>CM067359.1:103694400-103719400 GCA_034401795.1 Chaetoderma sp. LZ-2023a | reverse complement strand
CATAGCCCTGCTCAATTTGCTATGTATCAAGTTAAATGAAGCTGGTTCGGTTGCTCTGGAGCTCAAGTAGACTTTACAGAATCCTAAGGTGGGGTGGGTGGTGGGGTTATGGTGGTGCGTGCGTGCGTGCGTGCGTGCGTGCGTGCGTGCGTGCGTGCGTGCTTGCGTGCGTGCGTGCGTGCGTGCGTGCGTGCGTGCGTGCGTGCGTGCGTGCCTGCCTGCCTGCCTGCCTGCCTGCCTGCCTGCCTGCCTGCCTGCCTGCCTGCCTGCCTGCCTGCTTGCCTGCTTGCCTGCCTGCCTGCCTGCCTGCCTGCCTGCCTGCCTGCCTGCGTGCGTGCGTGCGTGCGTGCGTGCGTGCGTGCGTGCGTGCGTGCGTGCGTGCGTGCGTGCGTGCGTGCGTGCGTGCGTGCGTGCGTGCGTGCGTGCGTGCGTGCGTGCGTGTGCGTGTGCGAAGTCTAAAGGACACAGGATGAGGATACGAAACAGTGTTCAATGGGGAGAGACTGACTGCAATTGTGTGATGTGTTAATTACTGCATCTCTAGAATACCATGAACTATTCATAGATTTAAGGTTTATAAAAAATGTAAAAAATAAAAGGCTGATCAAAGGACTGAATGATCAAACAAGCACCTGACCAATCGATCGACCGATCGACCGACCGACCGTCCTACTGACCGAGCGGATGGACGGATGAATGGACGGATGGCAAGACAGACGAATGGACAGACAGACTTGTACTCAAAATTAAATTGGCATATTTTAAAACATATTTAATTCCAGATATGAATGGTGTCGCGACCGTCACACACTAATCAACATACGCTTATGATCATGTCGATAGTCACTTACAGGACTGGCGGTATGATCAGCGAACGAAAAGAAGAAGAAGAACACACTATTTACCTATGTCAATATCACTCATCCAAAGAAAGGTGATACAGTGCATAGTGCCGATTGAAGGTCTCACAGTGTTAATATGAAAATGATACAGACTGACAAGGAAGATGAATAAGGTCATTAGATTAACCTATTGATTTCATTTTCACTTTGATTTAAACTGCATGTGTACACACACTCGATTGTATGGAATCGGAAATATCAAAGTGCAATATAAAGAAATGTTCTGTTGCAAAATGTGCAAGTTGAGTTCAACTGGTGCTAAGGACATTTGCCCTGTAGCATTGTACTAAAATTGGGATTTCGAGATTTCAGGGTTTAACACTTTCAATCGATGGTGACATTTTATTTTAAGTCAAATAGCATAAGATAACACATCATTCGAATTGCGATTCTATTAATGAGCTTACACCACTGGTAATTTCTTACTGTAACAGTTCTGTAAATAAGCATCGTGATATTCTGAATCAGCTCATATGCAGTTAAAACGCATGCACGCACACACTCACGAGTGCACACACGCACGCGCCCATTCAGCCATCCACGCACTCACTGATTCTCCCATATATCCACCCAGCCAGCCATGCACGAGAATGCTCACACGCACGTGCGCACGCCAGCAAACATGCACGCACATATGCATCACATGAGACTGGTGTATGGTATAGGGTGCAAATTTATGCATGCACATTAGGGATGTCTTCAATATATCTATATCTGATTTAAAATCATAATATGTTTTTTGTTACCAAACGACCAACCTACATGTTTTCTATTTCTCCGATAACTCGGGTAGAGCAAAACGATGGCAAAAATTTGCGAAAATCTGTTTCCAGTTCAACAGCGTCGCCATCCTTGTTGTTCTTGTGATTGTCGCTGCATTAAGTGTCACCTATCGTGCGAAGTAAGGTGAAATCTGATTGGTGGACTGAAAAGTGCTAAGAACGTTAGGTCACATAGTAGGAGATTAAGGACTGCTAGTACAGCCACATACCACGGAGCATATGTTAGTACGATGAATTTATGTGGTCATATTGGGAATTTGGATATTTGACTGGAACCTGTTAAAGCAAATTTAGAATATTCGGCTGTTTGATGGTGGTTTTTATTTCAATAACGACTATCAAATGTACGTACCTGTCTAACACATACCACTCCAGCCACCAATCCATCCATCAAAAGACTAATCAATGAACACTGAAATACCTGTAATATATTCACCGAGAAAGATTTGTAAGGGCAGGTTAAAATCTCTTCAAAATGATGACTTGATAAATAACATTTATCAAATGTATTTCTTCTACTATTGCGGTAAATCTTATTATTGAAAATATCTATTCTGTCGTTCTTATTTTCCAATAAATAGCAGGTTAAGCATGCAATGATGTCTAGCTTATTGCGATGCTTTTTCTACTCAATCTTACCCTCACCTAAATGCTGGGAGTATTGTTCAGTATCTCTTCTCCATCGACTTTAGTGTAGCAGTATGGGTCAACACCCTTTATAAGTACAACTCTGCATTTGTCTATGAATAAATCGCACTTGTTTATTATTGTTTTATGCACATGTGGTGTGATCACTTAGGTCTAATAGATTCAGCATCAGCTATTTAGTAGAAACGAATGTTAGGCATCATAAATCACAACTAACATGATACATATATAGAGAATCTGGAACGAGGTCACTTTTCATCTCAATATTATGGACCGAGTTGAAAATTATCAATTTGCACGAGCTTTAGCAAGTGCAAAATTGATAATTTTCAACGAGGTTCATAATAGTGATGTGAAAAGTGACTGAGTTTGAAATTTTATTTATCATATAAACTGTAATTTTGAAATATTTGCCAATAGTTGCTGATGTGACTTTTATCTGATTTCTCATTGTTGATTTTCGTGAAATCGATACCGCCGCTGTGGCGCACCACTACTTGATAACGGATGCTGAATGCGCAGCAAAATATAGTGACAAACACAAAATCTGGCGATGTCAGCCATAAACTACACCTTTCTTCTAAGCCTATCGCAGAGCCACGCCATCACTCTTTGCTTCGCTGCCGACTGATAAACCGTCAAACGATGACATATTGCGATGGCGTTTCATGAATGACAAATCGTAGTAAACAAATCGTAGTAAAACAGTACCGCGTAGTAATCCCTAGTGCGTCACGCTCACATCAATCATTGTTTTAATTGTTCGATTTAAATGGGTTGCGCACCCAACAGCCAATGAACATACTCTGTTGAATATGGAACGTATGCTCATATAAAAAAATATGGAATGGGATAGAAGGCTTGTTTATATGATAAATTGCACTAATTAATTTTTAATAACACATGTTCCCCTGTTACATGAATATTTATAAAGTGCTCGTCCTTTTATCCAACCAGCTACCCACTAGGTATAGGTGATGTAGCTGTCACTTAAGCATTATAATAAAACCCAGTGACATTCTCATGCGCAGAGAAAGTAATTGATGTTTTATGCACACCTCTTATGCAGGGTAAATATAGAAATATTCATTTGCTGTGAACTAATAATTACAAATTTTCAACCCTTCTTGTGTCAACATTTACTAGTGTCAATGACGCCTTAAAGCGCTCAAAATACTACTTATATGAACTAATCATTTTAATGGTTAAGGGTTTTCAAGAAAATTTAATCTTAGAGGACTATTTTAGCAATTTTACTACATAAATATCTCTCTGTTGTCATGCAAATGGGCATTTCTCATTGCCACTGCAAAAGCTATTTTGGATGACGTGAAAATCAAATGTGTAATATTAAAGACAATTAAACCTCTTTTTTAGCCAGTGTCCATTTACAAGCCTAGAGAAGAGAATTTTTGCTAGGAAGGACCATTACAGGTTTAAGTTGACACAAAATATGTTAATGTTCAATCTTTTTAAAATCTCCAATCCAAACAAATCATTTTCTTAGTTAGTCCTTTAAATATCTCGCCATGATTGTGTAATGTCAAAAATAAATTTCTTATCAAAGCTGTGTTGATATATACACATCACGCTCTAGAGTAAATATTGTTGTATCCATGTTAGTTGGTTGGTGATGATGACAGGAGTCAAAGCTGAAGCCCTTTAAGAGAAACCTTCTAAAGTAAGCCTACCTTGCGGTCCTTAGGGAAAATTCTCCAGAGCGCTCTGCGCCTGAAAAACCGGCTTTTCTTGTTTTCTATATTATATGATATAATTAATGCGAAAACAGCAGATTGTCAAGAGTTGCGGATTGACAAAACATTTTAGATTGTTTACGATATGGAACGCAAGGTTCTTTCACATTTGCCTAATCATGTTTAACTATATCGTGTACTGTGAAAATGAATATATATCCGATGTATCTATTTGCACCCACACTCGTGGGCGATAGTCCTAGCCTGGATGGTGGTCCTACATGGTGGAGAATGATAAGAAAATGATGACCATGGTGGTACCTTGTTGAGAGTCAGAGAAAATTCTGAGGCAATGCAACCTTTAAGATTTCGGTGCAAAAGGTTGCGTTCGCATTCGGAGGCTATAACAATATGTCGGAAGATAAACCGCCAATTTCGTGGGATTAAGTATCCGAAATAAGTGACGTATTTATTCTGGGGAGAGAGACAGTCCAATGAGAATGTTAGCTGATGTACCTGGCATTTATCGAAATAGTGGATCAATCATCCGGGTACGAACTGGCCCGGGTTATGCGGGTGTGGAACGAGATAATGAGCTACGCAACGCGGATCGTCTTGTGCCGCAGAACTATGACCACCCTCATTAGCCAATGGAGGCAACCTTCACTTCCACACCAAGTTGTGCGTGCCTCAACCTCGCAATAAGTTAGTCTGTTATACTACTTGTGTTTTTGTTGGTGCCAATGCCTATGAAGTGCCAACAACTTCGAATACTTCACTGATACTAGAGAACCTCGCCAACAGACGCCAACAGGCTCAGATGACTAACAGGCGCCAACAACTTCGACCACAGATGGCAACATGCGCTGATGACTAACAGTTTCCAACAAAGACTGTTTGTGCTGTAAAAACAACTTTGCGCTAATGACTAAAAGGCGCTATTCTTATTGTACTATAGTAATCTTATTTTCTGTAGCGGCGATTACAAGTAAGCGCAGTAGGTCAGCTTGACCTTATTATATTGTATGAAACTGTAATACGGCGAGCGCCGTTTTAGATGTTATTACTTTTTATCCACTCTCCTTTGTTAGGTTAAATACTTATATATGTTCTTAAAACCGCACAGACACTAAGCTTATACTATACAACTTCACTAACTACAACACTTACCTTCTTAAATATGGAAACAATTGTTCACTAGAGTCGTCTCTCTGGCCTCGCCAAAATGGCTTGAGATACAGAGACTAATCCTAATTAGTATTAAGCTCAGATATTTTGTTAGGATAGGAGTAGATAGGGACGACTGCTCGAATGAATGATTGCTGTTTATTGTAAAGCCTCTTTCTCGGCACTGCTGTCGTAAACATAGCAGGCCGGAATTCCATAACTGGCAACCAATTTTATGGGCTTCTAAATTCCTAGAGCAGCTTCTCTTTCTACGACTCTCTGGCCTCTGGCCAACTAATTACCTGGTATTCCCTTCGCCTGTTTGGTTAGCGCCGGCCCAAGAAATTGCAGAGGTTTTTCGATGGTGAGATCGAAACAGTGATGCGTCACACACTTCCCCTGTACCTTCACCGGTACCCTTAGCTCGTCTTTAAGCCAAAGTAGGATTCACTGCGCTGACAATAATTATAGGTACGTCCAAACAGTGGACCTCAGGGCAATTTCATAACCCTAACACAGCTAAATGTTAGCTCCAAGGATCGAATATCATATGGTTAACTCTCTACATGCTTGGTATTGGTTGAAGACGTGGTTCGCAGACTAACTCTAAGGTGACTGGGAGAAGCCAATCAGCGCTCCACGCCTTCTAGGAAGGTCGCCAATATCCACCACCCACTTTTTCAGCCTTCACCTTAACTGGACACATTGATTTCTAAAGCTTTTGTGTGTTATCTGTCCTCCACTTAATAGAGCATGTATCCCTGTATAAATAATTACACAAATATATAATGTAACACACTTTGTTATTTATTGGCCAGTGGTGAGGCGTTAGTTTATATTAAACTAATTAGCCGTGCTAGGACTCCTCCTTTACAGGGGTACCTTCTGTATACCTAAGGAGAGGTTAGGTATCTTTGGCGAGACATAACACAGACGACCAATACGTCACTTTATTATATTGCGGATAATGATTTCCTAATGGTAATTGAGCATCCTTTCCTGCTTAAAGCCGGCTTACAAATCGCCATGCTATTATACATCTAAATGTAAGTAACTAATAATACAGAGACACATTAGCTACATCAATAGTCGTGATGATACGGTGGTGTTCGCCACAGGCAGCAATCGTCGACCAGCGTCACTGGTAGGTGAACGTTCCACCATCCTTCGAGGTCGGTATGTGTGGCAACCGGTGACATGCACACTCCTTTCTCCATCCCCGAGCCCAGCTAACCAGCATCGTCGGGCCGGCGAGTACCTCGAGTATTCTTCTGATTCTGAGTAGGAACTGTGGGGGCAGCGCGATGTCGGAGCTACATTAATCATGAAATACCCCATACACCAGTGTAGCGTTATTCCGGATTAAGTCTGTATTGAGAACATAGTCTTATGCCTCCTTCTTATTGCCTAACCATGAGTGACTATTCCATGTACTATGTAGGCTAATTTATAGCCGATAAATCCTTTTGCGTTCACATTATTTGAAGATAGCCCTGGACTGGACGGTGGTGCTACCAGGTTGAGAGTGAGGTAAAATGTTGACCGTAGCGTTTACCTGGCGGACAGTGAGGGGAAATGCTGTCAGTAACGCTACCTGGCAAATCTTGAGGGGATAGTTTTCTGAAAAGCGCTCAAATATGTAGCATGATCCAGATCTTTAACATGCACGTTTTTAAATGTCTGCTTGTTGCAAGCCACCTGACACTAATTGCTAGGGGGATTAACTATACACCTGCTGAATAATTCGAAAACAATTTGAATGAAAGTTGTTGGTGGCTTTCAGTCTAATAGTTTTCAAAATATTTAGCTTATCCGGAGTTAACCCAAATGAAAAATCTAGTCTGCAGAAATACGCAGGCAGACATTTAATGATGGAGGCGTGATGTTGATTCATCAATGCGGCATGATAATTTCCCGCACTCAACATGTTTGCATACCATTTACGTCTCTTATACTCATCTGCGCAGACGTGACATCTGTTTACTTGTTTCTCAATTTATGTTCAGCAATGCCTGTCAAAGCAAATATAACAATGGCGTAAACGTAGCAGTATTCTTTTATTCTTTTATTTCAAGGTCACTATTACAACCCGAATCAATTACTGGATAGAATAACATTTACATTTATATTTAATGGGATTGAAGAAGCCATGCCAATTTCTCAATAACAATCTGTTTGATCTTTTTGTCTAAGTTAATGGTAGGCTCACATGGTGTGCGGAAATATTGACATCGATTTATACCGAACAGTGGTAGCATAAGAGATTCCAGTTGATGTGCCTGTATTAAGGTATTCCTATACGTTTAGATGATTAGCGGTCAGAAAGATGAAATCAGCCACTCTATGTGCTACACAACATATAGTTTGAAGTAAAAAATAAGGCAGATGTCTGGAAAACCATGTCAACAGGATAGAATCTCATGAGTTTATATCATCATAACGAGTAATGTTATTCTCCTCTGGTATAGATAAACCTGATCTGCGGATCAGGTATCTTACATCAGAATGTATACTAACGCCACACTCATAATGGACAGAAATACTCCGTCATGGAGCTGGGGTAGCAAAGTGTATGCATTGTATGCCTTTACTGAATGTACTATTTAAAGGTACATATTCGTAGCCAAATGCATAAAAATAAAGTTGTCTGAATTGTGTCCTTTTAGAAGCTTAATTTGTGTACCTCGATGTAATGAACCGAAATAAATCTTAACATATGGGGATTTCATTCCGCACAAATTATGACAATTTATTAAATTGCGAAGTTGAATTAGGGACGCGTGTCTCTAATTCAATTTCAAAACGTAAACAGTTATATTAAATTTTACGCAATTAAATTATATTGTTTCAGTACATATAGACCCACAATTTACGCGTCTAGCCGTAATTAATTTTGACAAT
This sequence comes from Chaetoderma sp. LZ-2023a, assembly GCA_034401795.1. Classification (NCBI taxonomy): domain Eukaryota; kingdom Metazoa; phylum Mollusca; class Caudofoveata; order Chaetodermatida; family Chaetodermatidae; genus Chaetoderma; species Chaetoderma sp. LZ-2023a. The sequence goes on along the minus strand of CM067359.1, from coordinate 103,711,306 downwards.
TTTATTCCAATCATTTTGCTGTGAATATGCACCTTTGATAAAGATTATGTTGAAATTGTGAAACTAATTTATTTTTGGCGCTATTTGTGCCATAGATATGGTCTAATGTAATACACTGCGGCAGCAATTAACTGTCAGCATGTTTCAAATACAATCCTTGTGCGCCTAAGGGGGTGAATCCATTTCAAGCTCTGTTCGGGCATTTTTAGCTAATGGCCACAAAGTGTGTACGTGTGTTTGGAATCGATTTGAAACTCAAATTTCCAGAATCTAAATTCAAGTGTAGTCATACAGGTAAGCTATTGAATATTTTGAACCTTATTTGACTGACGGCTGTTGCTGCCTATGGCATCAACAGCTCTCAGCGAAATTAGTTTCAAAATGTTCAACAAAATGTGTATTAAATTGTAAATTCTTCACACATGCAATTTGTGCACTTGACGGACTTCTCTATTTTGTGTCAGAGCTACGTCATTTTGATTGTGACTACAGCTAGCATATTACACATATTTCATTGTTACGCCAGATATGTTATTTATTACATAGTTTGCCGCTGATATTATTTGTCACTTTATGTGTTAACTTTCATTAATGTGCTAGGACCCGCACTACAAAGTGCCCTTCCAATCTAATATCTTGGCGAATTATCATGGCATTTATGCACTACATATCGTGATATTTTCTAGTGTAATATCATGCACCCATAATGGATGCATCCTAGGATATAACGTCATGATTACGTCACACACAGGACGACGTCACAATCATAATTAACAGAAATACCCCGTTATGAAGCTAGAATAGTCCGCCAAATGTACACACTGTATGTCTTTGATGGATCTACTATTTAATAAACAATCTGTAGAATATTTTGATATAATGTCACAGGGCGCTGTTACTTTACATTTACCTTTATGACATTGGGATCTGGAAACTCATGTTTCAATTGATCCCAAGATGGGCAAAGCGTGGACAGAGCTAGAAATGGGCGAGCATAGCTATACTGGGGTCCCTCATATTGAGTGTCAACGTGTTTCAAATAAAATTAATCTTTGTTCAAATTGACAAACCGCGCTTGGCTATTGCTATCATGTCTTAGGAAACACTGCATAAGAATAATATGTTAGTTTAGACGGCAGTAAATGGCTAGCACCTACCCAAATGCAATATCTTGTGCTCCAACACGTGATATAATAATCCAAGTTCAGAAGCAAACATTTCAACAACAGTGTTAGCAGCTTGATTAGATCTCTTCGAAATATGCCATCCATGCACCAGAGGCAGAAGCCGTACATTAAGTGAACATGATTTAGCAAACACGACGTCAACTATATAATATGTCAAATAATTAGCAACGTTATTAGCAACTGCAGATTCCCTCAATTTTAGCTTAATATTGCTTGTGGAATTGATGGATTATGTGTCTTGGTATTCGAATCAATCGGTATATAATGCACGCGTGAGAATGACCCACGTAAATAATAACTACCACTCTACTACATTATAAGACAAACAATAATACTGTTTACTGTCCCACACTGATAATTGTCCACGTATTGAAAAGCAGTTATTTTGAAGTTATGCAATAGCCCATTATCAAATTAAATAGGAAATATTCAGGAATTGGATGCTGATTCTCTTGCCTATGTCCGGAGCCACGGCGCCACACCCAGCAAGATATCTCCCAACAGTGGGACACAAGATATCTCTCCTCCTTTATGCTCTATTATATGATCCATAAATTGACAAACAACGCGTGGTTGGATCAACCATATCCTAGAAAAGACCTTACGCTCATTGCCAAGTCAACGAGCGCATACATCTGAGCTGATTTTATCAATGCCTAATAATATAATTCATTCTCGCAATTTATAAATTCCCAATTCCACCAGGAATTGCGACGCTTGGCACGACCCGCAAAAGTACTAAGTTGATACACACCGCACACGCCAATCCTTGTACCCGTCAAGACAGATATGATGATATCATTAAATTTATGAAGATGTGTCGATATTTGGAATGTGTAGGCAAGGACAACATGATTCAGATAAAACAAGTGAAGATTTGCTGTAATTTGTAAATACATTATGCCATGGGTTAAACACTGTGGATAAACTAAATGCCAGCCACACAGCTGAAGTTCACATTGGGCACGGTGCCATTGAGCACCTCTGTTGATTTAGGCAGCAACATCTTTCAGCGACGGCTTGTCAAACTGAGCCTTTGGTATGGAAGAAAAACCTGTGGTTCCACAAACCCCAGCAGCATCTGCCATCTCCAAATACCTGGGCCCGTATTCTCAAAGAATTGTAAGTTATGCTTGACGTACTTTACGCCCTCGTGCTTACCTGTTTCACTTAACTGGAATTCATGCGGATAGACGCGCGTTTTTTTGGCCTGCGTTTTTTGTCATGAATAAACGCTGATATCTCTAGTACATGGATGCGCAAATCCTCGTTGTGTCAAGAACGCGGAAATGCAGACGACCGCGAGTCAAAATTTGTATTACCATAATTAGAATGTCGAGAAAATCGAATTTTTTCGAACGGGAATAGGAATTGTTTATTGATCGTGTTACGAGAATAACAAACGCCAAAACACAATTTACACTTTTTTGTGAATACGGATTTACGACCGTTCTTAAACTTACGCCACACTTACGGCTTTTTTTAAACTTAACTCGAACTTACACATCTTTGTGAATCCTTAATGCTCACATTTATTGACAATATTAGTCGAGCTCTGTATTCTGTTTAATATTTTATATTTTGAAATCAATTGGACCTTAAAGCAATGTCAGTTTTAAGTCACTGTAATTTAAACATGTTCAAAACATCTGTATAAATTGTTCCGGATTGTTAAATCCTTTAGTTTAGGGCCGTACGAACTCTTAACTTTGAATCGAACGGATGGATACATTTCTGACCATGGCATCACTTTTACGTCTAGGGTGCGTTCATCTTTTAAACATGTTGGACTAGATTGAATACTTTGAAAACTTAATTATCATAATCGACATTTCAATGTAACTCGATTTCGCATGTAAGCTCGGAACTGTTGCTGCCTATCATAATGTTTATTAAATTTCAAATTCATCGAAGACAGTGCGCAGAACTTCGATTTAGTAAAGGAAACGTGTTAGTATGACGTCAGGTAACATGCACAATATTTGATTACTACTTCACATACTTGAGTTGCAGAGAGGATACATACATTAACAATATTACCTTATGAAAATTCACCACTGAAATTCCTGGCTCTTCATTCTAGCGGTAAGTTTTCGAAAATATTCTTCACTTGGTCAGCAAATAGACATTTCTCAAGATTACTATGTGCAGATACCAGATTTGTCATGACAGTGTTATTGGCAAACACATACTGTTGATTCGTCGAAATGACCAAGAATGGATGAATCCAGTTGTAGCTATACCCGACCCATCTCTGGCTAAGCTCCACCCACGCTTTGCCCACATAGGCATCGATCGATCCCCGCACTCCCTGAATCTCAATGTCCAGAAAACTATACAGGTAAGCTGTTGACCATTTTCAAACTAATTTTATTGAGTGTTGTTGCTGCCCAATCAAATGAGTTTCAAAATATTCAACAACATGTATATTAAATAATAAATACAAACAATTCGCACAAATTGACAGACTATTAAGCTTTTATGATGGACTAACTTACGTCATTCATGACGTTGTTGATTATGACGTCATAGGATTAATCATTCATCCATTTGTGTGACTTAACTGACGTGCACACCATTAATATCTCAGCACACATTTGTTCCGAATTGGCTTCTATTTACTTGTTATTTTGTTTATGTTCGCTAGAACAATTATTACAATAGTGTTAACGATATAATTATATGGCAATGCAGCGATTACAACTCGAATCAAGTATTGGAAAGAGTAAGATAATTTTTACATTAAGTCTAAATATGCTTAGCTGCATTACTAAGCTGGCTGGTATCAGAAATAGAATGGTCAATACTGGTCTGTGCTTTTTATCTTCTCCACATTATACATCACATTGTACGAAGTGTATGTCTCTACTACTTAATAAACATGCTGTTGAATATTTTGAACTAATTTGACTGGACACTGTTGCTGCCATAGCTTACCTGTATAATGTTCTGGAAATTGATAATCAGGGAGTTCAGAGATCGTTCTATCCCAACACGAGCGATGTGTGGGTGGAGTTTAGCTAGAGATAGGCAGAGCATAGCTAAAATTTGAAAGGTCCATTCTAAATGGACAGATCGTGTTGGGAGATCAAACTACGCCCGAGTGCACTTGTGTAGTATTATACAACTGATGATAAATACCACACTCTAGGCTGGGTGGGGTGGGTGGGTGGGCTGGTGTGGGGGATAATAAAGAGTTCGTATCTCAAGCACAGAAATCCTACCTGTAGTATCTCTATCACGTGAACGATAAACATTGTTTTTAAACAGGTAGTAATCTTTGATAAAAAGCGTATTGAAGGAATGTCAGTAACAATTTAATCACGTGCTTGTATGCAAATATAATGCTGATATGGGTAACATGTTTTCAAAATATGTCGTGCAATAGTAGGATCTATTTCTAGCAATGCCACGACCATTTCTAGGTAGAACACCCCCATTTCTAGCCATTCCATACCAATTTCTAATTATGACACGCCCCCTAGTTATGTCAATTAAATTCCTAGCTATGTTACGATAATTCCTGGCTATGGCCTGCCCATTCCTAGCCATGCCACGCACATTTCTAGGTATTCACAACCCATATCTAGCTAAGTTTTGCGCGTGTTCTAATCAATTTATATACACGTAAGGTGCTATATATTTTGAAACTAATTTCAGTTAGTGATGCAACAGCGCTCAATCAAACTAGTTTCAAAATAGTCAGTAGAATGTGTATTAAAGAATAAATCCACTATAGAGACACAATTCTTACACTGAACTGACCTTTAAATGTGCACAGCGTGATCAGATACGTCATTCATTACGCATATTGATTGTAACGTCAGCCTACACGTGACGTAAAAAGTATTGCGTTATATACTTGAGTGACAGATCGGATCGCCCCACTGGCTTAATATCGCATTGGTAACCATCACAGTTGTTGCTAAATCAATATAATTCTTATTCATAATTTGAACTATGGAAGCTAAAACTTTCAGTTGAGGACAAAATACAGTGGTCAAATGCGAAGAAGGACCGTTGCGGCTGTAGAATGTTTGTGGTACTGCCAGCCGCGTAACACAATAAAATGCCTACATACAGGCAATGCACTGTTGCTTGACTAGTCCTGACTAGTTTTTACCATGACATTAATTTTAAATAACCACAATATCAATTTCACGTTAACCTGTTTAATAGTTTGAAAATAATTAACTAATTTGACGGGGAGCTGTGGTTGTCCACCCAGGGCCGCAAAAAACAGCAAGTAACCACCGCAGCTATCATTGACATTGAAGCACCTGGGTGCTTGGTCAGTCTCTGCGCTAATATTTATTGTCCTCCGTCATCGTGTGTACATCACGTGTGCGGATGACCCTGTGTGTATAACAACGATTCCGATACGTGTCCGTGTCCGCTCCGTAACTCGAGGCTACCACCCTCGCTGAGCAGGTTCGCTCCTTGAGTGAGGGGGAGGGACCTTTCCACGGTATTCATCTATCATCTGACGTCATAATCAATTACGTGGCATACGGAATGACATCACAATTAATGACGTCATTATGGGGTCATGAATGACGTAGATAAGTACACCAAGAACGCATATTTGAAGACGGCTATGCGTTGTTGTACGAATTGTATGTCTTTACTATTTAATAAATATCCTGTTGAATATTTTGAAACTAATTAGACTGGGACCTGTTGCTGCCATATTCAACAACTTACGTGCATAGTTATATGAAATTGATAGTCAAGGTATTCGGGAAGTGGTCAATCCCATACCCAGTGACGTATCGGTGGAGCTTAGCTAGAGGTGGGCGGGTCATAGCTAAAACTGGAAAGGTAGTTTCTAATGGTACGGCTGTCTGCAAACCATTCAGCCAATAGGTTAGGATAGGGCCAGGTCCATAGTGGCAAAACTGACAAAGCACGCGTGATTTCTGGTCTCCTGGTGGTGCCTGTAATTACAGGACGCCATCCACAAAGACATTGTGAAGGTCAATCAGTCAGTTGTGTCTAATCTACCCAGCCTAATGGTCAAAGCACCCTGTAGCAGTATCTTATATTTAATTTCTCAACGAGATACTACCCTGTTGTGCAGAGAGAATGACGGCTTCAGCATGGCTGCCGCGTTGCTTCGATCAGGCGGCTCGCTGAAACATTCACCTCCGGCAACAGCCCCCTGTGCTCCCCAAACATAGAGGCAGATCAAGGCCAATGATTAGCCCTCTCATCCAGCACACGATGGCATCAACAGCGCCCAGGAGAATTAGATTCAAAATATTCAACAGATTCAAATTATTAGGGCGCACTATGTATTTTTGTTTTAAAAATTTGCTATCTGTAAACCTATATATTTGCATAGATCTTGGCCTGTGCTGATTTAGAAAAACAATGTTTGCATTTTTAGAAGGTCCTCATGGCCGCTATATTGGATTTCAAAATGGACGCCAGCTTTGTCCTCTGGAATCCAATATATGTGGTTCTAAATGGTCCAAAACCATAATAGTAATGTCTATATCAATGTGTTCTGGGTCGAGGAGTAGAATGGTAACATGTATTAAACACATAGTACTAGAAATATCAAGTTGGCGAATGATTTCCGATTTAAATTAAAATTTACAGACATTATGTTAATTTTTTGCATATTGTGTGATACTCTTGGTGTATTGAAATTAACATCTGCATTTCGCAAAGTTATATCTATGACATTGCCAGGTTACAGAATATGTGGTAGTCTTTCACTGATGTTGCGATAGATGTTAAGTTGCTGAACGTAGTCACGTCTGTGAAAGTAAGACGGCAAATGCAAAATGCTTACTTACCCATACTAACAGCTCTGGAGTAGTCTGCACCGTACACACATTTTGCCAGTGTGGAAATAAGCTTGGCCGTGAGTCGCCCCAGACAAGGTTTTAAGACAGTCGATGAGATCATATCCGGATTTTAAAAAGCTATAACTCGAACTTGAGCTTTCCCTATTCTAGAGAATCTGCCATAATTATCTGCCACAGAGAAGGCATGGAAATCAGGCAATGTCATCGCCTGCTCCTAGCCTGCTCATCGCCTAAAGTTGTACAAATCAGGCGTATCTCAATAACACCAGCCACCATTGGAATTATTCTAGAGCGCATACACCATACACTGGTTTGTCAATCAGTTTAGATGTGGTGTCACGAATAAACCACTACGGCATGAGAACAATAAACGCAGCTCGTTCCGAAAAGTGGCAGCTCTCGTGCAATAAAGAACGAAATTAATGCAGTTATTCAGATACATAACTAACTGAACGATGTCCCATGCTAAGGAGAGGACAGCCATATAGTGTTCTGAAGCACCATCTGAAAGGGAAACATAGAGGCGTTGAAAACATAAGGTCGGTGCGATGGTGATAAGAAATGCTGTACTAACCGCCAGGAGCATAGCTGTCATCTGAGTTGATCTGTCTGATCGTTTATGCAGTTGATCCTTCTTAGCTACCGAAGACAATGACTTTCGTTGACAATTACATGTCACCCTGGCAATGATAGCTATATTGCACACACTGATCGTGGAAAAGGGCACTACAAGAAAGCCAGCCATATCAATCCATGCCCATTTAGTCAGCATGAATTCCTCAACATCTGTATTAGTCGGCCGACAGATACCGTTACTTTCAAATATTGCATCTGTAGCTTCGTATTTTTCTTTCGAAGGTGAATAAAAAAGGGCAATCTAAGGCCAGGTAGAAGAGAAGTACCGCGCCCAAGGAAATGTAGCTATTTTTCCGGGAACAGATTATTTTGGTTTTTAAAGGAAAGTAGACACATATGAATCTTTCGACTGTAACAGCCACCAATATCCCCACTGAGACACCAGTGCTGAAATAATGCACAAATGTGTGAATCTTGCAGCCTGTATCTGACATGTCTATAACAACGTCTCCATCTGCACCAAACACACGCGAGATCCACAGAGTTAAAAGTCCGTTCAGCAATACGGTTAAATCTGCAAAACTTAGAACAATCAAGTAGGGAGTGCTGGGAAGTTTGCGGACTTTCTTTCGAACGAGCACAGCTACCGAGAGAAGATTTCCTATTGTTCCCAACACAACCATGATAAGAGCGAAGTATTTTATAATTTCATTGGCAATGACTGTTTCTATGAACATAGTTTTAGATGTCGCACTCTGTGTTACATTGTTGTGGCGTGACTCCAGTGATATACTTGTATTAAATAGGTCCAACTCATTACTCCTATAGTAATAATACATTTTCATTTAATGCGTAAGTAAAGGGTAGAGAATTAGTTACTGTTCATTATCATGTAGCACAAGTCTAGCGATTAACAGTTCTGTGTCTTGTTGTTAGCCATATTTTGTTGATAAATATACCAGCTATGCCATTTCTTATCAACTTTCTCGCACTTGTTTAGTAAGATCAAAGTTAAAACGATATTTATGGTTGCGGTGATTATGGAATATAAGCTGTCTTTATGTAAAATACTAATATACGCTGATAACGCGGCTTACTGGGCCCAAGCCGTGTCGATACTGTGACCATACTAAACGCATCTGCCCAGCACCGGCCCAGTCCTCGCCCAGTAAAATGCGTTATCTGGGTATAGTCATTGTCTATGAGCTCTATACATCTAAACATAAAACTCTCTAGCTGTATGTCCCTCATCCATGTGCTATTGCCATGAGACTTAACAATCATGATTCTTGTCTCTTCTCTCAAGGCTTTGTGTGCATGAGACAAGATGCTATCAATAAACACAGACGCAGGCACACAGATGCACCCACGCACATGCACAAGCGCAAACACACAGAGATAAAAATGCAGCAAAAATACATAATTATCTTACCTACTTTGCTATTTGTCAAGGGAAAAACCTATACTATTTACTATTACATTGCCAGTGTAGATACAAATGCTGATAACCAGTATTGTTGTGTTAGAGATGCGTGGGCAGAATACACATCATTTGATAGCTACCATTTCTATTCCTTTGAAATAGTTCAACAAATCCCACAAAGTTTTTAAGGAAAGCAAACACTTATACATAGTGAAACCTGCTAACTAATAAGCCCATCAAAAACATAAAATCCATACACTTGACTGACTTTTAAATGTGCATGACGGATCTAAATACATCATTCAATGCGCATTTTTGATAGCGACATCAGAACACGTGTGACGTAATTGTTTATAACGTCATATACTTTAATGACAGATCGAATCTCTCCATTATCTAGTAATATGTAAAAAAATGGAGGAATCCAGTTTATAAGTCGTGTAGTATGACGTCATAATCAGATAGTCCGTCTTAAGTGCTTAATAGTATGTTAGGTCGTACGAATTGCATGTCTTTACTATTTAATAAACATGCTGTTGAATATTTTAAAACTAATTTGACTGAGTGCTGTTGCTGCTATAGCCAGCAATAACGTCCAGTTATGTTAATTCAAAAATATTCAATGGCTCAGCCATATAGTTTTCTGGAAATTCAGATTGAATTCAGGGAGTGCAGGGATCGGTCGATCCAAACACGGGCAAAGCGTTGGCGGAGCTTAGCTAGAGCTGGGGGTGGGGTGGGGGGGGGACTGCGTATAGCTAAAACCTGATTCCATCATTGCATTGCCAGCCACGCAACCGGTGTCGTGATATAACGAAATACATACAATTTACTCATTCAGACTTTCTGTTTCGTGTCCGATCTAGGTTAGTCGCTATGACATAAGCTACGCCATGACGTAATTAGATACTGACATCAAATACTCCACAGAGCAATAGCCGCTGGCCATCTCACTTAAATAACAATATTGCGTGATTGACAGCTGCATAATCAATCATACATTCACAAATTGATTAATTATTCGTAGCAATTTAAACGAGGAGCGCAGTGAATCCCAATGTACTGTTCCAATTTTAGCTAAGCCCCGCCCATCTGTATCTAAGCTCCACCCACGTCTCGCTCCTGTTGGGATCGACCAATCTCTGAACTTCCCGACTAACAATTTCCAGAGAACTATACAGATAAGCTGTTAAATATTTTGAAACTAATTTGACTTGGTGCCGTTGCTGCCATGTGTATTAAATAGTAGCGACATACAACTCGTACAATGTGTCGAACTATTAAAAGTTAAAGACGGGCCACATAGAATCATCTATGGTGTAATAATTATGACGTCATCCTCCACGCCGCTCAGCTGAGTATGACGTCATATGACGTCAGATTGGGAGATGAATACTCTGGAAAGGTGAATTTCAAGTCCATCTCAATGTCAAGCATTCTATTCGATACTAGTATGAAGTTGAATCTAAATTTAGTGAAGCGCAATACTGTGTATGTCATAGACAACTGCTAGTAGATGACATATGGACCACAAGTCGTTAGGACCTACACAGTCGATGTTCTATGGCTGACTAATAAGGGCGCGCAAACAGGCCGATAATGTGCTAAAGAATATCATGATACATTGTCCATAAACATCGGAATATATCTATAGATCATATGTTCTAATTTTGAAAGAACTCTTTGTGTTTGGATGATGTATTTCTAGACACATCCACATATCGACAATGGATGACTCCACTTTTAGCTATGCCCCGCCCATCTCTAGCTAAGCCCTGCCCATGGTTGACGCATGTTGGAATCGATGCATATACTTTGAGCTCTGACTTGCCAGAATCCCACGTGCATGTTAACTATATAGCTAACCTGTTCAAGATTTTGAAATTAATTTGACTGGTGTTTGTTGCCTCCTATGACAGCAACAGCGCCCAGTAAAATTAGTTGCACAATATTCAAGAGAATGGGTGTTAAATAGTAAAGACATGCAATTCGTACAGCTGACGGACTATTCCAGGTCCATGGTGGTGCCTGTCATTACAGATTTTCCAATAATCAGTTTTCAGTTAGTTATGATTTCGACGCTATCTAACATGTGATATACTTGATTATTATAACGTCATAATTCTTGACTGACATATGGAATAGATTCATTATGTGTGCCAATGAAAGCCGGCGCCAAACTTTTAAATAAGCTGATATTAATTTACCTTCCAGTCAAAGTTCGAAATCTTCACCACGTCGCCGCAAATTGAGGATGATTTCCCAGATTATTTTCAGGGTAGAATTATAAGATATCTCGATATGTATTTTAATTTAAATGTACATCGGCGATAGTAACTGTGTTTATACCACATGGAGCTGCCACGAGAACTTAGGCTCTGGTCTCCAACCGCTGACTCCGCCACTTTTTCGGTCTCGTAAGTAACATACCTCTTTCCCTCTCAATGTCCCTCAACCCCTCTTACTCTCTCTCTCACTCATGCTCCATCTCCTCTTTCTCCCTGTCTCTCTTTCTCTTCCCCTCTCCCTATATCCCGCCCTCTCGCTCTCTCCCACTCTGTCTCGCTCTCTGGCCCACCCTCCCCTCCACACCCATCTCGCTCTCATCATCTAGCCCTCTCCCTCTCCCCCTCGCGTCTCCAACATCCCATCTCCCTCTCTCTCGCTCCCTCTCCTTTGTCCCCTTCCTCTCTCCCTCCAATCCATCATGCCTCTCTCCATATCGCTCTCTCCCACTCCCTCTATTCCCCCCTCTCGATCTCTCAATCTCCAGTAGTTAGTGTACATAAGCAATTTAGGGATAATCAGGCGTGTTTCCTCACCAGCAGATGAGCCAGTATTTACACAAATTTGGCACAACCGTGTGCATGAGACTAAAACAACTATCACTGTGCCAAACGATCGCTTGAAGCCTCGAGGAAAACTAATGTGAGGATAAAATCTGGAAACCATGTCCCTGGAGATTAAAACTGTCATTATATTCCTGAAGGTCATGGAATCTGTAGATGACTTATAAATGAGCTTACTACCTCCAATATGTCTGACCGATTGTGACTCGTACCAGGATGTGTACCGCCAGGGGCTAGCAATTAGTCAACCAAAATTCGTTACAAAGAATCGGTTTAGAGCATTAGGATTTTGAACCATGAATTCGCCGAGTTTCTTGAATCCCAATTTTGCAACAAATAAATATCTAAGCTGTTGAGTATTTTGAAACTAATTTGACAGGATCCCGTTGTTGCTATTGGTAGCAACATCCACCAGTAAAATTGGTTTCAAAATGCTCAATTGAATAAGTATTAATTTATAAAGAATTGCTGTTTTGTTGCAAATAGTTTATTGAATCATAACCTAGGATCACAAAATGTCGCTATTCAAGCTTTATCTAATCTGTTATATTAACTCTAATACAAAAACCTTCTTTATTTGAAGCTGGTAAACTAGAACCAAATTACAATGAGATAATGAATAACTGAGATGTAAAATTCATTGCGCGTATCATCATCATCATCATCATCATCATCATCATCATCATCATCACCATCATCATCATCAGCAGCAGCAGCAGCAGCAGCAGCAGCAGCAGCAGCAGCAGCAACATCGGCATCGGCATCAGCATCAACCATAGCAACAACAACAACAACAACAACAACAACAACAACAACAACAACAACAACTACAACAACAATAACAACAACAACAACAATGACAACGGCGACGACGACGACGATGACGACGGCGGCGGCGTCGGCAATGACGACGACGACAACTGTAGCAGCAACAGCATGAACAACAACATCAGTGTGGGTGTAACAATAGTGACGATTGCAATTAATTATTTATGAATGGTTGCTTATGAAATATTTGCTTATTGTCGGCATTCCAATGATAAATTAACTGTATTTTCACGACTACACTTTCATTATCGAATCATTAGGCTGTATTACTTTCGTCGCTTAATTAAATACTTTAAATCCTAGTTACAGTAATATGTTCACACGCGTGCCAACGTGTGCTTATCTGAGAAAACCCCTTAATGGTGTTGAAAATACATTGGAATAATTGACATATAATTGGAAAATCTTTTAATAACCCTGTTTTATTGGAATGCAATATTGGTTACCCCATCCGCATACCACTCACACTTAAGTACCTAATATAATATCAAGAAGAATGCAATCCTAGCTAATCGCGTTGGATCACGGAGTGTGTATTGTCTTTGTAAGAATATCCTAACGTGCCTAATAGTCTGGTGGTTGAACGTGTGAACGTGAACAAATGGTAAAAGAATAATTTAGTATCGGTAGACGCGCATTTTGGATGACTATTTACCCATCCAATGTTCCGAAAACCTAATTATCAATTTTAAAAGGAACTTGAACACTGGTTAATAAATAATATACAGTTATTAGACCATGGATATTTCAGAAGTACATGTAAATATATTAGTCTATATAGACACAATCTCTGTTCACCAGACACCATGCTGTGAGTCAATTTGACTGGAATTAAGCCTCTGACCATTATGTAAGATATATTGAGATCTATTGAAAGAAAACGTGTTAGTAGACTATTCACCTTTTCACAGCCATGTGTAATTTGTGTATTTATCTACCTAATGGCTATTTGAAATATAACATTTAAGAATGAACCCTTTCACCTATGCAAACCAGATAATCCAAATGTGTTATCTTACAACAAATATTCTGCTTAGTACTATGAGATTAATGCGCAGTGGAGCAGCTGCTGTCTTAGAAAGCAACAGCTCCTAGCCAAATTAGTTTCAAAATATTCCTCAAATTTCATACAAGCTTAACCTGTTGATTCTAAAACTCTAGAGTATAAGATGCAATGCCAATAACCATTCTATTGATTTCCTTGAAACCAATTTGGCTGTTGCTGCCTAAGGCCTAAGGTCTTGCTACAGGCTGTTGTTGTCTTACACGAACAACAGTTTAATACACACAGAGACCATCAGAATTAAACAGTTACACAGCAGATACCCTGTTTGGCTGTTTCATTCTGTCTGTTGCGTACATTGACATATGTGGAAGCAGAATTTTGTAGTTTGTATGCTGAGCATATATAAGATACCCCTTTAATAGGCACCTATTAGGCTTTTACCTATTACTTTTCAATCTATTACTATTACTATAACTATTACATTGTAAAAATACCGATCTATTTCTATTACTGTTACTATTACCTGGGAATCGCTGTAATAGGACATTACTATTACTATTGCATGTTACTATTACCCCATCCCTGATTAAGGATGTACAATTTTTCAATATTTCTATAGATCGCAATGTTATTTAAAATCACGATATGCTCGATGCTTTGATAACAATTTACAATTTACGGTGACATATTGGAAACGTTGATATTTCATGGACTGGCGCATGTCAAAACATTCCCCTGTTTGATGCTGGTTTTCATTTCATTAAAGATTATCAAATCTGCGTATGTATCCGACTCACTCCACTCCACCCAGTAATGAATCAGTAACCATGATATATCGATATATTTCTATTCACTTGATATCGTGAATGTGTCTAGAGGTATGCCATGCGCACGTTACCCAGACACGCACCCGTACACCGCACACGTACATAGCACCGACATCTTGCATATAATATGCTCCACGGGCATTATTTTATAATTTTTCTAATTATTAAAAGGTTGTGAGGGAGTCTTGCCAAAAGACGGATACGTGCCTTGGACTTGCACATGGATCAATAGATGGAAGCCTACAAAGTCAAAATTTACGAAACCACTTCAAATTAACATGAGCAACTTCCTATCCTGAAATATGTTTTCTGATCAAGCTTTCATGTCTCATTTCAAAATTTGGTGCCAAAATACTTCACTCGAGGTATCCGATCTTACACTCAAGTATATGACGGCATACGCAATTAATGAATCCAGTTTCTCAGGCAATCATATGACGTCATAATCACCTATGTTACACGTAGGCTAATGTCATAATCAATTACGCCATGAATGACGCGGTTTAGCCTATCATAAACGCTTAATTGTATGACAAAATGTACGAATTATATGCCTTTAGCCTACGATTTAATAAACATTCTGATTTGAGTGGGCGTTGTTACATGCATAGCTTTCCATAAATTTAGATACAGAGAAACTGACTGTAAAATAAACAGGTCGACCGACAGGCATGCCAAACCTATTCGACATGCTAAGGATATTATATTGCTTATTTAGAAACCACCTGACTGGAAGCTGTTGTTGCCTGTGTCAACAACGAATTCATTTTAAACGTGTATCAAAATGCAAGGTAATTATACATTTAGGCTGTTGGATAATTAAGGTAATTATACATTTAGGCTGTTGGATAATTAAGGTAATTATACATTTAGGCTGTTGGATAATTTGAAACTAATTTGAGTGGGTGTTGTTGCTACCTATGGTTTCAACAACATGCCGCTAAATTAGTTTCAAAATTTAAAGAAATGTGTGTTAAATAGTAAATATATCAAATTCGTACTCATGGCGGCAATTCAAATGTTCGTGACGGAGCTAGGTACGGTGCAATGTATTATGACGTCAGTCTAACTATGACGTAATTGATTATGGCGTCGTATACTTGAGTGAAAGTTCGGATTTACATTACAAGTCTTCGGAATACATTATCACGTTGTTTTTACTTTTTCCTTTTATAGCAGGTGATGATATGAACCATGCATCTAGTATAGGTGCGTTTCAGTTTCAACACATCCTTCCTGCGCGCAATAAGGACGTCGATCTGACGTTGGAGATCTCGTTCCTCTTTCACCATGTACCAAAATTGCTCCATGTTTATAATTTGAATAATGGCCTTCAACACGTGGATGTCACCAAAACCAGATACCTACAAAGTAATAACGCGGGATATTGAGTGCAATATACCATATAGGTAAGAAATTATTGTATTGAATATATTTTAAACGAATTTGACTGAAAGCTCTTGCTTTCTCTGGCAGCAACTATTCCAAGCAGCACTAGAATATACTCGAGGGAGATGCTGACATACGCCGTTGCGCCGTTGACCTCAGACACAAAGCAAATCCATAAGCAGTCATAATATGAAGGCGTGTGTCAAATACGGTGGTTCTACCATTTGCCTTCAATATCCATGGGCAATAAGGGGGTTTGTACTTTGTGACTCCATGGTCTATATATTTGATGCTTTCACCTGAATCTCATAGAACCTATAGCCACATTTAATATGAATAGATGGGTCAAATTTCGTGAGTCTTCCCACTTGCGTGCTGCGTGCAAGCCTTGTGGTTGAGAGGGAGAGGCTGGCAGAGAGAGAGAGAGAGAGAGAGAGAGAGAGAGAGAGAGAGAGAGAGAGAGAGAGAGAGAGAGAGAGAGAGAGAAAGAGAGAGATAGAGAGAGAGAGAGAGAGAGAGAGAGAGAGTGGGTGGGTGGGTGGGTGGGGGCGGTGGGGGTGGATGGGGTATGGTGAGAGATGGGAGAAAGCGAGAATCTTTTGATTGATTGAGCAATCAGTCAAACCTTTTAGTCTAATAAATTATAATAATAACGCTAGCCATCAAAGCACGGCGTATCCACCACCAACATCAACACGCTACCACAACAAAGCCCACACCCTAACATCACCGCAACCCAGATCCAAACATTTCAGTTTGTAGTTTGTGACTCCGTGCCTTATGTAATCGATGCCGTGACCTAGATATTATAGAAGTTATAGCCACATAGAATATGAATGAACGGGTCAAATTTGTTGAGTCTATATATTTGCGTTCTGCGTTCCAGATTTACGGTTGAGAGATAGAGAGAGAGGATGAGGAGGAGGATATGAGAGAGAGAGGGAGAGATAGAGAGAGAGAGAGAGAGAGAGAGAGAGAGAGAGAGAGAGAGAGAGAGAGAGAGAG
>CM067359.1:103644400-103689400 GCA_034401795.1 Chaetoderma sp. LZ-2023a | reverse complement strand
GAGTAAAAGCAAACAATTTGTGCAACAACGCATAGGCAGTCTTTAAATATGCGTTCGTGACGTACTTATCAACGTCATTCATGACGTCATTCATTATGATGTCATTATATACATCCCGCAGTTCATTATGGCGTCAGATGATGGGTGGGTACTCTGGAAAGGTGAATTAATTGATGTTTTATGTCGGTGGTAACGAGATTTTGCAGGTGTTTTAATCACAGCATAGTTCTAGACATGTCATGGTTGCAGGCTGATTCTGTTGTTATGATGCTATTACATGCGAGGGCACGCAGTGGTTTGGTCGAGTTAGGTGTGACAATACATCTATAATTCCGTAAATATAGATGCATTTGATGGGAACTATTAATTAAATAATGCTAGCCCATTTTGTGTCAACTTGTATCAATATCGCTTCAATGTGCTCAAAATCCTATTAATATCGATTAAATCTTTCAATGGTCAAGCGTTTTCAAAGAAAATTTTAACCGTAGATGATTATTTTATGTAATTTTACCACTGAAATTTACATAAATATCTGCCTATTGTCCTGCAAATGGACGTGTGTTCCTCATTACCACTGCAGAAGCTACTTTGGCGTGGCACTAGTCGCTACTGTCTTGAACACGGGCTCGGGGGTGGGGCAGCGGCAGATCACAAGGAGGCCGGAGAAGCATGCTAAGTACGTGGCACTGCCACAGAGTGTGCCACGGACTATCGACGAGTCTGTCAGCAAAGCTCTCGAAGATGGCCAGGTCGCCGATGAAGAGTACCGCCATATATTGAAGGTCCAAGCCCTGTACCGCACGGAGAAACCTAAAGTGCGACAGCAATACCTCAAAGGCTCCAGTGGGTGGGTTGATATGGAGGAGTTAAAAAACGAGATGTTTTGAGATGTTACGGCAAGGTCGCCTCCCTGGTCCCTGGAGTCGAGACGACTACAAATAATGTGCTGCGGTAGCTTTAGGAACACCAGTATAGATGGCCTTCCCACTGAACATCACGAGAATCATCTGGAGCCATCCGCCTCTCTTGGGTACATCCTTGACTGGCCTGAGAGGTCTACTGGATGATATACCAGAGCTAACACCGTTCTCCATCACAGTGGATGGACGGTCCCGAACCAGCTTCTCCGTCAACCCACCACTGCTGACCAACTGCCCCATCACCATCAAGGATGCAAAGCAAGCTCATACTTGGATGGCTGCTCCAAGCCTCTCATACTGGAATCAGCAGCTGAACTTTGCCGTGTGGTGTGCCACGGCAGGATGTGGAGTAAGCTCCACCCTGCTTCACTCCTATTCTGGTACTCCTGAAGCTGGGCTCATCGCCCGCTGTCTCAGATTCCACGTGTATTCCAAGGTGTGACGAATCCTCCATGAGCTGGGTGCAAGCCTCCCTGATACAAACGCCTTCGACCCACAGCTCAACAGTCATAGCGTCTCAGCGGCCAGCAGACTACAGAGAGAGTTCAGCGCTCACCCAGGCTATCTGTGGCATGGCGGTGACAACAGCGGTCTAGGGGTTATCTACGGTGACCCAAGACGTGACTGCTCAGGATTCCCCTATCGAACACCCCCACCCCCCATCCCCCGACGTGTAGGCCGTCGGAAGACAGCGACATTCTCGTTCGATCCAGACTCCGATCCTGGAGCACTGGTGCAAAATATGCACATCACTGGCTTGTGGCAGGACTATCCAGATGTGTGGAGGTAGTTTGTCCCACACACCACCTCAGGCTTCACACCAGCAGGGATAGTTCGGATCAACCGGTCCATGGAAGCACTGTGCTACTGCCTCCTTACGGCACAGACCCAGCTGCGGCATTCCATAGATGGTGTCAGCGGAGCAGAGGTCCAGGCCATGTTTATCAGTCTCGTTGAGGATATGATCATCGTGGCAGACCCAGTAGTCTTATTTCTAAGTTCCAGCAGGGGTTGCAGAAGGTCCGTCGCAAACTTGACTTTGCTATTTCGCCACACCTACGGTTGATTCCGAGCAACATGATCGTGAACATCGAGGACCTCCAAGTCAGGGGCTATGACAACATCGAGGGGAGTTCCCCCGGTGTCCACTTCGGCTTCAACACTGCCATCAACGCACCTACGCGTAGTATGAGCCATACAGTCTTTCCGACCCTGACACTGCAGCCAGTCGACACGACACCGCTTCCCATTGTAGCTCTACATGTGGTGTCAGGCCTAGCTATCGTGGTGCTCTGGATCAGTCTACTCCGCTGCTAGCAAATCAGCTATAAGTCTATCCTGACTCTCTACAGTAGCAGTGGGGACAACAGTGAGCCACTGAACCAGCTTGGCATGCCCTACAGCCCCTATACCCGCTGCCAACATGCACATCCAAGGGCTGGAGGGTTCGGCAGTACATCATTTTTCCAGCTTGTAGTATCGCAGAGCCTTGTTCAGCTCTGAGTCCGGTGAGGCCATGATGGTCTGCAACTGCTGGAACACATCTGACAGATACTCCCGATCCTTGTAGAAACCTTTAGCTCGCAGGAGCTGCTCGACGATACTGCCGCCCATGATAACGTATTCGAGGAAGCAGATCTGTCCCTTGCCAAATCCTAATAGAGCTTCACAGCTGTCAGCTCCTCTGTCAGCTCAGCACTGGAGAGCTGAGCCAGCTCATCTGGTGTCTTCTTCTTGTAGTCCTTCAACTCCCTCCGGAAGACATCATAGTACGTATCGCATAGCGTGAGCCTGGACATGTTTAAGATGTCTCAATAGAGAGATGAATATTCCTGAGTATCAACGCAGCCACCTGGCAGACGCAGACTGGGAAGATCTTCTTAGCTCTGTCGACAGGGGATGCAGACATTTAACCGTGTTGTATACTCAGTGCTTAAACAATGACATCAATGGTACAGATCGTGAAGCAACTGCCCGAGAGCCAGGCGAGTCTTCAGAAGGTGGAGACCCTGCTGCGAACCAAGAAACAGAAGTTACTGACCAAAGCAAAACTTCTGCCAGTCCATGTCGCCAGTAACGTGGCGGCGAATGTGGCCATGGTGAAGATGACAGGGGGAAGTGAGGTTCTTCCTGCCGCTACTGCGGCTGCCCTCACTACAGTGGTGAGTGGGGTGGCCGGGCACTGTCTCGGAATAACTCACCCCATCCCAAAGGCGCCCTCAGTGGTGCCTCCTACACTGTTGCCGCCAAGATCATGGGTGAACGTGCTAGACTAATGGAGGCCGCGGTTCTATGGCTAGCAACGAGTGCAATGGCTGAGATCATCGTCGCCTGCGTTTAACCTCTCTGAATAGTGAGAGATGGATCACGAGACCCATGCAACATATGAGGCATGGCGTACCGGAGGGCGGTGTGTAGCCCATAGTCGAGCATGCGGACTGAGGATCGCCAATTCCCGGGAATTGTGGACCGCCCACAAGGCGTGCCCCTGCAGAGAGGGCCAGTACCATGAGCACTGCTACCTATTCCCTTGGCCGACTGCGTGGTCCTCATATGCCCAACTATTTCACTGGGGTATGACTAGTAGGTTTAAGCCATCTGTATATAGCACTATGACTCTGTCACTCACAGACCTAGAAAGCAAAGAGCTAGCCGATCTTTCTCACTTGGGCGAGGCACGCCTCGGTTCAAAGGACACTGTTGCCCTTATCTCCTTCCTAGGCTTCAATGAGAAGGGAGACCCGCGGGAGATCCGATGTACCACCCCAGCCCGAGATCTCATCGGGATCACTGATACGGTAGGACAATCAGCCATTAACAAGGCCAAGGGGATGGGCATCAAGGAGAGGGCGACAGTGCGAGGTATGCTCGGAGTCGATGAGGCTAGAGCCATCATGGTTACGGCTGAGTCCTATGCACAGGACCTGGTTAAGGATCTCCTGAGACCATGGTGCACATTCATCCAGAATGGAGGGAATCTCATGATAGGCACCCTCAGCCTGAACAGTATCACTGTCGACGGCCAAACAGGTGCATGTGCTATCGACAGCCTTTGCTTACCAGAGGTGCTGGGGTCAGGGCTCTTGAATTTGCCGCATAAGCCCACAGGATGGTCATGGCTTTGCGTGTACATACAGATACTGGATGTGCTAGACACTGTGGGTGCTGACACAGGCCCTCTGCGCTATCTTCTCAGCTGCTGCTGGGATTTCATGCTTGGCGCCTCCATCGCATCCTTCGTATACGCCGGAGGTGCAGGATTCCCCGCTCTGCAGGCGAAAGAGCTGGTGCAGGAAGTACTGCCGTTTAGTCTCCCAGATATCGACGAGGCTACCGCCGATCAAGTGCTAACCATCCGCCGCACGCATGTCTGTACCATTCGACAGTAGGCTGGCCGATGCTGGCCAGGTGGTGCTGATCATTGCCCTGCCAGGACATGGGAAAAACATCTTGCTGCGGGCTCTCCTGGTCGAACATCTACACTCTCAATACATCCTTCTGGTATCTGACTCCGCCGCTGAGGCGTTTGACAGTAATGATCAATGGTACAATGGTCCAATCACCAAGACGCAGAACCTGCAAGCACTGAGGCAGAAGCTGCTGGCAGCCCGACTGACAGAACCACTTGTTCTAGTTATCGATGACCCTGCAATGAACCAGAAGACAGTCACCTACCTCAGCAACATCACCAGGTGCATCCGGCACACACAGATAACTGTCTTCATCCTCTTTCAGAAGTACACCCGCGAGATCTCACCAGACATCTGCCACAATGCCCGGTTGCTATAATTCAGCTCCAAGTGTGGACGTGCCCTGCTCGAGACCATATATGACAGCCTAACCCTCAAGGAGACCAAAGGGGACTTTATCGCAGGTGTACAGAGGGCAGCTGAGCTGTACCACTTGATCTTCAGCAACAAG
Source organism: Chaetoderma sp. LZ-2023a (assembly GCA_034401795.1). Classification (NCBI taxonomy): domain Eukaryota; kingdom Metazoa; phylum Mollusca; class Caudofoveata; order Chaetodermatida; family Chaetodermatidae; genus Chaetoderma; species Chaetoderma sp. LZ-2023a. The sequence goes on along the minus strand of CM067359.1, from coordinate 103,684,556 downwards.
GAGACAGGTGAGCTGTCACACTTCAAGCCATCTCTGGAAAAGGTGCGGACCTTCACTTACAAGCTGAATCCAGCCACGAAACTAGCCTGCTATACGCATTCATCAGAAGGCTGCGCAGTCTTCGCTACTTCGTCTGCGATCTCTGCTCCTTCCTCAGAAGCTACATCGGCAGGCCCATAATGTTGCTTAAACTCTAACCACTGAGGGTCATCTTTTGGGATTCTCTTCATCTGGTTCTTCTCATGGTAGACCCACTTTAGCCATCCGCTCTTAGCATCTGACTTGTGAGGGGATTTGATGAGGTAGTCCTGGTAGTTATCTGAGAATTTCGTATAGGCTTCCAGATCACTGGCCAATCTCCTGCGCCCTTCTTCGTTGAAGATGTGCTCAATAGCCTCCTTGCGGCCAACAGTGACCCCCTCCTGAGTACCTTCTGCATGAACGGTGTCATGTCTCTCTGCTACAGCGGCACTGACCTCCTCCCTGAGGTAGTTATTTGCTCCAGACTGGAGTCTATCCAGCATATCTCGCTCTTTCTGGCTATGGAGGCTAAATACGGCAGCCCACTTCCCGACCATCAGTAGATCTTTGGGGTTGACCCTCGCCTTTTGGAGAGCTAGAATAACAGGAATATTAGCTGGGGCTACGGGTATGTCGAGTGTCCTGCTCTGGGTGCTGCCAAACTTCCGGTAGCGTATCTGAGTCAGGAGTCCTTTGGCACTACGAGCTGGTGCGCCTTCCTCCATGGCGGCCAATAGCTCGCTCGTGGATAATGCTGATGTCATGAAGCAGTCCTCGGACCCTTTCACAGTGGGACAGTGCATGCCATGGCTGTTGTGCCGACTTGTCCTGCTGCCTATAGACAATCTGCTGGAGAACTTTACCAAACATGGCAGCCGTTTAATCCCTCTATATACCCAGATCTTAAACATGCTGCAGTATGTGCAACATCCAGATGGGGCCATTGAACCCGTGACATCGCACTGCACTGATCCACGGAAGGACTGCCTGATGGTCATTCGACCCAGTATGCACGATGCGAACCCGTTGTCCACTGCTGGGAAGTACATTGACTTTGCAATCTCGGCACAGATCCATGAGATCAAGAGCATGACACGCGAGTTCAAACTTCAGAGCACAATAGAAGAGATGGTAGAGCTCCCGCAGGTTTTGAACAGGTGGGAGATCGTGCAGAGCAACAGCACCGTGGACACCACCTATGTGAACGATGAGTGCCAAGTCCTAGGTCCGCTGGCTCGGGGCCCAACCGTCTATGCGAAGGGAAAGGGGTACTACGCTGCGGGGTGCAATGAGGGGTTCATGGAATTCGAACTACTGGCTGGTGTCGAGAAGCCCATGGAAGTTCCACTCTTAACCCTCCTCGAGAACACACATGTGATTCTGGCTGCCATGCAGGATAAGCTGTTCCTCCGGGTGTACACTGAGCAGCTCGCAGATGCGACGAGGAATGCTCCAAGACTTCATGTCTGGCATGACGAGAATGACCAGGAGCTCAAGCAAACGGGTTCCAAACAGCGGATCGTGCATGTGGAGCGAGAACACCAGCAGGTCCAAGACACAGCTAAGCAACAGGCATCGTGGTGCATCAGACTGTGTCGCTGTTGCGGTCCTGGTTCAGAAGGGAGGAGCCATACAGCAAGTGGATAAGTTGGCGACTTCAAGCTTGTGGTTGCTGGGACCAATGTTCTTGGTGAGGTATGCGAGCTGGCTGATTGTCAACTCTACAGACAGAAACTAAGTCATATGCACTTCTGCACCTAACCAGTGGAAGCGAGGACCTCGAGTCGGCACTCGAGGGCCGTCACCACCTCGGGTGCAGGGACATCCCACCTAATCAGGTCAACCAGCTCAGCTTCCACATCAGAACCCTCATAGCTGGGACTCGCTCATTAGGTGTGCCAGTACTTTACTTTGGCTATGCTAAGGTATGTGTGTCGAACACATCAGGTATTCAGCTTAAGCGTGCATAGAGCACGACTCCTGTCGTCACTGCTGCAGCTTCCACCATTACTATAAGCTCTGCTGTCTTCTGACCTGTCGATGCTTCATAGTCGAGCTTTGGCTCAGATATCTTTACAGCCTCATAGTCCTCATCGAGACTCTCATCTTCCTCTTTGAGCTCGGAGTTGTCGTCAGCGTGCCTCCCTCTGGCGCATATGCTCGAGTGCTTTGCTCTACTCTAACTTCTCCTTAGATAGGTTCTCCATCGCCTGGTTATGACGCTCACGCTCGACCTCTGCTGCCCTCTTGTTCACTAAGGCAAACACGCCTGCATTCAAGATTGTGGAGGCCATGCTATAGACTACAGCTTAAAGCTACTATATAACTGCCCCAGCGACGTGCTGTATGAACCAGAGGCTGATCCAGTCGAGGATATAGATGACAGACTATGGGGAGGATTATGATGAGGAGGAGGATGCAGATGACTACGATGTAGCGGAGACCGCGGGTGAGTATGATGATGTAGCCGAGACCGCGCCCCGCAGTCTAGTACACAGAGCGAAAGGAATCTATCGCACTGACGTAAAAGGTTCTATCGGTCCGCTGGCACCAGGTGTGGCTCTGATCGCTCTGTTCACAATGAAGGCTGGCGAGACGCTCCGCAAGATCGCCAACAATGCTCTCCATGGGGTGGAGAAGATTTTTGAAGCCATACCAGCCATCACCTCAGGAGTAGGTATGTTCTTCAGAGTCGCAGGCCCTTGGCTACCGTACGTTGCCATAGCGCAAAATTTAACCCATAATATATAAGGATGGCGTCTCTGTAAGACCTGGTTAAGGCCCTTAACTTACGAGGGTTATTCGATAAACTACTGTTCAGTGAGGATCCAGCAGAGATTAGACGCCAGTGTTGGAAAATCCCCTCCAGTGGCCGGAATTGTTGCAGGTGGATGAGGGTAAGGAGTTCAGAGGGGAGACTGCAGTCCTCATGCGGAAACACGGTGTGGCAGTTAGGCGAGGTGAGGTAGGGCATCACCGTGCCCAGGCTATCGTTGAGCAGTGGAATCGAACACTGGCAGAGAGACTGTTCCCACACCAATATGCCCAGGAAATGGCCGCGCAGAGTGAACGTTCTAGAGTATGGGTGAGAGGGCTGCCTGCCGTGGTGGAGAGATCCAATGCCGAAGTTACTAGGCTAATCGGGAAGAAGCCGGTAGAGGCTATCAGACACTCTGCTGGTCACAGCTCTAGAGGAGCGAATAAGGGAAAGGAGTGCCTACCACCTGATGCTCTGGTTCGGTGCCTGTATGAGTCTGGTGAGCTAGAATCTGGTCGACGACGTGCAACAGACCCTAACTGGTCGATAGATGTTCACAGGCTTGACAGATATGTGGAGGCGGAGGGGCAGCCTATACTGTACTACCTGACACGCAAGCATGGAGTGACTAGGCCACCATTTGTCATAAAAGAGCTTCAGCTAGTCCCTGAAGACACAGCTACCACACCCTAGGGTGCTAACATGATACCCGATGGGCTCGGTGTGGACCCCATCTGGCAGCACATGGCGCTTATCATAGTAAGCGGAGAGTCCGAGTTTTTCCTGTGCATACGTGACTATACCCTGGTTGCACATGTGTAGGCCTTGGTTTTTAGCTCTATCCACCCCGCCATGTAGGTCCCTGTAGAACCTCTGCCAAGATACCTCATACGGCCACTTTGACATTCCCTTAGCCGAGCACTTACTTGCAGCTGCGCTCTCCACGTAGTAGCATTTGGAGCAGAGAGCGATACCACGAGGGCCTTCGAACTCGAGCTTGAATAGTCCCGGAGTCCGTCCAGACCATTTGTCCCAAGCTAGCCAGTCCCGCTTATGAGCCCGACACTCTGCTCACATCTCAGGGCGCATGACGTCATCGAGGTTGGAGCCTGCTATAGCGATATACGCGAGGTCAGTGTCCATCTGCAGGTACTCAAAGCTGTCACGAGCTAGGTAGTGATCGAGGAAGTCATAGTAGAACTCCAGCATTCGCAGCTTCGTGAGCTCATAAATGACTATCCCCACCTGGAAGGGTCTTCGAATTGTGAGTATCGGCTTGCGACTCTGGAGCTCGTATGACTCACTGATCTCCGCGAGATCTTCGAACCATGCACTACGCAGGGCCTTGTCTACCACGCATTCATCCTTCGTGAAGCTGGTGTTGCTATGACGTTCTATGGCCTCGATGAGCTTCCCGTAGGCACTGTTGCCGAGGAGTTTGAAGAGATCTGCCAAGAGCGCTTTGCTCTTATCTACATCTCCCGAGTGGTGGGCCTCCATAACATTCTCCACGAACCACTCGAATGGGCGCTTGCCCTCATAGTCTATGGAGTGGTATACAGCAGTGCTCTCCAGGCCATGGGTTATATACCACTTGAGGGTCGGGGCGTACAGCAGCCACTTCTTGCCAGAGAGGGCACCGACCAGCTTCTTGGTGATGGCCACTTCCTCCCTGTTCGCCCTAGATATGCCAGCATCTCAGACGAGATTGCCTCTACCGGGATCTCGCGGTTATAGAAGAGATGAGGCATTTCCTCGAACATTGCCCACAGAGCCTTGGGGACCTCTATATCCAGCTCAGCAAACACAAACCTGCTGTCTACACTGGCGCACTTTCCCCTTACCACATGGCATCGCTTTGGTCATCGTTGACAGGTACAGAGCATTTGCATCATAACCGAGTAGACGTTGGCAGACACGCTCACTCTGGCAGATTCGAGTCACACCGGCCTCGTGGTATCTGGTGAACATGATGCTGAGACCGCCAACAACAGCACCCTTCAGCATCTCGTAGGCTTCCTTGTCCAGTGAATAGAGCTAACATCTGTCATGTGCTGAGCGGTTCCACATAGGAGGTACTGCAGTGACACACCTGAGAGAGAGACACCGCGTCTTTGAGGATGTCTATTTCTCGTTCTGTGTAGAACTCCCGCATCCGCTCAAGGGCTTTAATGAATGGACTGACGTCCAGGTTGTTGTAGTATCGCAGCCAGTCGGCGAATATCCGCATTCCACGCTTGCTGAATGTCTAGTTACACTGTTCCCACTCTGTTCGCGTCAAGAGGTAGCCACCCTTGAGCGTAGATGTCCATGCGGAGTAGTCAGGAAGCCCTGGATAGTTGAGCTTCTCATGTGTGTCAAACCGTTCATACGGGACCCAGCTCTTCTGCTGTGTACACCCGTAAGCTTTGACCCATCCCTCGTATGAGACTCCTTGGCAGAGGTAGCTCAGGTATTATGAGAAACATGGTCACTTGACACTTGGAAATCGAATCAACCGAAATGGTGCTCGCCCTGTGAGAATCCACCAGGCAGGTGCAGCGCCGGGCTCCACGTCTCGAAGGAGCCCACCCTCAGCTACTGGAGGTCCCATCAACTCGTCTTTTGGAGCCAGGGGACGAAGATGGAGAGCTACTGGCCAACCGAAAGAGAAGACCAACCCCAAAGAGAACCCCAGTATCAACATCATGCACTGGAACGCAGAAGGAGTTACCAACAAGAAATCAGAGCTTGAACAGTTCCTGTACGAAAACAACATTGTTATCTGCTGCTTCCAAGAGACACACCTGCAAGAAGGAAAACCATTTAAGATCAGAGGTTACCAGATTTTCCGGTGTGATCGAAGAGGAAGAAAGAAAGGCGGGGTGATCACCTTGGTCCGAAACAGTGTGAACGCCAGCCAGATCAAAACCTTTATGGAAGAGGCAGAATATATCAAGATCAAGATAACAACCAGCAACTCTGTGATTGACATTGTCAATTATTACTGCCCTAATGACAAGCATCTCTCACTTGACACAATCCAGGTCCCGGACTGCCACTTCCTCATTGTGGGAGACTTTAATAACCAGTCCCAGAGCTGGGGATACAGAACACTTGATAAACGAGGAGAAGACATTGAAGCATGGCAAGATGAAAAGCACCTTTTACTTGTCAACGATCCCACAGATCAGCCTACCTTCTACTCGCGTCAGTGGCACTTGACAACAACGCCGGACTTGGCATTTTGTACAGAAGACATTCACAGAAACCTCACTAGAGTGGTAGGATCGCAGTTAGGAGGACGCGACCACCGCCCAGTCCTCCTCTCTCTCTCTTTCTGGAAGTATTTTGACAAGTTCACCTCAACATCCAATGTGGAACTACAAAAAGGCAAATTGGAGTCTGTTCGGCATTCGTTCCAATGAGCTTACCCAAAATATAGCAGTAGAAGGGAGAAACATCAACAATGTGGTCAAGGAATTTAATTCAAGTATCCTCAAGGCTGCCAACGAAGCGATTCCTCGAGGGTTCAGGAAAAACTACAGCCCCTACTGGACAACAGAACTGCAAGCAGCACATGCTAAACTAGACAAGGCCAGAGAAGATGCAGAGAGTAATCCCTGTCATGAAAACCACTTCATGCTACAACAAACTAAAGCCAGGTATCTAAAGACCAAGCTGGAGGCCACAAGAAGAAGATGGAGGGGAAAGACGGCAGGGTTTAATTTAGAGAGAGACATCACAAAGCTATGGAGACTGACTAAAGCACTGAATGATGAGGCTGTTGGGGGAGAGAAGATTACTCTTGAAGAAGATGGGCAAACACTGTCAGGAAAGATGGCTGCAGATGCCTTTGCGAAGGCATATGCAAAAGAAAGCAACATTTCTATACCACGAATGCGTCAAAAAGAGGTTAGAAAAGAGCAAAATGAAAGAACAGACACCAACAATCACGATGCAATGAAAGTTTACATTAGTTTAGCAGAACTGAAGAAGGCTATCCGCCAATTGAAGAAGAAGAAATCTCCCGGGCCAGATGGCATTACGAATGAAATGATCCAACACCTTGGTAATTCATCTCTCCGCAAGTTGCTAGACATCTTTAATCTCAGTTGGACCAATGGAGAGGTTCCTCAGTGTTGGAAGGAAGCCAGAATGACTCCTATTCTGAAAAAAGGCAGAACAAGACGAAGGTGCTGAGCTACCGTCCTATCAGTCTTACAAGCTGCATATGCAAGACAATGGAGTGCATCGTCAACCAGCGGTTGCATTGGTACCTGGAGTCGGAGAACATTATAGTTTCAGAGCAGGCCGGCTTCAGAAGATACCGGAACACAGAAGATCAAACAACACATCTTGCATAGGGCATAGAGGACACTTTTCAAGCCAAGAAGGTGATGCTAGCTGCCTTTATCGATCTTTGACGGCATTTGACAAGGTGTGGAAGGATGGCCCCCTCGTGAAGCTCCCTCGCACAGGCATCGGTGGCAACATGTTCCGATGGACCAAGTCATACTTAGATAATCGCAGAGCTAGGGTGCTGGTGGATGGACAAGCTGGACAAAATGTATTGCTGAGACAAGGGGTGCCACAAGGCGGAGTATTATCACCAACTTTGTTCATACTCTTCATTAATGACATTGTAGCAGAGCTGCCCAATGGGATCCAAGCAGCCCTATATGCAGATGACCTCGTACTCTGGTGCACCGAGGAGTACACAATGACTGCCATGTACAGAATGCAGCTCGCCTTAGACAGAATTACAGCTTGGGCCAATCGCTGGTGTATTACCATCAACAAAGAAAAATCATCAGCCATGCTATTCTCACTGACCACCAAAACCAAGGTTGGCAATCTGACACTGGGCGGTACTCCACTCGAGTACGAGGACCAGCAGACATACCTGGGAGTCACCTATAACAGAAGATGAACATGGAAGGAGCACATCCAGAACGCAGAGGCAAAGACCATGAGAAAGCTAAACATTATGAGGAAGCTGGCAGGAACAAAGTGGGGTGCCAATCAAAGGATCCTCACGACCATCTACCTAGGTGCCGTACGACCACACCTTGAGTATGGATCCAGCTCATGGATGACAGCAGCTAAATCTCATCAACAGAACCTCGACAGAGTACAAAACCAGGTACTGCGCATCATCACTGGTGGAATGAGATCAACACCAATAGAAAAAATGGAGCAGACAGCAGGCATTCCCCCACTTAGCAAAGGAAGGGAATGCAAAGCACTGATCCAAGCTGCACAGTTCAAATCGTTCAACAACCACCCGATGAAGATCAGGAAAGCACAGCTGTCATGAGGAAGACTTAAAAGATCAAGTTGTGTGAAAGAGACAAAAGCACTTCAAAGGAAACACCAAGAAATGTTGCCAGCACAAATAGAAGACCCAAACCACACCCTTGATCCTCCACCCTGGGAAAACAAACTAGAGAGCACAGCTATTCGCACGACAGTACCTCATCTCACAACCAAAGATGAACACAGTGATGTGAGCAAGAAGGCCCTGACCCTAGCCATGCTGGAAGAAATGTACCCTCAGGAGACATGGATAAGGATCTACACAGATGGATCAGCCAAAGATGCAATTAGGAGCGGAGGTGCCGGACTGCACATACAGTATCCAAACGGACAACATGAGTCAGCTGCAATACCGACAGGCAAACACTGCACAAATTACAGAGCTGAAGTCGAAGCACTGGTTCATGCAACTAATACCATCAGCAGAACAGCAGACCCTATTGCACAGATTGTCTTTTTATCTGATGCCCGCTCCGTCCTTGAGGCTATCACCAAAGGTAAGCTGCCACAACTTGAAGAAGCACTACAAACCATCAAATGCTTTCGCATAGCATTGCAGTGGATCCCCTCACACTGTGGAGTCCAAGGAAATGAGGAAGCAGACAAGATGGCAAAGGTGGGTGCAGAAGAGAATCAGACAGAAAACATGGTTACCCATACAGAGATGAAGACTATCATAAAGTCACTCTATAGAACACCTCAATCAGAAGATGCCTACCATCATCTCTCGAGGCCAGAGCAAGTGACCATTTTTCGTCTCAGAACTGGACATAACAGACTAAACCAACACATGTACAGGCGGTTCCACCTTACGACATCGCCCGCTTGTCATTGTGGAGAAGCAGAACAGACCACAGAGCACATCCTTCAATGTTGCAGTAGGTATCAGCTGCTGAGAGATGAGATCTGGCCTTTGTCAACATCTTTTCTTGAAAAGCTGTATGAGCCTGTGGAAGAACTGCAGAAAACCACAGATTTCATCTTGAGAACGGCTCTCCAAGTGTGATACCAGCGATCGAAAAGAAGAAGAAGAAGGAACATGGTCTGACTAGCCTTCTTGGCGACTTTCACTGTACCTGTACTGTCAGTCAGCTCATCGACAAAGTACTTCTTGATGAGGCTCAGGTCATATCGCCCAGAGTTGAACCCCAGTACAGGCACTTGGTCACACCACTCGTTGACCAGTCGCTGCTGTTGTTTTGGCAGCTTGTCCAAGTCTGTCGGTATGTACTGTGCCCTAACCCTTGTCCGGATTAGAGATGCTCGCCGGTGGATCTCCAGCATGAGCTCTCTGATCAGTTCTTTGGGGTCAGGATTGCAGACGTGAGTGGGCTCACTCGTGCCGCCCTCTAATGAGCAGCCAACTGACACAGAGATAGGTATTTGAGTACTTTCGATCGTGAGTCTCCGTAGGATGAGTTTTGATACCATCTAGGAGTGCTTTGAAGTCGTAAACTATGAAGTGTGGGTATGGGACAGTCCGAACTCGTTTAGGGACGCTTGGGCAGCGTTTTATACAGCACTGCCACTGTACCACAAGCATGCATCCAGAGGCTCTCAGCTTCTCCTCTCTCAGGACTGTCTTGTGGTATCTTTGTTCGGCATCATCACCTCGCTGGTGTTGTGGACACCCGTGCCAGTGACAGCCAGGGAACTGGTAAACGGTGTTGGTAGTCGGCTCATAACCATATACGGGAGCGCCCTCGATCCAACGCTAGCCACCGTTCCCACACTCCACATGGTGTATGTGTATGTCTCTGTTCCTTGACTCATACTCGATCCAATGAGTAGCCGCTGAACTGGATGGTTGGAGCGGATAGAAGGCTTTCTCATACGCAGACTGTGGCGCCTCAACCTTCTCGCCAGGGCACTCGATTTTAGTTTTGCCGCCTGTACAGTGATCAGGATGGCGTTGAAGATGGCATGCCTTTGTAAACCTCTGCTGACAGTGACTCCAGACTAGTGTATGTGCCAGTTTGGAGATGTTCTTGATGTAGAAGGCATGGTGGTCCCACACTCCGATGGTCATGCTGTCCGGGTAGTGAGTCACTTGCCTGATCATGTGCCAGGTGCCCTCTTCAGTTGGTGCATACACGCGAATCCCGATCTTGGCGAAGAACCCTACCTTGTCCAGCTGATCCAGCGACATCAGGTACAGTCTTGACGTAGAACTATGTGGCAAGCTCTTGTGCAGGAGCTGGACTTCTATCAGCTCTCGCTCCCCGGTGGACTTCTAGTCATCTCCAGAGACACGTGTTGTCCCTGTAGGTGTCGAGGGCAGTCATACGCTTCTTCTGTCGTAGTCAGTCTGGGAGGGGGCTTGTCCCAAGCAGAGGTTGGCGGTCGATGACAGCCCTGACCTCAACGTTGATTGATCGAACGAAAGCCCACTTGGTGTTGGGTCGAGCGATATTGTCTGTGGCGAGGCGGTCTTGCTCTCTTGCTGCCACCCAGTCCTGAGCTACTCCTATCGTGTTCAGCCACTGGCTCCCTGGATCATTCTTGTGGAAGAGCATCACCCTACCGTCTTCGATGTAACGGATGCGATAGTTATGGCCCCAGCAGAGGTAGAATGCGCTCTAGACAGTATGTTGGATCTTTTTCATGATCTGGCCTGCGAGGTCTCCTAGACATCTGAGGAATGTCCACCGTACTGACCGGCGTCCTCTATCCTCTGTCTCCCTTTCGCCGAGACGCTGGTCGAGAATGTGTTCGCCTTCTCGCCTCATGCTCCGGGCTAAGGGTTCAGACCTCGGCCCCCTTATGCTCCAGGTTGGGCTCAGACCTCGGCAATGCTTAACGATCCTGCGTTTGAGAGTTAAGGGCTCCAGTGAATGGGCCTCCATCTGCCTCGCTACAGCCTTGGCTCGCAAGCTAGCAGTCACCTCCTCGTCCAACTGACTAAACTCACGTATCCACTGTGCTTTCTTGTGGGGATTCCAAGGATCCTCGGTAAATTCTCGATACCTTCCCGTATTCATTGCTCGGGAGAGTCGCTTCAACCACTCCTCGGCACGGACCTGGTCGATCATCTGGAGCAGGTCAGCTTTCTTGGCCTTAGAGTAGCCTCTAAGGCCGAATTGCTTTGCAATAGCGTGAATCTGTGCAACAGTACTCATGGTGTATATCCCCGTGGATGCCTCTCTCTAAATGGGCGTTCAGACGATAATATGTGTGGCGATCAGTACCTGTGGGTGGTGTATATCCCCTGTCTGAGCGTTCATACCTATTATGTGTGGTGCTGGCGATCAGTACCTGTCGGTGGTGTATATCCCTGTGGATGCCTGCCTCTAAATGGTCGTTCAGACCCTATTATGTGTGGCGATCAGCGTTCAGACCTATTATGTGTAGTGCTGGCGATCAGTACCTGTTGGTGGTGTATATCCCTGTGGATGGCTGTCTCTAAATGGGCGTCCAGTTGCTATTATGTGTGGCGATCAGTACCTGTGAGTGGTGTATATCCCCTGTCTGGGCGTTCAGACCTATTATGTGTGGTGCTGGCGATCAGTACCTATGGGTGGTGTAGATCCCTGTGGATGCCTGTCTCTAAATGCGCTTTCAGACCCTATTATGTGTGCGATCAGTACCTGTGGTTGGTGTATATCCCCTGTCTAGGCGTTCAAACCTATTATGTGTGGTGCTGGCGATCAGTACCTGTCGGTGGTGTATATCCCTGTGGATGCCTGCCTCTAAATGGTCGTTCAGACCCTATTATGTGTGGCGATCAGCGTTCAGACCTATTATGTGTAGTGCTGGCGATCAGTACCTGTTGGTGGTGTATATCCCTGTGGATGGCTGTCTCTAAATGGGCGTCCAGTTGCTATTATGTGTGGCGATCAGTACCTGTGAGTGGTGTATATCCCCTGTCTGGGCGTTCAGACCTATTATGTGTGGTGCTGGCGATCAGTACCTATGGGTGGTGTAGATCCCTGTGGATGCCTGTCTCTAAATGCGCTTTCAGACCCTATTATGTGTGCGATCAGTACCTGTGGTTGGTGTATATCCCCTGTCTAGGCGTTCAAACCTATTATGTGTGGTGCTGGCGATCAGTACCTGTGGGTGGTGTATTTCCCTGCGGATGTCTGTCTCTAAATGGGTGTTCAGACCCTATTATGTGTGGCGATCAGCGTTCAGACCTATTATGTGTGGTGCTGGTGATCAGTACCTATGGGGTGGTGTATATCCCTGTGGATGCCTGTCTCTAAATGCGCGTTCAGACCCTATTGTGTGTGGCGATCAGTACCTGTGGGTGATGTATATCCCCTGTCTGGGCGTTCAGGCCTATTATGTGTGGTGCTGGCGATCAGTACCTGTGGGTGGTGTGTATCCCTGTGGATGCCTGTCTCTAAACGGGCGTTCAGCCCCTGGTAGTAGTAGTAGTGTCGAGATGATCTCCCTGGCAGCTATTCGGCGATCCGTGCTGGCCCCCGCAATCTATGGCCCAGGGATTGAGAGGGTGGTGGGGCTCATTTGTCTAAATGGAAATCCAGTTGAGGGAGGTGGTATCATTTTGACCCCGACACCACTACTTGACGATGATGATGATGACGATGACGATGATGATGACGATGATGATTATTAATACAGTTCAAGTACAAGAGCCAATCATGTCACTTCGAATAAAATAATAAAGAAGTGTGGCGGAAAGTATTAAACAATCATTATGGAACACTGGTTAGCTAAGTGTACGAGGTTACTACCCTGAACCAGCCTGCTACATATTATAAACAAAGCGCTAATATGTGAAACATATTAAAAGAAATTAAAACTAATCTAGAAATGAAATTAATTAAAATAAATGTTACTGACGCATCGGATGAATTAGATACTAATAGAGGCAGCCATTTCTATATATGCCCCGCCCATTTCTAGCTAAGTCCTGCCCACTATTTGCCGGAATTCCCCAGAATCCTAATATATAACTAATCATGTAACCTATTGACTATTTTGAAAGTAAGTTGACTGGGTGTCATTGCTACCTATAACAGCAACGGCGTCCAGTCAAATAAGTTAAAATCGTACCAAAAGAATGTTTATTAGATAGTAAATTCATCAAAGACATGCAATTCGAAGCATCCTATAGCTGTATCGTGCCTGGGCGTATCAGTATAATAATAGATGGCAGTAATAGTAGTGGAACAGCTATGGAAAGACTTACCCAGCCGAGATAAACTAGTTAGGCGTGTCCTGGAAGGCCGTGTGAAGATCTCTGCCGATCGTGTCCCTTGTCGCCATGGACATATCACGAGCATGACGTAAGTGCTCGGCAATCTTCGGTCGTTTCCATATTATTGCGCGGGTGGTCGGAGGCCACAGTATAGTGTAGTGGATTGCCAGCACCACAGCTGCAATCAGTCTTTCTTCCGTTTTGACCAAAGTGTCTTGTCCTCAGCCAGAATCTTTAGCTTCCAGATGTTCATTCTTGATGTAGGTGTATCGAGTTCTGTTTTCTTGACGTCACCTCGCAGCATTCTTAACGGATTTATGCAACGCCGTCCTCTCCTGGCTGCCTCCCATCAGCTACAAGAAGTAGTTCATCATTAGGTTTATTTTATTATATTATAGTCTATGGAATCCACATCGCCGGTATATTCCATCTCTAGTGGCATACCCAGTATGGAAACTGGGGTGGGTGGGTTGGAGGTGTTGGTCTTGATGTCTGAAACTCTGCAGACTTCGCTGTCTTGACACGTACTCTGGGCTTGGAGTCTGCAAGCAATGGTCTCGATAGTCGCAGATCATCTTCATTGCATCTGGCCTTGTGGAGTGCCTCTAGGATACAATGTCTACGCAACTGCATCCGCGTTTACAACGACTTTGACCTGATCCAGTGAAGTCATCGATCTTGTCATGGATGTGGCATAGCGTAACATTGGCTATGATTTTCTGTATGTTTTTAAGGAGCACAATGGGACGCAGATTAGCTGTGGGCCAGGTGGATTCACTAGTTTAGGTAGACCGATAAGGGTGCCTTGTCCTACATTATCGATGGAAAGGTGGTGCATAAAGGCTGAATTGATTAGGTTTGTGATCGGTTTTGAGATAATGTCACCTGCGTATTTGAATTGATTGTTCATGTCATCAGGTCCTGATGCATGTAAATTTTCAGGCCATTCAGTGCTTTCTCAATTTCTGCTGTTTTAATTGATGTTAGTAATGGCCTGGGGTAACCTGAAAACGGGTGAAATGGCTCGTCGCTGTGGTCGGTAGCCTGCTCCTTGAACAATTCACAAATTGCGCCCGCTTTGCCCTGGTCAGTCTCGATAAAGAGTTATGTACAGTGAGTGGTCGTGTATAATCAGTAACTCTTAGGGCTCGGGCTGCCAGACACATTTTGTTACAGTCATCGGTTTCAGTGATTTCATCTGCTAGGGAGTCTGATTGTTGACCAGCAAAATCTTTTAAGACGTTGCTAATTTGGCGCATAATGTCATTGCGTTCCCTGCGTAGTTTGGTATGGTCTTAATTTTGGCCACAATCATAGATGTCACAATGATTGCTGCTCTGCTAACAGTTTTACTACTACATGGACATCTGCATACCTAGTTCGGTTCTTGGTTGTTTAGAACTCCGTGGGTGCTGGTCTTGTTGATGACTCCATACATTTGAGTATTTTGTTTAGGACTTCGTTTGGATCAGAGCTGACGACGATGTTTGCTATCTGCTCAACGAGGGCCTTTATGTCTGACATTTGTATGTCAGTGGCGCTGATGAGCTTGGGTAGGTTGAAGGTGACTCTACCATCGTGCGTTGTATGGCGTTTGTATATTAGGTAGAGATAGTTCATCTGAAGGCGTGTAGCGACTGGCTTGTAGTCAGAATTGAGGTCTGCACCTCCACAGGAACGAGCATCCCGAAGTATGGGCTTTGCTTCTGTTTTATGTGGTATGATGTCTCTTTGGTTGAAGACTGCTTTGGTAGTCTTAGAGCCGAGTATAGCTTTGTGATCAGCAATGTGTCCTCCCATTGTTGTCCGGTGACAGCATGGGTGTTGGAAAGCCGTATTTGTCGCAAATAGGCCATGAAATTATCTTGACTAGAAGCTTTTCTTAGGAATATCGCCAGTCTATCTCCATAACTGTTGTATGCGCCCGTTCCATATGACCCACTGAATAATCCATGTCCTGAGTTCCTGTCCACATTGCTGAGTTTGCCGATCTTGGAGTTGAAATCTCCACACACGAACACGTACCATCTGCCTGGCTTAGTAATAGTTGAACTCAGTTCCACATAGAGGACCTCAAATATTGAGGGATTCTTTTTGGCTTGTTCAGCAGTTGGGCCGATTGTGTTGACTAGGCGACATTTAGTGATGTTGCATTTTTGCGTTGGTATAGCCAGATCAATAAATGTAACACGATCACTGACGTATCTACAACTAATGACATTGTCCTGAATCCTTGGTTCGATATGTGGTCTGTTTTTGCTCAATGATTACGAACTTGTAGCCTGTCAGAAGTTGCTGTTCTGATTGGCTAGCTACCTTACGAAGTATTTCTGTCAATTATGATTCTGACGTCAGCCTGTATGTAGATATTGATTTTAACGTCAATAATTGAGTGACATCGGTGCCAACCTGAATATCTGCTATCGAAGAATGTTTTGATGTTGTTTCAACTTCAGCAGTATCTGCCAAATGGAACATGGTACCGATATCGTAATACTAATCCAAATCGAATAATATATAATAATACCAATTTCTTATTAACATTGAGGTATGCTCTTGAACTCAGGGTGTATGACTATATTTTCATATATTGTTGATAAAATTGTAGCATACCAATAACCTATAAGTCCCCATATTTGAATATGCAGCAGCCTCTAGTCAAGATAATTTCAGATTATTCAAGATATCTCCATAAATTACTCAAGATATTCACTCATTTCGCTTGACATAATATAAATCGAGATTTTAATCAAATATATTCTCATTAAAGTCTCAGAAAATCAGTGCATAGATGTATTCCAATGAGCCAGATTTGATCTAAAACGGTAATTGTTAAAATCGATTTCACAACGGAGGGGTCCGAGCTGTCACTCAAGTATGTAACGTCATACTCACATTATGTCACATGTAGGCTGACGTAACAATACATAGGCCTATTGATGTATCGAGCTCCGTCAATAATATTTAACAGTCCATCAAGTGTACGAATTTTATGTCTCGGAACGATGTACTGTCTAATCTACATAATGCTGAATATTAGGATAATTTTCCTAATTTTCAACAGGATCCATGGCATTCAGGTTTCGAAGTATATAAATTGATACCAACACGCTTAAATGGTGGGCAGAACTGTGTTAGAAATAGGCGGGGCATAGCTAGAAATGGGCGGGGTATATCTAGAAATTGATCTTTCCATAATCAAAATTTATCATTATGGTTATGTCGAAGTTGAGCTTATGGCACTTATAGTTTCGAACGTGTAGCCTATAAGTCGCAGTCATTATCTTCTGCTTATATTTCCCATTAATCCACGTGACAAGAGCTTTTCTAAGTGTGATCAAATGTATAGTAGCATGTGTAAGACCTATGACGTGTGCATGTTTAACTGTCCTCCTGCTGCAAGCCACCTGACACTAATTCCAGTGAGGGAATAACACAGCACCTGCTGAATATTTTGAAAACGATTTGAATGAAAGTTGTTGATGACTTAACCACCAACAACTTTTAGTCTAATTGTTTTCAAAATAGTCAGCATATCCAGAGTTAAACCAAATGAAAAATATAGACTGCAGAAATTCCTCAGGCAGACAGTTAATGTTGGAGGCGTGATGTTGATTCATCAATGATGCATGATAATTTCCCTCACTCAACATGTTTGCACACCATTTACATCGCACATAGGCATCTGCTCAGAAGTGACTTCTTATTACTTTTTCTCCATTTTTGTTCTCCAATGCCTGGCAAAGCAAATATAACGATGACGTGAACGTAGACATATTCTTTTATTACAAGGCCATTATTACAGCTCGAATAAATTAAAGGATACATTAAACTAATATTTACATTTAAAGTGGTGGAAGAAGCCAGAAAGAATTCTCACTAACGATCGGTTTGATCTTTTGTCTACCCTTAATGGTAGGCGTACATGGTGTGCGGAAATATTGTCATCGATTTATACCGAACAGTGGTAACTTATGAGATTCCACCCCCTGTGACTTCATTAAGATATTATTATACATTCAGATGCAAAGCAGTCAGAAACATCAAATCAACCATTGCATGTTCTACACCGCGGTCAGTCTAAAGGCATGACAAACACCCTTCTCTAGTTTCGCATTGCCAGGTCGATATCACAAAAACAGTATTACGTTAAATTGTACCGTGGCTCGTGAACACTTTACTACTTTGCAGACCATCATAGTAATAAGTAGAGGATCTGGAACGCGGTTCTATTTCATATTACTTATAACAATTATCAAGTTAGTCTAAAATTATCACATTGTACTAGCTTTAGTGAGTGCAATGCGATACTTTTCGACGAGTTTCCTAATAGATATGTGAAGTGGGACCGAGTTTTAGGTTCTATTTATTATATAAACTTATATTTTGACCAATTTTCCTATAAAGTCGATCCCTGGAATCTGTTTGAACGCAACATATTGTGTTGTTCACGTGATCGCGGTGACGCATCACTTGCTAAGAGTTCTGACCAATGCGCCACACAAAATAATAACTACCAATGTTATTTCGGACTTTAAATTCAATCCAACGTTTAAAACGGCTGCGTCTATAATAGAAATTTACAAACGTGTATCATAACTAGGTTGTATATAAATCTTACAAATTTAAATCAACAACATAGAGTATCCCGTCCTGCTAATATGTTCGCTTCCGTCATTGCTATGAAACATTTGCGGTGTGACGTGGCATGTGCGATTATTATGCGTTATCTAGCCAATGCAAATATCTCCGCCACGGTTTCTAGCAAAGAAGAATTTTTCGTTCAATATTATACGTGTCTTCATCTCGAGAAATATGGAACAGGCTGAAATCAGATTTTTATATACAATTTCGGATATTATATTTCAATAGAAACTAGGCTCATATATACATTGGACAGTGTCAATGAAATTGGTTTTAACGTAACTTCCAGTCAAGAGTTAGATATTCAACATCTCGCCGCAAATTGATCATGATTTCCCGATGCTTTTAGAAAATCAATCACGCGTATCGCCTTTGTGAGTCTAGATGTACATCGATGATTGCAACTGTGTCTATAACACTTAGGCCGTGTTCTCACTAGAGAGTTAATCCTGAATAATGCCATACGTCAGTATGTCGTTATTCAGAATTATGTCTCCTGTGAGAACACGGCCTTAGATTCACCAAGGGCCACGGTGATCCCACCGATCAGCACTGAACAAGCCACACCTGCTCCGTATATTTCACACGCTCATTTGGAGAATGGACCATTTCAGTTTTAGCCATTCCCCGCCCATTTCTAGCTAAGCTCCACCGACACCTCGCTCGTGTTGTGATCGATCTATCTCTGAACTCTCTGACTATCAATTTCAATACAATCATACAGGTAAGCTGTTGAATATTTTGGAAATAATTTGACTGGGTGCTGTTGCTTCCTATGGCAGCATCAGCGCCCAGTCAACTTAGTTTCAAGATATTCAACAGCATGTTTCTTAAATAGCAAAATCATACAATTCGTACAACGTGTCGGACTATTAAGAGTTAAAGACGGGCCCTATACAATAATTTATGACGTAATGATTGCGACGTCATCCTACAAGCAGCTTAGCTGAGTGTGACGTCATATGACGTCATTACTCCGGAAAGGTAAATATGTCTTAAACCAATAACCACTGCGATATAGACCCAGGAAGTGTAGTATAAATATATGTGCACATGGCCTGGGTGAATAAAGAAAACTGAAATCGAAACGTGAAGAGTGTTTGAAACCGTGAGGAAAACTAATGGGAGGGTTGGAGGTGTGGGGGGGGGGGGGGGGTTGCTGGCATATCATGAAGATAACTATATTTCCCAAGCATGCCCCAAGAGAGGAAAACATGAATCATCTCTTACCTCCAATAAGTGTCACATATTGTATGCAGAGGCACAATCTATAGCGCTGCTAGAGTACAATCAGTCAGGACAAAAGCAATTAATCGGCACTTCCGCTGTATCCATCCATCATATGACGTTATAATCAACTACGTGGCGAACAGAATGCCATTACAATCAATGCCGTCATTATGACGTCATGAATGACGTAGGTAAGTACATCACGAGCTCATAGTTGAAGACGCGTTTGTCTTTTTAATAAATATCCAGATGGCTATTTTGAAACTAATATGGCTGGGCGTTGTTGCTGCCATAGGCAGCAACAACGCCCAGTCAAATTATTTACAAAATATTCAACGCCTTAACTGTATAGTTTTCAGGGAATTGATAGTCAGAGCATTCGGGGATCGATCAATTCCAACGCGGCGAAGTGTGGGTGGAGCTTAGATAGAGATGAGCGGGGCATAGCTAAAACTGGAAAGGTCCATCGCTAACCAAAATTGGGCACAGAGCATCGACATGTGACGCTAAGTGAATCAAACATCCAGTCTCAAACTTTTACAAGTTAATGTATATATAATCTTCTTTATCAATAGATGGATCCGACCTGTCACTCAAGTATATGACGTCATAATGAAAAGCATCATATGCTACCGGACGTCACAATCAATATAATGTAGCGTTGTCATGCGCCTCGAATATGGTGTCACGAGTGTGTACGAAACGTATGTCTTTGACGATTTTACAATGTAATAAATATTATGTTGAATATTTTACAGGTAATTTGATTGGGAGCTGTTGCCGTATATGCGACGGGCTTGTTTGTGAAATAGTAAGAGATGCCCACTTGATTTCACCTTTAGAAACATGTTTAGATATACGTGCGAGCAAGGCCGCACTAAACACCTTGACCGATTTCTAACAAACTGATTCAAGTCCTGGTCGCGTGGTTGTGTTATTTCCTTACATTCATTCACTATGTATTTCGTCGTCGTTGTCGTTGTCGTCGTCGTTGTCGTTGTCGTCGTCGTCGTCGTCGTCGTCGTCGTCGTCGTCGTCGTCGTCGTCGTCGCCGCCGTCGTCGTCGTCGTCGTCGTCGCCGTCGTCGTCGTCGCCGCCGTCGTCGTCGTCGTCGTCGTCGTCGTCGTCGTCGTCGTTGTCGTCGTCGTCGAAATCAGCAGCAAGGACTGTATCAACAACAGCCGCAAGAACAACAATTACATCATCGGGTGCGGCGCAGACAACGACGAGAAGTATCGCGAGGAGTATCATTCATAATGTATTAATGGAGAATTCTGAATATGCGCTTATTGCCGGATTACCGGGTTACCGTAATAACATAGAAATAGTATGTGTTAGCGCCTCTACAACTTTCATAATTCCAATATTCATAATAATAACTACTACAATCATTCCAACTTAACCCTTTAAGCCTTAAATTTACTCAAGAAAATTCCAATTTTCTGATAGAAAATGTCCATTTGCAGACCCAAAAAAGACAATTTTTGTAGATTTACCACTGAAATGGCTGGCTCGGTTATCGAGTCAGTCATTCCAGTGGTACATTTTTTTTAATAGTCTTCATTTGGTCTGCACATGGCCCTTTCTCAAGACTACTAGAGAAGCCGTTTTTTGCCGGTTTGAGTGGTAAAGAGTTAATGGAATACTTTAGAGTATTTCATTATTAATAAATTCTTTAGAGATGAGCTACTACGCTCATTTTGAGAAAAGCCGTATTAGCATAAGACGGCGACGGGTTCAGCAACAGAGCTTTGACAACAACAAGGACGATGATGTAACAATTTATTAATAAATAATCCTGAAATATGTCCTTATTGTCGGCTTTCCTTTGATAAATATAAGCATTGCATTATGTCAATAAGATAGATCTAATCTGTGGTGTAATAGGACACCCACACAGCATACCTTTCATCGTTACCATAATAACTAACAATAATCGTTCATTAATGATGGAATCGAGTTCTAGTTAAACTCCGCCCATCCCTAGCTAAGCTCCACCCACACTGAGCTCTCTGACTATCCACAACGCCCAGTCAAATTAATTTCAAAATATTCAACAGCATGTTTATTAATTAGTAACGACATACAATTCGTACAACAACCCTTAGTCCCTCAACAATTAATCGTTCGTTACGAACGTATCTACGTCATTCATGAGGTCATTGATTATGACGTCACCCTACAGCAGGGCGACCATCTCTCGGGATTTATCTGAAAAATGCGGAGTTTTCAATAGGCCTCCGGATTTCTAGACATTCTATCAATAATATCCGGATTTTTTTCATCCATATATCACATACATATTTTAAGCACAGGTTTGAGTGGACGGTGCCGAAAGATGAATGACACGTGATGCTACCAGATAGTATATATATATATATATATATATATATATATATATATATATATATATATATATAAAATGGTAAATGATTGATTTTCTAATAGTCATTCGTATTCAACTTGCGTATGAAATGATTTTGTTCTTTAATTCTTGCACACGTGATGGACACGCGCTCGGCGTGTAATGGATGAGGATGATGCCGTGTGGTCATTCATCACAATTCCGTAAAATCACATGATTAACTGTATCTACGGCTGTGCTCTCACCAGTGACTTAATCAGGAATACCGGCGTACTGACGTACGGCTTTATTCCTGATTAACTCTCTAGTGAGAACACGGCCCTAGGCCTTTTTCTCATTGCCTAATCTGTTTAACTATTTAATGTCCTAAGTAGCTTAATATACAGCCGATATATCGGTTTGCATTCACACTGCTTGGAGATAGTCCCGGACTGGACGGTAGTGCTACCCGGTGGACAGCGAGATAACGTGATCACCGTCGCGCTACCTGGCAGACAGTGCGAGAAAATGCTGACGTTAACGCTACCAGCCAGATTCTGACGAAATATTCTGCGTTCACATAGGGAAGCAATATCGATATATCGGAAGATAAACCGCCGATTTAGTGGGATTAAATCTCGAAATAAATGACGTATTTATTCCGGTACAAGAGCCAGTTCAATGAGAACGCTAGTCTGTATACCTGCTATTTATCGAAATAGTGGATGTATGAGAACACGGCCCAAGGCGGTGTTCTCACTGGAAAGTTAAGCTGGATTAACGCCATATCTCAGTATTGCATTACGCCGGTTAAGCCTCTAGTGAGAACACGGCCTTAGACTGTTGAAACCAGTGGCTAGTCTAAACAGGTAGACCACATCGCAAGTCATCTTAAATTGCCGCAATGAAAATACAAAACAAACATCTTTAATGTCGTTTTATTTCTGTATGTGGGAGTTATTACAGCAAAGCTAAGTAAGGCCAGCTAAATCTGCCTGAAAATGACAGAATCCACTATATAAATCAATCAGTCGTTATTAGCGCGGCGCGACAGAACGTTCGACTCATAAAACGGGCCTTTCACACCCTATACAAGGGCGTGTTCTCACTGGAGAGTTAATCAAGAATAACGCAATACCTCAGTATGTGAGAACACGGTCTTAGACACGTCTTTCACGTGAACACCACACGTTGGCAACAACCTGTTATATAATAGGCTCATTTCAATAAGCATACGCGCCCCAACCACGCCCATACACCGTTACCGATACCACCCACCGCTTTGTAACGGGGCAAAATGAGCAGTATAGGGAGTTATCATACCCAATGCAAAGGATATCATGCAATGAGCTCATGCGATCAGAATGTTCAAATGTGGCTAATTGATTGAAGGTCCTTGCTGTCCTTGGCAGCAACCGTTTTTCACCAAACAGTTTTAAAATAATGGCAAATTATTTACCAGGTTAGCAAAGGTAGATATCCAGTTGTTCGACGCGCAATGAATAAACAAACGATAAATCTGACGATTGAACCATTAATTAAACGATTACTCTACTACACACATACGTTAAACGAATATAAATGGAAAGCATATGATTGGTGGTCAGTAAGCGTCTCGATTTAAACTATTATTACTGGTGTAGTCAGAGATGAAAGTTATATAGGCCTACCTTATTGATGATGCTTATAAAGAAATTAAAGGTCGTGAGCGTGTATTTTCAGTCACACGTACACGAAATCAATATATAAAAACATTGCATACAATATTTATACCCGACGCATCCTTCATCTCCACTCCATAAAACCGATATACGGTTTAAACCGGTTTGAAGATTGGCACCGTCACCGATAAAATGTCATGCCATACCGCGCAGTCTTACCTGCACCCAGTACAAAAAGGAAAACATTGCAAAACCTGGTGTTAAATCTGTAAACTGTGACAATCGGCAATTTTAATATTCATTAATTGATGCAATATGCTAACCGAAGAAATCTGTTACCAGGTTTCGTTTTATATAGTGCAATTTCGACCCTATTCAAGTCGACCCAATGCACATATTTAGCATTCTATTAAATTATATGCCTTTGCAATTGACAGTGTCTAGTTTAAATTGATGATTTGTATGCATTTCTGCGTACTCAAATATGCAAACACTGGAAGAGACAAAATGCGTGCTCGCCCGGGCGAGGTTCAAGGTTTTTTATTTACACACAGATCGCAACTCTGCGATATATGAGGAGCTATTAGTTACAATTATATGCGTAGACGGCTATAAAATACATCAGATTTTTATTATTATTATTATTATTATTATTATTATTATTATTAAAACATTATCATTATTAGTTCCATTTTACGTCATTAAATTACCGAATTTATACCGAGTCCCACCACCACACACCCCCCCCCCCCCCCCCATCCGCCCCTACCTCCACCGACTCCGTCCTCCATGCTTTCTTGGCTTCAGCATGCCACTGGCTAACATAATTTCATTGCAGCACTCATATTTTTATGTGTAGTCCACTAGCCCCGTGTCCTTTCCTCGTTTCCAAAACCGAAAGTGAAGCGAAAGAGAAACGAGGAGTGAGACCCGGTCGCTACGAGTTTATCTCTTGGTCTGGATTTATGGATTAACATTTGATTTCTGTCGAGCTTAGCCCGACCTAAGATACACGCTGTAGGAGTGTGCGCATCGACCACAACCTCCTCCGGCCGGGCCACTGACCGGCGTACAGCGGCGTATTCCACAGAATGGGCAAATAGATTACCCACTCGCCAGGACCCACTGTAGTTCAGCTCGAGCGGTCAGGTCCCGCCATATCAGCTAGGTTGGGTACGCGCCACCCGTCCTGGATTCGTTCCCTGAACACGCCCCCTGGGTAGAGCTATAAGCGTATATGAGCCTATGAGAGAGAAGTTCGCTAAAACGCGCTTACCACTGCATAGACAGAGCGCGTATATCACGTCCAAGATAGGATGCAGTTACTGTACCGAGAAGGTACAATGTAATCTTTTATAATTACGTATTCCCACCCAATCTGGAATGAATCAAGACCAGAATTCGACGGGCTTTCCAAAATCTGTAAACCATTTCAAAATCGGTCAAGAAATGGCTGAGTTACCCACGGAAAACCGCTTTGATTATCTTCAAAATATTGCCGTGACGTCATAACCATGTGTACGCCGAAGTTCTAGAATATTCTAGAACATTCATCTGCGTCATTATTAGCTGCGAGCTGATTGGCTATTGCTCGGCCGATGACTGGTTGAGGCCTGCACATATGACGTCACGAGTAATATAAAAGGAGATGGAATCCAGAGTTCGAGAGGACCCTCAGCCAGGGGCCGAACAGGCTGGATCTCCAAAAGCAGCTACGATCAGCCAAGACACTATTAAATAGATCACTTTAGTCTTGGCATCTGTCCCGTAGCTTGCAGCAGCCACCCAACCGACCGCACCTTAAAGGAA
Organism: Chaetoderma sp. LZ-2023a; assembly: GCA_034401795.1. Taxonomy (NCBI): domain Eukaryota; kingdom Metazoa; phylum Mollusca; class Caudofoveata; order Chaetodermatida; family Chaetodermatidae; genus Chaetoderma; species Chaetoderma sp. LZ-2023a. Next base: position 103,659,624 of record CM067359.1, on the reverse strand, counting down.
TTTTGTAACTCATTTTTGGAAACTTTGGATAATATTGTTCTCGACTGAATAAAGAACTAACTCGGAACACAATCTTGCGGTGAGGCCTTTCCTGGCCTGAATATGTGATTCCACAGATGTAGAGGCAGCGATGTTCTTTGGTGGATAAGTCGCCGGTTCCGCCGACCATGCCAAAAGTGGTTATTCAGCCTCCCACGCACTGATGTGTTGCAGATTTATTTAAAACTTTTCGACCGCAGCAAGTAAACTTTACCCGAGCTAACTGACATACCCTGCACCGCTAAGCTTAGTTATGCATCTTCATCCGTATTCGCAACCCCCGCTAATAAACGGGTTGTTCTTAACTTTCATCCGTACCATCGGTGTATGGGAACTTTTTTCCTAGCAGTAATGTTATTGTAGAACTTACTGACTGTTCGTTAGACATTCTTCCATTGTGATTCCCGTCCTGTGTTCACGCCGCTCCCGTTCTGAACTGCATGCGGGAATCCTGTTTGCGCAACAAACATGCAGGAACTTTCCAGCTTACGAAGAATGAGTCAACTCACGTTATGCTAACAGTGACGTATCAATTTCAGTAACACGATATCCCGTCTTTAAGAATGGCTACCGACTATTTAAGTAACTATGCTTAACATATTTAATTATTCCGTTAATTACAACTGTAATGATTATACTTTATGTGTGTAAACGGTCCGGATGACTAAAAGGAACCGTAAACTGTCTTAGGACCGCTAGTTATAAATATCTTTATCTGTTTATAGTTATTCTTATTTTCCTGTAAGTTGTTATTACTAACCGCACCGTAGTAGGTCCAACAACCTGCACGTTATGTATTATTCTAATCATTTCACATTGTATTACTTGTACTGGTTAGTTTTATATATGGCGAGCATCCATTCGTTCATATGTTTTGTTTATGTGTAGAAAACATAGGACTGCAGTGCACGTAAGAACAACTATACCGCAACATTTATATATGCATCACTTTCTCCCGCCACCAACAATTTTTCACTGAGGTCGCTGTCCGTGCTATAACTCAGTTTAGCCCGGCATGCTACCGACTAAAAGCCTGTCTATTTAGCTCAACAGGATAGGTTTAAGATGATTAGAGACAATTTCTTCATCAAGAGACACATAGTGTATGCCTCTTTTCCGGTAGTTGCGATAATTTAGCCCCACACTCCGGCATGGCTGTGTAAAATTTGCCAACAGACCTATTGGGCCTCATTTTTCTTCTAGGAAGTCTCGCCCGCACCGTAGTGCATAACTGGGCAACTTGCGTATAAACCTAACATCAGGTTAAAAGGTTAGCTCCATAGGATCTGGTGACGGGCGAGATACGCATCCCCACCAAATTCTCTAAGAATGTCTGGGCAAAATATTAGAATCTGCCACGCCCTCACGGGTAGGACATTCACAGTGAGTATTCGTCTCTCTTACCCCCACCATAACGATAGAGCAGTTGCCTAAACTTGCTTTTGTGAAAAGTAACCATTGTCCTGTGACGTTTTATGTGGTTATGGAGCAATATCTCCAGATTCTCACCAAGCTCGGAGGTCTTGCGAAATAACATGTATGCACGCTGTCTTGAGTGTGATGTCTTAGACATCCGCTCTCCTTGACAGCCGTATCTAAACGATAGGTAGACGCCTGCCATTTGCGGCCTAAAATAGTTCTTGTCTCTAAAAACAAAATGTTAGGTTAGGCATAGAAGAAGGCATGCATAAATAAAAGCGGCACCTACTAATTCAGCATATTTAAAGATACATAATAGGGTGACGTAGGAATCCCTTGGGAGTCACTCATCCCGTCTTCACGTAAAACAGCACGCAACATTTTAGTCATAATTTCACCAGGTATGGTCTTTTCTTTGTAGCATTTTGGTTGAATATTAGAGTAGGCCATTTTTGGCTAATACTCTTCTCCCGCTTTAAGCGGTAGCAGCATTTTCCTGTAACAGAGGCCCACACGAGGCACTTGCCTCTCGCAAGGATTCAGTGACGACGGCCCGCATGAGGCTACTACTTTTCACCCAAAAAGAGCATCAGAATTAATGCCCGAATGAGGCACATAGCTTTTCGACACTATAAAAGATAATTTTTTTTTCCTTTCAGCTTAAAGGTATAATAACTTATATTAAGTTAATTAGTGATCTCATATGCGGGGGTCTCATTTGCGGGGATACCTCTGCGGACCTACGAGTCTGTGTCGTACCTCTGGGAGCCCCACGTTTAAAAGCTCATCAGGCTGTCTCTATGTCTTGTCTCTTCGTATGCTCATTTTTATCTACCATACCTGACGGTCTGTTTAGGTAAACTAATTGTATAGACTTATTTTAGTTAGGTCACCATTCAAATCTTGTAAGTCCATAGATCACGAAATTGCTATGGACAGGCATACCAGTGACACCTTGTGCTGATACTGTTGTATTTAATCTTCGCGACGATGGTCACACGGCCCCAACCGGAATGATTGAGTTCCACCGGCCTAAGGAACCAGTCTTTGTTACCCATAGGGCAGTGTCGCATGGGATCCGTAACCTCGAGACTGGATACTAGCCAGCATCATCACTCATCGTGTACATGCAACGTGGCGAGCTGACACCAGACACCGGAACGGCCCAACTCTACCCCGCGAGCTACACCCACAGATGACCCATCCGACATCAAATATCGCTGTTCACGTCCACACTGCATGAGGACACACAGTATTCCGTATTCACATTATGGAGAATCCGTCTGGGTGTGTGACATATATGTTAGTTATTGTAAGTGTTGGCGCCAAGCGCCGAATGCACCGCCATGGCGCAGAACAGGAATACAGTAACGCCTGACGTGAGCCCACGTTTAACACATGGGCTGGTTCAGAATGCCACAAGTCACCTATTCCACACCACAGCGGCTCACCAGGCCGTAGAGCTGTAGGTGTCAACGCAGTCCGAGCTCTCTGACTCCCCGCCCAATTCTGTCTCCTATATGACGCCCGTCATATCAGGGACAGCATAGGGCAAAAAGCCAGGGAACCCGGGCTAGGGTTAATGGGATTAGAGAATGATGGACAACACCAACATATGGATCAGTAGGTATGCTCATTTCAAGGTAAATGATAAGCACCCTTGCTATTTCACCACTGCAAGGGCCACTTTGATAATGGGACCAACCAGCCTAGTGGCAAACAAGCAAGAATTAACAGTCACCCGCTTGACTGTACAGGGAATATTTCGCTGATCAAGAGCTTTTAGGTGTCTTATGCTGGCAATTACCATTACTGGTATTGCTTTCCTATGCATAGCATTGCCATATGTATCAATGTAAGTATTTCTGTGGGGTGGGGTGCCTGTACGCTACTGTTCTATGTCATTTTAGACAATGACGTGCAGGGGCACACGTCTCCTGTGTGTAGCAATGGCGTACAGTGGTACACTTAATTTTATCGAATGATATCGGTCTGTTTAGACAATGGTGTCAGAGGGTCAGTAAATTGAACGAATTGGTTTGTTTATGACAATGGCGCACAGAGACACACTTTATTCTGACGAATGGCGTGTCGTTTAGGGTAGTGGGGCATGTAGGTTCGTGTATGTTCGTGGTCTCGCACGTCCGTTGGTCGTAAAAATTCACTGATGAAAACTTTAATTAAAATTTGTAAATGTTAACCCCTAAAAGTTCGGTATTTTATGTTTTAAACGATCGGTGCACGCCCCTCTCCCACCCCACCCACCCACCCCCCTATGTTTGCTACCGTGGTATCATGGGTAAAATATTAGAGTTACTAAAAATGTAGCTGGTCCTTTAAGAAACTGGGTCGCATAAGCGAGGTGGAGGTTGCGCGAGGGGGGAGGAGGGATGAGGTATGCTAGCGTGGCCGAACTCTGCCTGGCACATATTTTTTTTCTCTATGTGTGAGTGTATTTAAATAGAAAACGCCTTTATTCGCCTGTTTTAATTGTCAGTTCTCTGAAGTTTAATATTCGTTCTTTTAACTTTATTAATATTTAAGTCTTGAAATGTAAATTTTAAAAGAATAATTTTAAAAATATTTTATTGACGAGAAATAAATAAGTGTGTGATGCGTTAAAGACATTATGTCTTATTTCCTTACAAAATGGCTGATAATTTAAGCGACGGGGTTATCGAAGGGGAAAATGTGATTTTGTGGCAGATCCATGCCTCTGATGTCATTGGATTAAACGTAGATCTAGCCATGTCAACTGATGAACACGATGATAACCTTACATTTTTGGATACTATGTTTTATCATCCCAACGTTACAATTCCTCAATGGTGTGCATCTGATGAGCATAATAACATTGGATTACTTAACGCAAATTATAGCGATGCCAACTCTGTACTCGTTCCTGATTACCGAGAAGTCATTCCTGACCTGACTATTCTGCATACGAATACCGACGCACCAGTATTCAATTATCCGTATCATGTTTTTGATTATGGTGTAGACGTATTCCTGTGTATGTCGGCTGTGGGATCCGTTGATAGAGCAGGACATGTACATAACTTAAATTTTATAGATGATAGCGCTGTAGATCTGCCTACACTTGACATCGAAGACTTAATTCCTGAACTATCCATAATTATCTTATGTGAAGCATCTGTAGAAGTACAAGATCCTTTATAAGAATTAGGGGTCAGACAACTACAACACTGTGCTGCGCATGTGTGATTATTAGCATATGATGCACCATACTGCGTACAGTGATCATGTACCATAAGAAATGCAGTGATAGACGTGATCAAGGATATATGATTATCGCATTCTGAATGCATAAGAGTGGTACATGGTAAACTTGGGAAAGCGCTACCGAATAGGTGTTCACGTATTGACTCTGAGTAGACTTGAATAGAAAATTGATTGCGAAAATGTTCCTGAAATTTATACCAATCAATACTATTAATTTCACATTCATGAATACAGCAAGCTGTATGATACTCATGAGCCATATGCGTCAAATATGCGTTATTACATATCAAATTACGCCATTCAAATGTAGAGACTAGTTTGTTCATTTTCTCAATAAATTTTATTCCTAAAACTATTCCTGCCGCGAAACAGTATGGATAATCAGTGCAAACGGGTATAATACATTTTTAATGCAGATGTAGGCATCTAAATCAGATGAATGCAAATTTAATGAATTTAAATGTCTAGCATTGGTCGAACCTAGGAGAGTATCCTTCTGCCCACATGAGTAGTAGTCCTCTAAATGAAAAACATGAAATTCAAAACCGTCTGATAACCTACAATCATTGTTTCACTGATTGACTTTTTCCACTGACTCTAAAATTACAGAAGGTGTAATTTTATTCCCTAGCCTAAAATCCATGGCTATTGGCATTTTCAAAGAAGAGTGAATCAACTCGATTCTCACATGGTCATTCAGATGTACATTACTATATTCACTATACAAATCAAACAAAGATTTAACGGCACCAGACATGAACTCAGAATGAGTAAGTGTCATATCAGCTATATGATATCTGTTAAAAGATACCTTATATTTAGTACCTTCGATACATTACTTTTTACTGCAATATTTGCACACAGTCTCCACAGATATATAGTCAGTATAATCAAATGGCGAGCCTCCTATTTTAGGGTACTCACAGAGAATGCTTTACAAGTAACGATTAAGAAGGTCTTTGATAGGCGCTATATTCTCCGATATAAAATGATTGATTTCATTAGCGGTGAGCCTAAATTCTTCTACTGAAATTGAATGTTTTGCATGCGTGTCAATAAGAGTCTGTTGAGTAGGAACAATTACATCACAGCGATAAGTGGAATCATTAGGAAGGTGGGCTAAATCCAGAGATAGGTCATTAGGAGAAGACACAATGCCATCAGGAACTGGCGCCATGTCAAATAAATTTATGTTGTGTGTATGTCCATCACGAACATCGGTTGAAGCAGAATGCATAGGCTCGATCACGTCATAATCGTAAACATGATGAGGATAATTGAAAAATGATCATGATGATGATGATGATGGTATGGTACACATATGAGGAATAGATAGTTCAGTTCTCATATGAGCGACTAGATCATTGGTAGACGCAGGTTGTATAGGAATGATTACCTCATAATCAAAAACCTTATGAGGATAATTGATAAAGAATGATTCGGAACTCCTATTGGGATTGTTATCATAAGTTTTAGAACCGTCAATGTATGGTGAACCACCTCTCTAATTCGACCTGTGAAAATGTGAAGGCATGTCCCCACTGTTTCATTCGCATTCATAAAGATGACGATGAACACAAAATGTCACGTGTGTAAAGAGAGGTTTGCCATTACTGAAAATCAGTGTTATCATAAAGTAATTGAAGAACTTATTTTGTCATTATCCCATGCACGCTATATGCATAAGGATGTTGACATTTGTAGTTATGAAGATTTTCAAAAATACATTATTTACGATACAGAAAAATATTTATCGCCTATCGACAGTAGCAATACTAATATTCTTGCAGAGCATACAGTTAATCTCGTGGTAGCCAATGTATGCTGGGATGCATGCTTCGAGCAACCAAATGGTCAGTCTTGGCATTAGCTAAGACTGGGTGATTAAATCTAGCCAAAGATGATTGGGCGATTTTCACGGTTCCCTAATTAATTATTATAGCTAGCTCCGCTTGAGCAGCTTTGCTCCTTACCTTGCTCCAATGCCTAGTTGATATTTCATATCATCATCATGCACTTCATAACATTTTCTCTTCGTGATCATACTAAGAATAGCATGATATCAACACATAAACGTCTTCTCTCCCTTGTGAATGATAACAAGTAAACTGTAGGTTCCATTACATGCATGAACAATAGTCTTCTATTTGCCTCCTATTCAGTCAATGATGAGTACATCAAGTCCCCATTAAATACCAACTGTATTCTTGCATATTTCATGACAGCTAATGAGTGGGTAAAACTGTATGAAGTCTTGTCCTTATTTGGACGTTATGTCACGTATCATGATACGGATTTTGTGGTATTTAGTACCTGTGAAGGTGAGCCGTCCATTCAAGATCGAAGTGGGTATCTAGTTTCTTGGATGAGTGAAATCTTGAAATGAAGCATTGCGATGATCCATCGATTGTTAAACAGGTATCGAAGGTCAAATGTTTAACGCTGGGTACTGAATAAGCAAAACAAGTAAATTTTGATACATTAAAAATATCTATCCATTATATTATAGACGATGATGAAATTACGGATAGTATTAGCGTACTACTCAGCTACCCATCTAAGATCACATGCACGGTTACACTAGCGTAGTATAAATATAAATAGTAACGTTGTACTTTATCAGTCAGTTCGTAAACAATGTCAGCGTTAACCATAGACGATGAAGCCACACTCGCGCACATTGAATTTGAGGAGCATGCGGTTCACTTTAAGTGATGGTATAATTAATGCAGTAAGAATTATACTCATGTCTCAAATTAGCAAGGATTTATTAACTGAATTTGGGATAGACATAGTACATTGGTTACGAGTATTATTGTTGCGAAGTTCATTAATTGAAGTCTTTCTCATTCATAACTCGCATGCGTACATTAACTTTACGTATGCTTAGTTATCGCTCACATCATATTTCAGGTCTTATAATACCGCTCCCGCAAAAATATTTTGACTGTAAGATGATGGCTGCTTAGCCCACCATGAACTTACCGACAGATAGTTTTCAAAATATTTTGCATATCCAGTGATAATACCCATTGATTTTAGTGTACTGTGGCTCTCAGTCGCGTAATGGTTAAAAGTTGCTTGTCTGCGTTATTGCCCATAAGGTGCACGTTGAGCAGTAGACAGTGCGACATTGTTCATCCCGTGTGTATATGTTCATTATTGTTTCAACAAAGGCACGCCATACGTTCAAATTAAGTGTCTATGTACGCCATTGTAACAGACGTGTGCCTCTGTGTGCCATTGATTGAGGAAATGTCTGTACATCATTGTGTGTATGGTATTGTTCGCCAGGTGGTGTTCAAGACGTGTGTGGCTGTACGTTATTGTCTCTAGCGATTTATAAATGCCATAGTTTCACGCTATGATTATACATTATCCATAGTGGCGTCTGATTCTTGCTTTAAATATTTAACGTGCTCAGCATTTTGGTGCGATCTTGGTAATTCACGAAAAGCGCAAACAATCCGATTTGGTGAAAAGTGTTGCATTGATCTATGTCAGATTCATCCTGATGGTTATCCTACTATACACGGTTTTTATCTCAGCATAGTAGCGTTTAAACAGTTGCTACAAATCATACCTGATCTTGAAGACACGGTAAAATGTTCCGGCAAAAAAGAAGGTGTACTAGTTACATTTTTGTTGGACAATTCTATCTGCGACGATTTTCCATGTATTGACATACTCTACTTTTTTGCCTCTGACAGAATCGCATCCCACGCATAGTGGTTTATACCTCAAAGACGACAAGTGGGAATTATTGAAACAGAATGTGTGTAATTTGATAGCAGCATTACCTAACTGTTACGGGCCTCCTGCCGTGAGCGGTGACACACTGTTTAGCATGATACCTCAGTGCTTTTACGATCTAAAAAAATAAAGAGAACATGAGTGACATTCCATCCACTAGCTTCGGATGCTATATACCTCGATGCGTTTTTTAGCGATGATGATGAACTAAATCTCACCATTGATGAACGTGTGCATGATACCATCAAACTGTGTCAGTATTGTAAAACTATTTGTCAGCCATGCCATTATTGTCCTACAGATAATGTGCAAAAGATCAGCCAGAAATTATTCGCATTCATGCTGTGTGAGAAGATACAGACGATGGCTGAGCGAGATTGTTATGGATGTCTAGTAAAACATCATAGTTAACGTGAACATTCTTGTTTAGGGATTGATGTACATCTAATTGCCAATTTTGAGCTGTATAATGAGGCAGCTTTATTAGAAATGGACGAAACTGAATATTGCGCTCAACTAGCCATCCATCATGATATATATGAACATCGTACTGAACTGTCCCACATGTGTATGACAGAATGGTATAGGTACATTGTGGATGAAATATATGAAAAACAGATGTTATCACCAAAACTACAATTAATATTTTCTCTGCGTGTGTATTGATGAAGGCACTGCTTTCATGTTATATACCTGCAATAATAGTATCAATTCAAAAACATAATTAAGAAGATGGAACCTTATTTGTCTGTTTCTATTTAAAATTAGCCAAACTTTTTACGCATTAAAAGCTTGGCTACTTTTAAATAAAATCATGCCTTTAAAGGTCCCACCTACTTAATTGATTTTGTATGCTTTTTAATAGACACCACCTAAGTAATTGTTTTATTTCGTCAATCGTAACTTTGGACAAATATGTTGTAGCTTATTTGTTTTTATTCCGTAAAATCGTATCTTTGTAATGGTATGTGTCTTATTATTGATGTCAGTATTAATAAAATGTTTTAAAGTTGGATTTTGCGTGTTATGTACTCTCTTTATCTATCGCTAGCGATTCGCCATTCCCTCCCCTGCCTCCTCTGCACACGCTGGTATGCCCACTTTTTCACTTGACTGCAGCACTTGTCATCGCGTGCCATCGCTATTCTATTCCTTAGAGAAGAATTGGACATGTGAAAGATTGATAGAGTAACGTTGACAGAGAATAGCGCATTTCATTATGAGCGCTCCGTATGCTTAAAAAATGCCATTATACGTTTTTGTTCAATGTCATGGTAAATATTCGCTGAATATGACGTTTATTTCGTAACTATTTAAAGATGACATGGATTTGTTCATCTTCATTGCGCAAGTATATGATGTCATAATCTATCCTCTCATACGTCACTATATTTCATACCAATTTTGCTATGACACGAATTTATGACGTCAAAATCTTCTATTATATGTTTTTATAGGTAGCATTTCTCCTAAGATACGAAGCGAGTATATGACATCACAATCATACACTTAAATGTTCATAGCATTTCTCCTAAGCTACGACGTGAATATCTGACGTCACAATTATATAGTTAATGTTTGCTATCCAGAAAGCATTGATAAAGTATTCGCAGAAGAGTGACTATATGTTACATCATAGAGTTATATCACCATAGTGACGGTTCGTGTGTGTTCTGTTTCAACTATGGTATATATGTACTCGATCTGCTTACAAACGTAGTTGTACATGGGTGTAAACCTCTTACGACTGGTATGCGTGATCAAGTGAAAGGAAAGTCTCCTAATCTGCTACATGACCTAAACATACGACGTAGAGTTGTAGGCCAAGAGAAAACGTTGAGACAGATATGTAATGTCGCAGAAAAGGATGATAGCGTCAGTGAGTACATGCCTTCACCCGTGACCAAAAGAATACTTAGAAAGAGTTCTCTAGTGGGCAGAAGGAAGAAAAAGGGGAATTCAACTCCGGTGTGGGTAAATTTAGATAAGTAATGAATGATGCTAAATTGGTAAAAGTATATTTCAATACGAAACATTTCGCATCTTTTGGTGGGAAAGAAAAGCTATATAGTGCATTCAAAGGTAAAATACCACGTGACTATATCAACAAATGGTTTAAACGTCAAGAATGATATACGCTTCACAGACCATGGAGAACAAAGTTTGACAGGCATAAAATAAGAGTTTCAGCTGTCGATGAACTCTGGCAGGCAGATCTATGCTCGATGGGAATGCTGGCAAAAGAGAACAACAACACGTTATATTTGCTATGCATAGCTGATGCCCTTTCAAAATACGCATGGGTGCAAAATCTTTTTAGTAAAACATCTTCTGCTGTCAAGAAATGGTTAGAAACAATACTGGAGCATACTGAGCGCAGCCCACATGCTATTCAAACGGACAAAGAGGTGAGTTCGTAAACCATGTAATGAAGAAGTATTTGAAAGATAATGGAATAAATTTCTGCACTTCTCAAAATGAAACGAAAGCAGCAATGGTGGAGGATTTTCAACGCACGCTGAAGGGGTGAATATACAGATACATGACGCATAAGAATACACGAAAGTATATTGATGTATGACCTAGTTTAGTCACAGCATACAATAACACTGCACATACCAGTACGCGCATGGCTCCTTCGCAAGTCGACTGAGTTAATCGCATGGAGAAATATATGTGGTAAGAAGACAACAGCCCTCCTCAAGGTGACCATGTTAGAATATCGCAAGCAAAAATACCATTTGAAAAAGCATATCATGGGCAGTGGAGTCGCGAATTGTTTAAGGTACACGAGATACTTACAGACAAATATTCATACTTATATAAATTGGAAGACTATGCAGGTGATCCGATTATTGGTACTTTTTATCATGATGAGATACAGCAAGTGATAGAAGAAAATGATAAAGAATATGCGGTGGAAAAAATACTTAAAAGTAGGAAAAATAAGAAGGGACAACGTGAGCATCTGGTAAAGTGGCTCGCTTACCCAGCTAAGTTTAACACATGGGTTGCTGACCTCAGTACTATGCATCATTAACAATGGATGAATATATAGATAGAAGGTCAGATCAGAGCATGTGGTGAATGATGGGTTTGCGAGTACTGAAAGAAGAAATAGTATACATAGCTCAAGTTATAATAATTTATATCATAATCATTGTGGGTATCGTGAATCTGAGTATACAAAATGGTCAATCAGGCTTATGGATATCACTTTTGAGTGGATGTCTAGGGTATATATTGCCTAGTCCGTGCATGAAGACTTTTTTTTTACGTAACCCTTCCGAGCAAAATTAGTACACAGTTCTTTCCAGACAATAAGATATCAGAGTTGAGAACTCGTCTGCAAACTCCAGTAAGACTAGATTGTGTATAGGAAGTGGGCCTCTCGAGTGAACTATATCCGAGGAGTTGGCTTACTATTTCAAAGGAAAGTTTTGTACAACTATATGTATTTACTAAGAACAAGATAAAGAGGAAGGAGAAGAAAGGTAATGATGAAACAGAAGAAGAAATTCGCAACAGTGGTGTTAGTGCAACGGAAATAGAAACGGCAAAGACAATGCCTTATGCGCTAGGTTTAAAAGATGGTATCCGTAATCCTCATCCTGCTAATCAGGGAAAACGGGCACAAAATGATCAACCGGATGATCAGGATAAACATGTGCAAAATGATCAAACAGACAATTGGAGAAAAGAACGTACAAGTAGAAGTGAATATCATTATGTGCAATTAGAAGCTTCATTTATCCATGTGCTGAAAGGGTACTATGCAGTGAAAGATATGGTAGACTATCTAAATGGTCAAATAGAGCACAAGGCAAGATTTAAATACAAACATTTGTTTTCAATTTTTACTTGTATCGCGCGAATCTCGTTTCTCTCACAGTTAAAGCTAATTATGCTATACGATTAGGTGGAGAAGTAGCGAATTTAATTGGATTCTACGGAGGAACAATACATATGGGACCCATAGACTTTAAAGAATCATTTCGTTCGAATCGTGAGGGTGGGCCTACGACTGCGTATATACGCTGTGATGTAGTCACACAGTGTGGTAGGTGATACTTCCACCCCTGCTACTCAGAGTGATACCCGTTTCTAGTACAATGGAGGGAAAGATATATATCAGTTGACGTTTCCTGATATTCAATACTGCGCTATGTCAAAGAACTACATTGATACAATTGGAATACTTTTAACAGATAGAACTGGTGCCAATGTACCATTCAAAGATGAAGCATTGCCGTGTGTACTCTGCCTGCATTTCGGACGACGTCAGCGACAACTAGAAGGGCAATGAGAGGGAGAATGAGAGGGAGAATGAGCGTTCCAACGCTGGCACATTACTACGTGAGTCAGGCGGGCCACGGACGTATTCCAGATTTTGTAGGTGCATGATACTAATAAGGGCATGGACTCGGTAATATCTCAGGTGGGCTATTACGTTCAGCAATACCTATTGCAAAAAATGTACCTAAATATGTAGGTAAACAAGCTCTTAGTGTGGGAATGGGCCTAGTTGAGGACATAATGGCTGGGAAAATGTTAAAACAGCATTAAAATCGAGAGCACATGGTGCTACCAGGGCTTTGATACCAGAAGCCATAACAGCAGTGCATGGTGGTTTAAGACTACCTCAACCTAAACATAAAACGAGGAATAATACAGGTAATGCTCAGTCAATGCGTGTGATACCAAAGAGAAAGGGTCGCAATAGACGTCAGAGAAAACAAGCGGGTATCTTTAATTAACAAAAAAACATGGAACTTCGTTAAACATGTGAGTGCTCGAAGAGCGAATTAGACATTTTTCAGACACGTCACATAGTGATAACATTGGAGTCCTCAAAATGGGAACAGTTTCAGCCTGTATCAAGTTTATCAGATAGTGGTCTGATCGAGTTTTACGTCAGTGGGTCTGTTGATAGATATTTAGATCTTACGCAATCTTATCTTTCAATTAAAGTTAAACTAGTAAAGCTAGATCAAAATGGTATTGAGAGGCCACTCGAGGTGAATGACATAATAGCACCTGCGAATAATCTTGTGCATACGAGGTTCTCACAAGCGGATTTAAAAAAATGGAAAACGTGTCAGTGACTCGAACGAAAATTCTGCGTACCATTCATGCTTTGAAACATTGCTTACTTATGGGAGCGAATGCGCATTCTCGCATCTACAACTTGCCGAATGGAAAAGAGATGATGCTAGAAAACTTGATAATGTCGCCGATACTAACTTAGGACTTCAAGCACGCAGAAAAATGATGGCTGAAAGTAAAACAGATTAATGGGACGCATACACAACGATATGTTTCTGCAGGACCAATTCCTGCTCAGTTATGTAGATTTAAGTGTATGTCTACAGCGGAGTAAAGATGTCTTCGCCATTATGGCTGCAGAAGGAGTGAAGCCTAAACTGAAAATATTGTCAGCTAACTTATTTGTACGCAAAGTTATTCCATCAGCAGTTCTGCTAGTGGCGCAGGCGGTTACTCTGAGACAGATGAGCATGAAATATCCTATTCTCAGGGTAGTGTGTAAGACTTGTACAGTACCTAGTGGTGTTATGAGCATTGATAGAAATAATATATTTATTGGACAACTTCCTACTAGAGTATTATTCGCTTTTGTACTGTATAATGGGGTGGTACAAAAAAATCTGTTCAAGTTTGATAACAATAACACTACCTATGCCACATGTTATATAAATGGAGAAGAGGTTACAACAGCGCCAATGTGGCCTTCGTTTAGCGATGACATTTACTCAGATGCTTACTTCTCTCTATTCAGTGGTACTGGGGCATTATTCAAAGTTCGCGGTTACCTGATAAATAAGGAACAGTTCATACATGAAACCACACTTTTCACATGGGATTTGACACCAGATCTAGCTGATTCAGAGCATCGCTACCCTACATGCACTGGTTCGTTAAGAGAGGTCTTCCATTTTGCTCAGGCTCTTTCCGCTATGACTAACATAATTTGCTATGATGAATTTGATAACACAGTAGAAATTGGATCAGGCTTTAACGTATTAACAGATTACTAAAAATATGTTGAATACATTTGAAATAGAGGATCTGTTATTCAGTGACAATAAACCTTGCGAACACTTTCTCGGCATTTTTCCAATTGACAATGTGCCCATGCATATTAAATATCGCCCGTCTTCATTAGTAATAAACACACATCCCAGTAATAAATCCAGACAACATTGGGTGGCGGTTTAATACACTAGAAATGAAAATGCTGAATGCTTTGATCCTTATGGAAAACGCCCCTTCAGATGGAAGAATGATATCAAATGTGCAAAATGGACGCCATGCGCATGTGTATCATTTCAACAATGAACGTGTTCAGCCATCTATGATGACTACTTGAGGATATTATTGCGTATATTTCTTATATCATCGTTCGAGAGGTGTACACATGAAGCACATATTATTGGCGCTAAGAAACAGAGACAAAAATGATGCTATAGTGAAATGTTTGATACACAGAATTATGAATAAACAGAGAAAAAAGGATCATGCTTAATGTTTAATTATTTTTCTGCTATGTTTTCTTTAAGAATATAATTATTGCAAATAAATGTCACTAATATTTATTTATTTATCATAATAAATGCATGGTATTATACGTGTCAATAAATACATTTATGTTTTTAAAAAATGTTATTATTTCTTCGTGTTCCTCTATCATCCCACCGCCACCATGCCCAATTATCACCATTTTGATATGCACCAATGGAAGAACAAATTTT
>CM067359.1:103591900-103639400 GCA_034401795.1 Chaetoderma sp. LZ-2023a | reverse complement strand
CTAGACAAACTCGATGCCTGCCACCGCAAACACATACGCACCATCACTAGGCACTGATGGCCAGACAGCATAATTTCCAGCGATGCACTATGAAAGATATGTAATACGTCGCCGCTGTCTGAAAAAGTCGCCAAGCAAAGATGGTCCCTATTTGGCCATGTGCTAAGGATGCCAGAAGAGACACCAGCACAGAGAGCCTTGAATTCGCCCTACTCGGAGCCAGCAAATACAAAGCCAGGAGAGGACGTCATTGCATAAATCTACAAAGCGTGCTACGAGGTGACCTCAAGAAAGCAGGACTCGGTACACTCAAGTCAAGAATGGACCTAAGGAAGCTAAGGGTTTCGGCCGAGGACAAGACATTGTGGGCAAAGGCGAAGACTGACTGATTGCAGCTGTAGGATGTTTCTACTACTACAGCCGCAGAATACAGTAAGCATACATACTATTTCTAAGGCCATGCCATTCAAATGAAATGCCAGTTTATTACAATGTGCTTTGGTACTAGCAAATACGATAATTGTTGTTTTATTTCGGTTGACCCTTAATTTCCACATGTCACAATAGTGTTCGAAAGAATCTAATATTTGCTGAAAGTGCGTGGCATTTTCGGCTAGCATTATTATTATTACAAGGAGTCTAAGTAAGGTAGATAATTCGTCATCAAGATAACCCAGTTCTATCGGTTTACAATTTTTGGAGTACAAAAATTGTTCTAGGTCATTTAAATATATGGCAAATAGGGCTGGCGAGAGGTGTTCGCCTTGTCGGACTCCCCACTAGCATGAACAGAGAATTTGTTATTGAGTTCCAAAAGGTACAAGCCGTGTGCTCTCGCTCTCATCCAACCCTTTTTTCCGGACAAAAATCATGACAAGCTGGTCGGGCTGCTACACATCGCGTAGTTGACTGCAGTCATGTGATGGATGGATAAACTGGAATCATACATTAAATACGCTAAACCTGAGTTACTAGAGTGAGCTCGTTTGAGAACGGTTTTGGTATTATAATATAGCAACATGTTTCAGCAACAAGACGTTCACAATATGGTGTAATGTTTCGTTCCTCAGCTGACACTGATTGTTGGCCTGCGCTTTCAATAGGCAACAAGAGCACCCAGTCAAATTAGTTTTAAAATAGTCAACCTGTATAGTTTTCTGGAAATAGATAGGCAAGGCCTTCGAGGATGGCTCCCAACATGGGCGAAGTGTGGTCGAAGCTTAACTAGGGATAGGCCGGGCATAGCAAAAGTTGTAAAGGTCTATTGATCTGCATTCTGATTATTTTTGTAGCCAGTGCCAGAATGTCGTGTGAATATAATACACCTGAATGAAGTGAATGGATGGAGGAAGGGAATCCGTCATCTGTTCGTATGAACACATATCATATGTCGGCTGGCGTCACAATCAAAGTGCATAATGAATGACGTAGGTAAGTCAGTCATGAACCTTTAACAGTCCTTCATGTGTACGAATTGTAGGTCTTTACTTCTTAATAACAGTTCTGTTGAATTACTTTGACTATTTTGACCATGCGCTGTTGCCGTCATAGGCAGTAACAGCCACCAGTTAAATTAGCTTCAAAATAAACAACGTACCTGTATAGTTAAAATAAATTAGGGATTCTGGGAATTCAGGATTTAAAGTATGTAAATCGAAACCAACACGTACGAAGTATGGGCGGATCTTGGCTAGAGATGGGCGGTGAATAGCTAAAAGTGGAGTCGTCCACTGCTGGGAAAAATTTTAATTAGGTTTCTGGGAAATCCAATTCATGCATGAAGGTAGGCGGAGATTGGCTAACAATGGGATGAACATATCCAGATGTGGATCCGTCTAGGGACCAGCAGACATATGTGGACCTTATGGAAAAGAGGATCGCACATACTCTTGAACACCAATGGTCCATGTAAATTAACTATACATGTCCGAATCTGCTATAATGAATAATTACTGACAACACGCATAGTATGCAGATTGCCAGCATTCATTCAGAGAACTGGGGAATTTGATTTGTCAGCTCAGCCTCAAAAGAATAAAACCTGATAAAGTATTTAAGTATAATATTCTGTAAGACATGATCTATTTCAGCTAATGGACGTTTCCAGGGTAATGCGGTCATATGACGTCACAATCAGCTACGCGGCGTGTAGGATGACGTTATAATCATTGCGTCACAAATGATTCTATACGCCCGTATTTAACTCTTAATAGTCCGACACGTTATACAAATTGTATGTGTTAACTATTTAATAAACATGCTGTTGAGTATTTTGAAATTAATAGGCAGCAAAAGCACCCAGTTTACAGCTTACCTGTACAGTTCTTTGGAAATTGATAGTCAGTGAGTTCAGTGATCGATCGATCCCAACACGATCGAGGTGTGGGCGGAGTTTAGCTAAAGATGGGCGGGTATAGCAAAAAATTGAAAGGTCCATATGCACCCAGAAATCGCGCCAGTACATCTAGCAGAAATAACAAGCGAGTCCTGATTCAGTTGTCTAAACGCTCATTCATCAGCCGTGTGCCTGTATTCTCGAATCCACAATGCTTTCTTTCCTAGCGATCACTGCTAAATGTGAGATGTCTATTACACCACGAAAAACATAATATCCAACATTATGTTCTATGGATTAAATGGATATATACGATCTGTCACTCTATACGACGTCAAAATCAACTACGTCATATGTAGGCTGATGCCCATGACATATTTCGCTCCGTCGAGATCATTGAATATTCCGAGTGTACGAATTGGGTATCTTTAGTATTTAATAAACATCTTGTTGAATATTTGGAAACTAATTTGACTGGGCACAGTCAAATTGTTTTCAAAATATTCAACAGGTTACCTATATAATAACGTTGAATTTGGGATCCCAGGAATTTAGGATTCATAGTATATGAATCCATCCAAACACGCGCAATGTACGGACGGAGCTTAGCTAGAAATGGGCGGGGAATAGATAGAAATGGGCGGGGCATCGCTAGACAGGGCCGGGGCATAGCTAGAAGTGGGCATTGACTTAGCTAGAACTGGATCTCCCCTCTCTCTCTCTCTCTCTCTCGCTTCTCATCCTCTCCCTCTCTCTCTCTCTCTCTCTCTCTCTCCTCTCTCTCACTCACTTTCTCTCTCTCTCGCCCCCCCCTCTTCTCTTTCTATCTCTCTCTCTCTCTCTCTCTGTCTCTCTCTCTCTCTCTCTCTCTCTCTCTCTCTCTCTCTCTCTCTCTCTCTCTCTCTCTCTCTCTCTCTCTCTTTATCTCCTTCTCTCACTCTCTCTCTCTCTCTCTCTCTCTCTCTCTCTCTCTCTCCATATATCTCTCACTCACTCTCTCTCTCTCTCCCTCTCTCCCCCTCTCTCTCTCTCTCTCTCACCCTTTCTCCTTTCTCCCTTAGTCCCCCTTTCTCCCTCTCCCCCCCCCCCTCTCTCTCTCTCTCTCTCTCTCTCTCTCGCTCGCTCTCTCTCTCTCTCTCTCTCTCTCTCTCTCCCTCTCTCTCTCTCTCTCACCCGTTCTCCCCTTTCTCCCTTAGTCCCCCCTTTCTCCCTCTCCCCCCCCCCCCCTCTCTCGCTCTCTCTCTCTCTCTCCTCTCCCTCTCTCTCTCTCTCTCTCTCTCTCTCTCACTCACTCTCTCTCTCTCTCTCTCTCGCCCCCCCCCCCTCTCTCTTTCTATCTCTCTCTCTCTCTCTCTCTCTCTCTCTCTCTCTCTTTATCTCCTTCTCTCCCTCTCTCTCTCTCCCTCTCTCTCTCTCTCTCTCTCTCTCTCTCTCTCCATATATCTCTCACTCACTCTCTCTCTCCCTCTCTCCCCCTCTCTCTCTCTCTCTCACCCTTTCTCCCTTTCTCCCTTAGTCCCCCTTTCTCCTCTCCCCCCTCCTCCCCCCCCCCCTCTCTCTCTCTCTCTCTCTCTCTCTCGCTCGCTCTCTCTCTCTCTCTCTCTCTCTCTCTCTCTCCCCCTCTCTCTCTCTCTCACCCGTTCTCCCTTTCTCCCTTAGTCCCCCCTTTTCTCCCTCTCCCCCCCCCCCTCTCTCTCTCTCTCTCTCTCTCTCTCTCTCTCTCTTCTCTCTCTCTCTCTCTCTCTCTCTCTCTCTGTTTCAAAATATCCAGCAGCGTGTTTATTAAACAGTAAGGACAAACAGTTCGTCCAGTACCACTTAGTCCATCATCAATTAAGCGTCTGCGGACTAACCTATCGACGTCATTAATGACGTCATTGATTATGACGTCATCCTACACTCCACGAGTTGATTATGATTTATGGATAAATTGGAAAGACACATTGTCTCAAAACCAACTCCTAATCCGCCGCCGCCGTCCCCGCCACCACGGCCTCTACCACTAAAATCATCACCATCACAGGGAACACACTAAATTACGCAATCAGAATCCCTTGACGGATGTCGTTATCCCATACACAATGAGTTTTGGTTCAATGATCGTTGACATAACATCCGGTAAACATGTGTTGTTGTGCTGCTACCAACTTGATCCAATTAACCCGGCCCAATTGATCGTGTTAGAGGGTCAGACCAAGACACATCAACTTCCATAGCAGTAATACTGTGTGTTCGCAACTAAGGCTTTGAATAGACCGTCTCTAATGTGACTTATACTGGAGAGAGTTCCTGCGGTATTAACACTCAATAGAATCTCGTCTCAGCTGCGAACTAATTCCAATTTGCAATCGCACCGGATTAGTCGTTATTTCCAAAACGAGAGAATCGAACTGTTACTGAAGTATTCTACGTCATAGTCGATTACATCACACGTAGGCGGATCACAAAATCATAATACGTACTGAATGATGTAGGCCTATCTATCTCCAACCTGAACCATTAAAAGTCCGTCAAATTGTATGGTTATCCATTAAAATTAACTTCAAAGTATTCAACAGATTAGCTGTATAGTTGCAATGGTATTGGGAAATTGTGATTCTGGGAATTCAGGATTCAAAGTATATAAATAGATTCCAACACGCGCAAAGCATTAATGGAACCTTAAATCGGCAGAGGATAGCTACAAGTGGATAGATTCATTGGAACGAACTGCCGTACCTACAGGGAGTATAGACGACGCGCATATTTGTAAGCAACTATCTGGCGACAAGACGTCATTCTGGAACAAGTCAGGCTCAATCTGCTAACGATAGGCTGGTCACATATTGAGAGGCGCATAACAGCTGTGATAATGGGCCTTTCCAGTTTATTCACCAATCATATAACGTCATAATCAACTACGTGACGCGTAGAATGGCGTCTTACTCAATTACAGCATGGTTGGCTCGATTTAGTCCGTCTTAAACGTTTAATAGTCCGACGCGTTGCCCGATCCCACCTCTAACTAAGCTCCACCCTCACATCGCTCGTGTTGGCATCGAACGATACCAGACTATCTGATTACTTTTTACTGTGGCCATTGTCCCCTTGTTAATAAAATGTTATCTGCTTGGTCAATAATGTCAGGGATGGATGTCCCATTGGTCAATGGTAATTTTCCCATTGGTCAATAGTGTCAAGGACACCAAATTTTCTGTATTAGTGATAAGGATGATTGCATCATTGGCCAATCATGATAATCCCCATTGCCCTATTGGTATATGGCAACAGTACTGCGTGCCTGATATGCCAATGGTGCGAGTTGTGCATTAATTAATGTAAACATGTTTACAGTTCCTCATCAGCTCGGTAAGCACTATGGCTCTTGGGCCATTTTAAGTGATACAAACGGTGACTTTGCGAGGGAATCAATAAATTGGAAAATAAATGTTTAATATAAGATATTAAGACTTTGCTTTTATACGATTGATAAATAACTGAGGAATCCAATCTGTCACCCAAGTATTGACGTCATAATCAATTATATCACAGGTAGGCTGACGTCACGATCAAAATACATAATAAATGATGCAAATATGCGAACCTTTTGTAGTCCTTAAGTTGTACGAATTGCCTGTCTTTACTATGTAGCTACACTGGTGCATTCTGTTGAATAATTTGAAACTGAATTAACTGGGCGGTGTTTCTGTCATAGCAGCATCAGCAGCAACACGTGCAGTAGCAGCAGCAACAGCAGCCATTTATCAATAAATGATAATAACAATAGCAATAAACTATACCATGTTGTTGTTGTTGTTGTTGTTGTTGTTGTTGTTGTTGTTGTTGTCGTTGTCGTTGTCGTTATTGCTGCTGCTGCTGCTGTTGTTGTTGTTGTTTTTTTGTTATTGTTGTTGTTGTTGTTGTTGTTGTTGTCGTTGTCGTTGTCGTTGTCGTTGTCGTTGTCGTTGTCATTGTCGTCGGTGTCATTGTCGTTGCCGTTGCCGATGCCGTTGCCGCTGCCGCTGTTTTTGTTGTTGTTGTTGTTGTTGTTGTTGCTGTTGTTGTTGTTGTATCTAGGCAAAAGCTCTTGTCTTTGCATTTTAAAATAAGCACAATTGAATATGTAGTGATACTCGTCGCCTGTATCATATTGTGTACACGGGGTATACGTCCATTCTTCTCGCACTCCCATATATGGCGTTTACTAAGGCATCGCATGCTGGGTAGCATTGCACACTGGGTAAATTGAACAGAGGTCAACAGGCATCTCATATATCTTGCAAATATTCTATATTTAGTAGGACACGAGAATATCAATAGTGGACTAATGGTGATGAAAGAAAGCGGAGACTTCGACAGCTAGCGAGTGGCCTCTAGTGACAGCTAGTGAGTAGTGAATAGTGAGTAGTGAGTTTGTCAGTTATATGTAGTTAGCTTGCTGGTCAGTTAGAGAGAAGACCGCAAGGTTAACTTTGTTATATTTTATTAATCTGCGATGCAATCGTAGATTATTAAAATCACTCAGGATCTTTCTTTTTCGTCTTCTTTTTTCTTCCTTTTATTCCCGGCACGCATCTCCTCCTAGAGTTTTCAAATAATTAGTTCCAAACTTGGCCACCTTCTAGGACCCATGAAGGAGAAGTGTGCGATTCAACATAATTTGGATTTGCCCAAGTGTTTTCGAGCTACCCATTTTCCGTTTGCAAAATTGTCCCATAGCACATGCATGGAGGGTGTGTGTGTTCACTATTGATATTTGAAGTGCGACTACATCTAGAGTTTTGATCAGGTCACTATCATACGGGGTAGGATATTACCCTTGGGGTACTGAAGATGGCTGCATACATAAAAGGTTCCCGTGGCCTTTAAACTTTTACCGCCATCGCATTGAATACGCCCCCATATGGAATGAATGGGGCTTTTAAGATTGGATATTTGACCTGCGACTATACATAATAGTTTGCTTGTATACAACCCTATTTGAATAGGATGTTACCATTCGGGTTTTTCTTAAAGGTTTTCTTTCAAAATGTCCGCCAGGTCACACATTCTGATGAAAAATACCAGTTTTCACTTTTGCATAAATGAGCTCAAGTTAAAAATGTTGAGAAAATCGTTTTTCCAAAATGTCCGCCAGGTGCACATTTTGGTTAAAGATACCAAATTTCTGTTTTTTGCAGAAATGAACTCAGGATGACAAATCTTTTTGAAATTTTGTTTTCAAAATCGTCACCGAAATTTGTTTTGCCCTGATCGACTTGAAGCTTGGTGATGCTATAGCTGCTATAGAGACGTGATTTCAAATCAATTCTGAAGAGGCTCCGCCCAATAGTGTTCGACAAATCAGCTTTTCTGTGCCACATATCCCCATAGTAAACCTTTGTAACCGATGTTTGGACTGGGTTTTTGCCTAGAGTTTTGTTCAGATTTTCTTCAAACCTGGTCAGATTCTAGAACATTGAGAGATCTAAATGTAAATATTAATATTTCCTTTTGGGTGAATGTTATTCACGGGTCAAGATTTCCAATTTTCATGCTTGGCATATGTAGCCTCGCTTTCATCATATAACTTCAAGGAACATGTTACAGGACAGCTTATTTTATCTTTCTATGGTCACGGTGACCTTTCAGTGGTCAACTCTATCGGTTTTAAGAGAAATCCGCTTTTCCATGTGCAATGTACACCTATGAGACTTTAAACTATGGATCTTTGAACTGTGAGTAGACCTAGAACTTGTATCGGAGCACCACCAGGCGTGTTCAATGGCCATATAAGAAGAGGCCAAATTATATTCCTTAATGGCCAGACATCGCAGATTTACAGTTACTTCAGTAAATGTATTCTAGTTAGAATACTTCTCTCTTAGGAATCCATTGTAGTTAAGTAGAATAGGTTTAGAATATAGTATGGGGTGGCAGGAGCCGCCCCCATGCACCCCTCAGGATCCACCGCCATGTTACTACTTAGTAACATCTACGTAAAAGATCTGGATATCTTTCCAGAACAAAAATTGTCACGATGCTTATTTTCTCGGCACAAAACAAAACCGCATCATTGTCATCAAAATACGTTTACGGGATGCGGGAAATTGTCAATTTGTATTATTTATTATTAATAAATGACCAGTCAATAAACTGTTTGTTGTTTGCCCTTCCACTTCATGTATGTTTCATGCAAGTCAGCTGGATTATTATGTCACCAGAAGCCCAAAAGTCACCAAGTCGTTGCTTAAAATCTGACAAAAGTGCAACGCAATTATAAAGAGATAGTATGGAGCTATTAGCTTACGAGGTTAACATAAACACATTCTGTCAAATCAATGATTTTTTTCCTAAGATGCTGTTACAATATCAAATGACATAATCTCCTTGCCGGAAAAAGCTGAAGAATGCAATTACGGTGACGTGAACAAGAGGCTCAAGGGGCCTGTATCGCTCAGCTGGACCACAGGCATTCCAACTAGAATGGTCATTAACAATAAGTAGAACTCTAATGAGTTGAGCAGACTTGTAACACGAACACAGAGGCCATATTTATTTATGTATAAACTTCTCTTGAACAAACTTTAATGGCCCATAGTCATCAATATCATATCTCCCAAATTTTGGCCCAATCCGTTCTGCGGCTTTCATGAGAACCACGCTATTCATGAGTTCTGAGTTGATCACTCAAACGGTTTCGGAGAAGAGGGTTTTTAGACATTTCTAAAATTCGGCCGAGATTGAAGCTGACCACCGGTCCAATTGTCCGATCGGCTTCATTTGAATAAACTCGAATCTCTACACGCGAAAGATGCATCCTGCCAAATATAATTGAAATCGGTCGAGAAGTTCTTGAGAAGAAAATATTTTAAATTTCCCATTGCTTTAGTATGGGAGCTTTTGGCGAGTAAATTATCCAATATGGCCGCCAAACTGTTTATCAGACGGTTTCCAAAATTGCAAATTTGAGATCAGAATACCCAAAACCATATATGAAACCAATTTCAGGCTCAATATCCATCAAATAAAAAAATCCAATATGGCCGCCAAACACACTAGATTTTGATTATCTCAGGGTGGCCATGTTTCTTGACGGATCATCTTCCC
Source organism: Chaetoderma sp. LZ-2023a (assembly GCA_034401795.1). Taxonomy (NCBI): domain Eukaryota; kingdom Metazoa; phylum Mollusca; class Caudofoveata; order Chaetodermatida; family Chaetodermatidae; genus Chaetoderma; species Chaetoderma sp. LZ-2023a. The sequence continues at coordinate 103,629,997 of CM067359.1, read as the reverse complement.
TTGAACAAACTTTAATTACCCTTAGGCCTTAATTATATCTGCCAAATTTCGGCCCGATCCCTTCAGTGGTTCGGGAGAAGTTGTTTTCGCTAAAACTAGGCCACCCAAGATGGCCACCGAACCATGGAACCAATCAAGTTCCCTTGAACAAACTGGGTTCCGCTCCTACCCTAGATCATATTTCATGGGGTTACATCAATCCTCCAAGCAGTTTCGCAGAAGATTTTTTGAGATGTTTCTAAAAATCGGACAAACTCCAAGATGGCCGCCGGCTTTGTTTGAACAAACTTGAATCTCTCCACCCTAACGATGCTTTCTGCCAAATATAATTTAAATCAGCCCATTGCTTCTTGAGAAGAAGTCGTTTAAAGGAAAAGTGGACGGACGGACGACGGACGGCGGATGACGGACGACGGATGACGGACACAGGATGGACGGTCGCAATGCCATAAGCTGACTTGGCCTTGAAATGAACATAATATCCAGATCTAAATAATGTTAAGTAATAAAAGGCCACTCCAAGTGTTTCGCTTAGGGTCATCGGCAATTTCATATATGTTTTATCAAAATTAGTTAGATAATTATGTCATCAGAGGCTAAAAGGTAAAAAATTTCAGCAGCGGCTTAAGATTTGACAACTGTGCATTGTTATGATTTACAACGCGCTTAGAAAGAAATAGTTTGGTGTTACTAGCTTAAAAGACGACACATCTAAAAGGTCAATGTTACTTTGTTTCATGGAATTTTGTTTTTTGGAAAATGCAATTATGGTGAACGGAAAGATAAATGATATACCACCACGTTGGTGCCCACTACATCTGCTAGCCGTATTTGAACATTGCATCATTAAATTTGGCATATTCGATCCCTAGCGGATGCTGAATCATCAAATTCGTTGTTGCTACCACCAGCAAGATCGCCACTACCACCACCACCACTACCACCACCACCACCACCACCACCACCACCACCACCACCACCGCCGCCGCCTTCACCGCTGCCACTACGACCACCACCGCTACCCCCATCACCACCGCCACTACCACCACCATCACCATCACCACCACCACCACCACCACCACCACCACCACCACCACCACCATTTTAACTCTCCTCCTGCATATTCTCTACCTTGGCATGCTCCTTTTGCTGCCGTGGAGGTGGTGTCTCACCATCACACCACATGGACCCTTTTGCCAAAAATTCATAAACCTATTGAGTCATGGTCCGACCCTATGATACCACCGGGTCGACCTATTATCTCTGATTGCGGCTCTGAATCTTATCGAATTAGTGAAATTATTGATTACCACCTACAACCAATTGCAAATAGACATTTCAGCTTTTTGAACAACACTGAGGATTTTCTATCCGAGGTCTCCAAAATTTCTGTTCCTCCAAACTCACTCTTGGTCACCCTCGACATCGATGCTATGTACACAAACATTGACATCGAAAGGGGTTTGACTTCTGTTCGCAGAGTATTTGATAAATATCCTGATAACAATAGGCCCACTAGCGAAATATTAGCTCTCCTGGAGCTGAGTTTAAAGGGCAATGATTTCGAATTCGCTGGCGAAATCTACCAACAAATCTGTGGATGCGCCATGGGTAAACGGTTTAGTCCTAGTTTTGCCAACATCTATGTAGCTGAGTGGGAAGAAGAAGCGCTTAACAAATGTCCTAAGCAGCCCCTGTTTTACCGCCGGTACCTAGATGATATTTTTCTGATCTGGAATCATTCGAGGGAAGAGTTTGATGAATCTTTCACTATTTTGAACAATCACGATCCTAACATCAAACTTAAAGCCAACATCGACCAGTCGTCCATAGACTTTTTAGACATTACTCTCTACAAAGGTCTAAATTATAACACGAGTGGGTTTCTTGATTACAAAGTATTCTTAAAGCCCACCGATTCCCATCAACTACCGCATAAGAAATCTTTCCATCCACCACATACGTTTAAAGGTATTGTCAAATCACAGATTATCCGATTTCACCGAAATTCTAGTGATCGAAAGAATTTTGAATCTGCATGTTCCACCTTATATAAAGCCCTCACACCGAGGGGATATTCAACACGATTTTTGCGCAAAATAAAGTCCGAAACTTTGCATGATTTGGAAACTATTACTGATAAGGCTGCCGATCAAAAGCCTACCAAAATTCGTTACAATCGTCCGATTATAGGCGTAGGATAATCTCAGAAATGTGAAAAGAAGAGGTGTAAATTAGACCTCCATCTACCTAATCAGAAAACATTTGTCAGTTATCAGAACAAAAGCAATTTCCAACTTCAGTCTAATTTAGATTGCGATTCTAAAAATGTTATCTATTTAATATCTTGCAAATTATGCCAAAAGCAGTATGTCGGTGAAACAAAATGCCCTTTAAGATGGCGAGCAACTAGACACCTTTGCGATATTAGACACGACGAGGACACCAACGTAGCTCAACATTTCAATCTTCCTGGTCATTCTGTCGATAGACACTTTGAAATTATGCCTATTGAGCAACTGTTTCTTTCTGCTACGGCCGAAGAAACCGATAAACAAAGAAAACTTCGAGAATCATTTTGGATTAAGCAACTGAAAACAAAATGGCCGAGTGGCATAAACGTGGACCCTGATCTTGCTGATCAACGTGAAATAATTCCATTCAGTTTAACATACAATCGAAAAAATGTTGAAATTTCTGAAATTTTGAAAGATGAATATCATAAATTGCAGGATAAAATGAAAAAACCTCTCAATTTGCGTCCAGTGATAGCTTTTAAGAAAAACTCTAATCTACGTGACATCTTGGTTAATTCGAAATTAACTCTTCAAAAACCTTCAGAATGAATGATATATATTATTCATATTTTATAGGCCATACCGCCTCTATCAAACAAACATAACAAATCTCAGACAATAAAATAAATAAAAAATATCTCCCAAACTTGGGAGATCCTGATCCAGTGCGTTTAATCATATAACCACCTACAAGCGAGTGCCAGTTCTATTGTTTTATTGTCTTACTAACACACTAATTATTGCACCATACCGTCGTGGCAAATCTGTCTGGCATACCATCATTCCATCAATTTAGTCTGTCTTCTTAATAATAGTTTTGATTCGTTCATCATCTCCTTCCTTCCATCCTCTCTTCATTCCTTCCATCCATCCTCCCTCCCTCCATCCCTCCTTCCTTCAATCCTTCCTTCTTTCAATCCTTCCTTCCTTCCTTCCTTCCTTCATCCCTCCCTCCCTCCCTCCCTCCCTCATTCCCACCCGTCCGTCCATACATCCGTCCTTCCTTCCTTCCTTCTTTCCTTCCTCGCCCTCTCCCTCCCTCCCTCCCGCCCTCCGTTCCCCCCTCCCTCCCTCCCTCCCTCCATTTCTCCTTCCTTCCTTCCTTCCTTCCTCCATCCATCCATCCATCCATCCATCCATCCATCCATCCATCCATCCATCCATCCATCCATCCATCCATCCATCCATCCATCCATCCACCCACCCACCCATCCATCCATCCATCCATCCATCCATCCATCCATCCATCCATCCATCCATCCATCCATCCTTCCTTCCTCCCGCCCCCCTCATTCCCGCCCTTCCGTCCATCCGTTCGTCCTTCTTACATTCTTTCCTTCTTTCCTCCCTCCCTTCCTTCCTCCCCCCCCCCCTCCCTCCCTTCCTTCATCCCTCCCTCCCTCCATTCTTCCTTCCTTCCTTCCTCCATTCTTCCTTCATCCTTCCTTCCCTCCCTCCCTCCCTTCCTCCCTCCGTCCCTCATTCCTCGATCCTCACCCCCTCCGTCCCATCATCACTCCCTCCAGCCATCCCTCCATTCTTCCTTCCCTCCTCCCTCCCTCCCTACCTCCATTCTTCCTTCCTTCCTTCCTCCATTCTTCCTTCATTCCCTCCTTCCCTCCCTCCTTTCACCCTCCATCCCTCCCTCCCTCCCTCCCTCCCTCCCTCCTTCCCTCCCTCCCTCCCTCCCTCCCTCATTCCCGCCCTTCCGTCCATCCGTTCGTCCTTCCTTCATTCTCTCCTTCTTTCCTCCGTCCCTTCCTTCCTTCCCCCCCCCCTCCATCCCTCCCTTCCTCCCTCCCTCCCTCCCTCACTCCCTCCATTTTTCCTTCCTTCCTTCCTCTATTCTTCCTTCATTCCCTCCCTCCCTCCCTCCCTCCCTCATTCCCGCCCTTCCGTCCATCCGTTCGTCCTTCCTTCATTCTCTCCTTCTTTCCTCCGTCCCTTCCTTCCTTCCCCCCCTCCATCCCTCCCTTCCTCCCTCCCTCCCTCCCTCCCTCCCTCCATTCTTCCTTCCTTCCTTCCTCTATTCTTCCTTCATTCCCTCCCTCCCTCCCTCCCTCCCTCCCTCCCTTCCTCCCTCCCTCCCTCCCGCATTCCTCGATCCTCACCCCTCCGTTCCACCCTCACTCCCTCCCGCCATCCCTCCCTCCCTCCTTCCTTCCTTCCTTCATCCGCCCCTTCTTCCTTCCTTCCTTCATCCATCCGTTCTTCCTTCATCCGTAATTTCTTCCTTCCTTACTTCATCCATCCTTTCTTCCTTTATCTTTCTTCTGTCACTCCTTCCTTCATTGACTGGATGGATGGATTGATGGATGGATTGATGGATGGATTGATGGGTGGTTGGGTGGATGAACGGATGGATGGGTGGATGAGCGGATGGATGGGTGGGTCGATGGATGGGTGGATGGGTTGGAGGGTGGGTGGGTGAGCGGATGGATGGATGGAGGGAACTCGAAATTCATATTGCTCATTAAATCTTTCAAATACACTTGAATCCTATTAGTCTAAATGTTATAGACAATTATTTAATTGTTGGAAATTAAAAAATTTTCTTTCCTAAATTCGACTTCAAAAGACGTGGAAACAAAGTCCAACAACACCTTTTGAAATATAGTTCACTGTTCAAATGATTAATGACCGTTATGTGATCCCTTTGATCAATCAACAGACTGATACTAGAACCTCGTTCAGAAATGGACACCTTCTGAACAAACAGAATCGATCTCACTGGGTTAATATGCATGGCTTGATCTCTTTGATCAACCGCCACTCATTCATGAGAGTATTACTGGAAGCCCACTCAGAAACCTTAGAACTCAATCAACGTCAATGGATTTAGACAATCGTTTTTAAACATCTGTGTCAGTCCGAATCTTTAATGTGAATAGAATTTAAAATTTGCAAAGTACAATTGAACACTAATCTAAGCCACATCCATAAGGCCATCAATTCTAATAAATAGACAGATTTTTGGTGGACAGGCATATTTGTTCTGTGGCCTGAAGCTGACAAACCTTGTCGAAACCGGTCGCCCACTTCACGACGGTGCATAAGATTATTGGTAATATACACAATTATCCTTTGATAGCTTATATTAATTATTTAAATATTAACATGCTTAATCATAACCTTCTTTTTTCAGCGGTAGATTTCTGATACACTTGTAGATTGTGTTAGGCTTGTAATTCAATAGACTTCCCTTGGTTCACGATTCCATTAGGTCCCATCAACTTTTTGGTATTCTTGTAGATTTTAGTGGCAGAAACATTGAATTATCTAACTAGTAACATTATGGCTGGAGTTAGCAAGAGTAGAAGATGGGATGACAGGAGGTCTAACGACAGTCGCCCGCCATCTGCCCAGGCTGCACTATCCAAGTGTTACTACATGATTATACAATGCTTTCACCACCTTGGCATCTTGAATGCTCATGTACGTAGGGGCAGTTTGCCTCCTGGATTGAGCTGGAAAGTGTCAGAATTAGCGAGACAGAATTTCTTCTGTAAACCAGCGATGCCAAACCCCGAGGTCCGTAAGGACATCCTAGCAGCAAATTTGAAATGGGCCATATCTTTACTTCAGGTTAACATTAGTCACTATAATTTCCAGCTTGGTCGTCTTATGTCGCTCCTCATCGAAGCTCAGTCCAAACCAAATTTAGAATTAGGTAGAGCGAAGACCACAGCAATAAATTGGGCCCGAAATAACTACGGCAGGAAGTTTCATTCTTCATCAATTGATCAGTTTTATGATTTCATCAGACCGTTTGATCCACATTTTAGAACCTGCCATAGTACAACACCCCCTGTAGGGTCACCTCTGACCTTACCAGGAACATCAACTGCAGGGCCCTCTGTGGCCCTACCAGTCGCACCGACTACAAGGTCAGCCTTGACCGTACCAGTCATCCCACAATCAAATCGGAAACGGAATAGGTCACCCACTGAGAGTCCCCCAGTAGTTAAGCGGGTGAATAACCAGTGCTCACCAATGTTCCCCCTGCAGTCTCCTGTGGTGGATCCGCTCCTGATTCGACTGCCAGAATGGTCACCGTCAGTGTCCACTCATGTGGATCCTAGTCAGATCCCTCTTCCGGTCTCGCCACTGTCCCCAGTCGAGTTTCCTCCCGTTCCACAGAGAGCAGCTACTGACCGACCTGGCCAAAAGACCAGATCGTCGACGCCGAGGTCCAAGCCACCACAACCTAAATTTACGCCCACACCTAAGCCCAAACCTACGCCTAGGGATACACCCAAAGAGCATAGGTCTTTCTACAAGTTTCGGTTCGTGATGGATAATAAGAATGAATGGCGCCTTCCTACTCTGAACAAGAAGATTCTGCTGATTGGGTCTTCAAATTTAGCTCGTATCAATCAGACACCTCATCCAGATATGCAGGTAGCAATCTATCCAGGTGCTAAGATAAACCACATTAGGAATGTGGTTAGAAAACACAATGAGGTCTTCCAACCTCAGCGTATCATCCTTAACATCGGAATTAATGACAAGGACGAACTTCAGCATGACACCTCCCAAAGAATTGAGAATCTGTTTAGTACCATGCGTTCAAAATTTCCAAAGGCTAAAGTTCACTTTGCCAAACTAAATTATTCGAAGCACCTGACTACAACCCAGAAACGAAACATACAATTCGTTAACAGCCGTGTAGAGGCCTTAAGGGCCAAGGTCCCTATCCTGCCAGCCTCCCCGTGTCTGAATTTCAGGTGGTTGACGACAACATCCACTGGACTGAGTGCACTGCAAATAGGATGTATAATAGTTGGTTATCGCACCTTAATTTAGACTAACTACGGGTCAGGGTACTAACCACCCAGAAATTGGCCTGGGTGGTAATATCATTAACCTAACTGGTTCTACATTGTCTGAAGCAGAAAGATCTTTGCTAAATCTTGGTCTAACATATGTACCAACACTACGACCCAAAGTCGACATAGATGCCCTTTTAGATAATGGCTTATGGGAAATTGAAGAATTTTCTCACCGTGTAAAATTAGCAGACTTTTTTCGAAATTTCAAGAAAAACAACTTTCTACCTTTTGTTGAAAAAACTGGATGGGCACCTAACTCGAAGTTGGTTGACCCTGCGATCCGTGATAGTATAAAAGCTATCAAGGAGCGTGTTGAAAATTTAGAATTTCCTAAAAATCATAAAAATTTGTCATATCAAGAACGTTTAGCCTTAACAGGTTTGCGTATAAACAATGACATCGTTATAAAGCCTGCTGACAAGGGATCTGCTACTGTAATAATGCGTAAGGATAATTATATTCGTGAAGCGCATCGACAACTCGGTAATCTGAAACACTACCGCAAATTAGACGAACCACTCTGGCAAAATAATTGTGATAAATTTAATGGAATCCTTCAAGAAATGGCTGACAACAAGGCCATAACGAAGAAGCAGTTTAAATACCTTACTGCTAAACGAGATTCAAATCCACGTACGTTTTACCTTTTGCCAAAAATTCATAAACCTATTGAGTCATGGTCCGACCCTATGATACCACCGGGTCGACCTATTATCTCTGATTGCGGCTCTGAATCTTATCGAATTAGTTAAATTATTGATTACCACCTACAACCAATTGCGAATAGACATTTCAGCTTTTGAACAACACTGAGGATTTCCTATCCGAGGTCTCCAAAATTTCTGTTCCTCCAAACTCACTCTTGATAACCCTCGACATCGATGCTTTGTACACAAACATTGACATCGAAAGGGGTTTGACTTCTGTTCGCAGAGCATTTGATAAATATCCTGATAACAATAGGCCCACTAGCGAAATATTAGCTCTCCTGGAGCTGAGTTTAAAGGGCAATGATTTCGAATTCGCTGGCGAAATCTACCAACAAATCTGTGGATGCGCTATGGGTAAACGTTTTAGTCCTAGTTTTGCCAACATCTATGTAGCTGAGTGGGAAGAAGATGCGCTTAACAAATGTCCTAAGTATCCCTTATTTTACCGCCGGTACCTCGATGATATTTTTATGATCTGGAATCATTCGAGGGAAGAGTTTGATGAATTTTTCACTATTTTGAACAATCACGATCCTAACATCAAACTTAAAGCCAACATCGACCAGTCGTCCGTTGACGTTACTCTCTACAAAGGTGTAAATTATAACACGAGTGGGTTTCTTGATTACAAACTATTCTTTAAGCCCACCGATTCCCATCAACTACTGCATAAGAAATCTTTCCATCCACCTCATACTTTTAAAGGTATTGTCAAATTAAAAATTCTCCGATCCGATTTCACCGAAATTCTAGTGATAGAAAGAAATTTGAATCTGCGTGTTCCACCTTATTTAAAGCCCTCAAACCGAGGTGATATTCAACACGATTTTTGCGCAAAATAAAATCCGAAACTTTACATGATTTGGAAACTATTACTGATAAGGCTGCCGATCAAAAGCCTACCAAAATTCGTCACAATCGTCCAATTATAGGCGTAGGACAATCTCAGAAATGTGGAAAGAAGAGGTGTAAATTAGACCTCTATCTACCTAATCAGAAAACATTTGTCAGTTATCAGAACAAAAGCAAATTCCAACTTCAGTCTAATTTAGATTGCGATTCTAAAAATGTTATCTATTTAATATCTTGCAAATTATGCCAAAAGCAGTATGTCGGTGAAACAAAATGCCCTTTAAGATGGCGAGCAACTAGACACCTTTGCGATATTAGACACGACGAGGACACCAACGTAGCTCAACATTTCAATCTTCGTGGTCATTCTGTCGATAGACACTTTGAAATTATGCCTATTGAGCAACTGCCTCTTTCTGCTACGGCCGAAGAAACTGATAAACAAAGAAAACTTCGAGAATCATTTTGGATTAAGCAACTGAAAACAAAATGGCCGAGAGGCATAAACGTGGACCCTGGTATTGCTGATCAACGTGAAATTATTCCATTCAGTTTAACATACAATCGAAAAAATGTTGAAATTTCTGAAATTTTGAAAGATGAATATCATAAATTGCAGGATAAAATGAAAGAACCTCTCAATTTGCGTCCAGTGATAGCCTTTAAGAAAAACTCCAATCTACGTGATATCTTGGTTAATTCGAAATTAACTCTTCAAAAACCTTCAGAATGAATGATATATATTATTCATATTTTATACCGCCTCTATCAAACAAACATAACAAATCTCAGACAATAAAATAAATAAAAAATATCTCCCAACCTTGGGAGATCCTGAGCCAGTGCGTTTAATCATATAACCACCACCATCGCCAGCACCATCACTACCACCACCATCACCACCACCACCACCACCACCACCACCATCATCACAACCACCACCACCACCAACAACACCATCATTTTAACTCTCCTCCTGCATATTCTCTACCTAGGCATGGACCCTAGTTGGCATGCCCTTACATTTCAGCCACTATCATTTGCTTCATGGATATCTGTTTTGTATACATGACCTGCCAACACCACATCTCCAGCCCCACACCACCCCACCCCTCCACCACCCCACCCCATCCCCTCCCCCCTCCAAATAGCTGCATGGGATATAAACGCTCTATGTGCTCGTGAACGCAGAATTTGGGTAGATGGGTGATGAGGACCACGGGTTTTTTTGGTTTTAGTGGCATTATCATGAAAAAGTGAAGTGCAACCAGATTTACTATGGGAGTCCTCTTGCACATTCGGTAGATAAAGCGATACACGTGAAGAAGAAAAGTATCTTAGAGCATGCCACACTAATAGATAGAATGTCTTCAGGAGATGTGGAACACAAGTTTGTCATACCGACCTTTAGCTTAAGACTGCATGGATAGACCATTATGGAAAAGGCCAGACTACTAGATAGTAATATTTAGTACTTTCCATTTGGCAGGCATCTGCTAGAAAATCCTAGGGAAATTGATGCCTAGTTCTGGGCCCACTGAGCTGGTACACGAGTCTAGCCAGCCACCTGATGTTCACCGGATCTATGAAAGATGTGTTATCTGTTAACAATAATAATCGGACAATCTTTCACCACAACGGAATAGCAAAGCATTTGACGATCTTGACAAATTATCGTTTCTTATTTCAGATAATGTTGTCATCTTTGCTAATGAGGCTGGTTGCAAATGTTCTACTAGGGCATATGACCCATGCTTTTTATGATACATGTAGAGTGGCAAATTTCAAGAGTTTTAGTCATTGCTTTCTAGATTTCACGTCTAGACTTTGTCGCCTCAAATTTCATCAAGTCAGTGAAATGTCTGATAGAACCTCAATGGATCGAAAACACTATATCTTTTCATTATCATTTTCAAATAAATATGTAGGTATGTGGAAGAGAGCCTATCTGGCAAAACAAGACATCCATGAACCAAATCAGAATACTGTTTGTAGTGAAGCCACGTGGTGTAAGAATGCGATTCTGTCCCACGTTGGTAAATGTTATTGAGCGGGAAATGGACAGGGTAGTTCCACTAACGTGATAACAACAATGCTGATGCGGCATCAGCATCTGATATGTCTGATAGTGGCGTTGACTAATTGAACCGTGTTATGGTCGAATACAACTTGAAGATTTATTGTCTGGTATGTAGAGAGCAATAATGCAAACATTTTGACTGATCACTTGTATACGATGATCACTACGATGAACGCTATGTTCCGGTGTACATAACTGTATTTTACAGTTATGTCTAAAACCACTATTGCCACTTTCGAGTTATCAGATGACGTCTATCATTCATTTTCAAGGGATTAGAACCACTCAATTCTTTTAGTGGCTCTTTACCAGTCACAGTACTGCACACTTCCAAAATTCTTTAGCAGCAATCAAAATATGTGACGTTCTAACCTCAGCTGACCTTTTTATTCAAGTTTCTTGCATATAACACACATGAAATTGCATTGCACAGTAGAAGAACCATTCCCAGTGGTTATTCAAATATCTATGTTATTCAGATGCGATGTTATTATCATTTAGCTGTCAGTTCCCAATTATTGCACTTTCCAACTACTTTCAATAATGGATATATGTTATTATCTGTCATACTAACACCATCCAATGAAATAAACAATTTCCCTGAAGATTTGCCAGACGGTGACTATCATTCATTTTCGGATGTTAACAGGAGCACATTGCCTTATCAGCACGTTGTCAATCACCGAATTGTGCAGTTGCTCAATTGTCACCAGCCGCGAAAGCCGGCTACATTTGGCCTCTGATGACCTAATGGACTTTTCCAGAGTAATGACGTCATATGACGTCATAATCAGATAAGCAGCGTGTAAGATGACGTCATAATCATTACTTCATAAATGATTCTATACGGCCCATATTTAACTATTAACAGCGCCCAGTCAAATTAGTTTTAATATATTCAGCAGCTTACCTGCAGCTTTTCTGTAAATCGATAGTCAGGGAGTTCAAAGATCGATCGATCCCAAAACGATCGAGATGTGGGCTGATCTTAGCTAGAGATGGGCTGAGCATAGCTAAAATAGAATGGTCCATTACACAACTGAATTTCATATAGCATACAGGAAATGCCACAGGGCACTCAATGAAATATTTTGAGTCGCGATGTACTACTCAACCGTATCTAGACTGGAATATTATGTTCATTTCTTACTTCACTTGCTCATAATAGAATTTTTCTGCTATTTTCAACTCTGTCTGTTGACATTGTAACAGCAGATCATAAAATAAATCAACATTGACGCTTTAGATTTGTCGGAATGTGCCTATTATTAAATTCCTACGCTAATAATACCAGAACGTTTCATTGTCAGTGCGTTGCCAGACAGAGACATGCATATTTGTCAGATGATAAGCAACAATCAAATTTGGTGACCTTTTGACATCTGGGTGATATAATTATTCATCTGAAAAGAGGGAGCAACAGATAATATTCTGAGTGGTTATTTATGAATAATAAATACGATAAATAACAGTTTTCCAAATATTTGTTTCGACATCCCATAAAAATGTCAGATTTTGACGACGATGATGCGGTTTTCTTTTACGCTTAGAGAATAATAATCGTAACAATATTTTATTCTGAGAATATGTGCAGATCTTTTACTTTAAACGTAATAGGTAAGGTAATCGCTATGATGGGTAGATCCTGAGGAGTGGGCATGGAGTCTCTCATGACCCCGAGCCTAATAGGTCTGTGACATGTGATTAGAATTATGTATTATATATATATATATATATATATATATATATATATATATATATATATATATATATATATATATATATATATATATATATATATATATATATATATAAACGAGTCATCAATACAATACAGCATTGCGCCATCCATTCCAGCTATCTGCCCTAGAAGGAAGATCACGGTCTGTATGCCGGTTGTGGCGGTGGTGAGCCAAAACCGCCATGCAAAACCATCAGTAGGACCGCCGTCCCAACCTTGGTTCCATAGATGTCCGTGTTGATGTGGACGCGTGTACAGATACAGGCTATCGCAATTTATTATTAACATAATTTTCACTTCTCTTCTAAGAAATATAGCCAAGATATGTCTATGCGCAGGATCTGCACGCGTGTTACTCCCTTTCAAAACATAATGTCCCGAACTCAGTTGAAGAGCGAGTATGCTGTTTATTTGTCTATTCAACACAAAGAACCTAGTGTTGGACATTACCTTGTATAGACAGCTCACAGTTAGCAGTGACAGCAATGTAAGCAAGGCAATACGGGTGCGTGTGTGGATAAACACACTCTTATCTAGGCCCCACATATGCATAGCTTAGCTCCGCCCACGCTTTACCCGTTTTTTAATCGAGCGACCACTGAAGTAAATAAATGTCAATTTCCAGAAAACCCCACGTCAAAAGTAGTTTCGAAATATTTAACAGGATGTTTATTAAATAGCAAAGACATACAATTCGTACACTCGGTTTATTCAATGTTCATGACGGGCCTATATACGCCCTTCATTGCGCATTTTGATTGTGACTTCAGCCTACATGTGACGTAATTGATGGGATTCATCCATTGGCAAGAACATGATGTTGAAAATTAGTTTTTTCTGGTATACTAGACAGCTGACATTTAGCAGTGATAGCAAGAAAACAAAGCAAGGTGGTTGCTTGAATGCAGTCAGACCCCGATGAATGATTAGTTAGAAACCTGAATCACACTCGCTTGTTATTCCTGCTAGATGTACTGGTGCCAATGTTGCTTGCCAATTACTCCAATTCACGCTGGTTAATTACTAGCCAGCGGCGATGCAAATCAGGCAAGCACAAACAATTGGTATCCTTTATTGGGGTTCGTCCACTTCATCTCAAAGTTAGCTAAATAGGTCATGTATGGCAGAAATATTCTTAAATACGTTTCAGGTCTTATTCTCTTGAGGCTGAGCTGGCAAATCAAATTCTCCAGTTCTCTGAATGAATGCTGACAATCTACATAATATGCGTCTTGTCAGTAATAATAGGCCTACTTTATCACGATAGGAAATATATAAAAAATAGTTTTTCCCAAGCACCATTTAAATCTGGAACACACTCGACAACAAAGTACAATCATAATCAAAAATTTCAAAATTTAAGAAGCTAATAAAATTAAAAAACTATATCCGTCCAAGTTTCTATAACTAGGGAAATCGAAAACTTTCTATCTTTCATACCAGACTACGTAGCAACTGCTCCAACTTAAATTGTGACTTATATAGAATAAGATTATTTCCCACACGCAATTGCTTTTGTAAGACAGGAGTAGAAGATGCAAATCGCTTTCTTTTAAACTGTCCTTACTACACAATACAAAGACACCACTTATCACAACAACTACATCGGTATACGCGAGTGACTTGCTATGCAAAGGAAATACATCTTTATCCGTCCAGGAAAATGAATGCATCCTCAAACAAGTTCAAAATTATATTCAAGCTACTGGCAGATTTTAACCTCATATATGTTCCCAACGTTTGATAACGATGTAGAAATAGTCCGTATCTTTATTGTCATGGTTACAATGTTATGATACAAATGACTGTATAGATATGCCATATACTTTAAATTTTTGCTTCCGCTGTCGTTACTGTTAAATGTTTATGATAGAAATGACTGCATAGATATGATATGTACTTTATTGCTTTACTTCCGCTGTCGTTACTGTGTTATAGTTCTCTCCCTACTCACAATTAATGTATTACTCTCCTATTGTTTTCGGGTCACCCACGATAATGCGATGCCGAAGACGACGACGACGATGATGACAGGAGAGGGGATGATGGGGATGCAATAAAGGCTCGCTAAACCGTTAATCTCCTCAAACTTTTCGTTCCAAGTTATGAGGAGGTTATACGTTCAGATTTACCTAAATACACAGGAGTGGAGCCATTTTGATTGTGCGATGTGGGCGGGGTCGGAGGTGACTGGGTCTCATTCTCGTTTCTCTTTCGTTTTGTCTCGTGTAAGAAACGAGAAGAGAAGACCTTGATGAAAGCATGGTGGGAGTTGAGAGGAAGGGTTGGGTGGGTAAATGGGGGGAAATGACGACGGTATGGAATAACCAGGAATATGTTCTGTTAATTCATTTATTCGTATTGTTTAATCTATTATATTAATGGCTAACTGCTATCCGACAAGAAAGTGTTTGAAGGAGCTGTTCTTTTCTTTCCTATTCTTTTCTAATCTGTTTACATCATCTTTCTCCCCAACATATATATTTCTCTCTCTCTCACTCTCTCACTCGCTCTCTCTCTCCCTCCCTCCCTCCCTCCCTCCCTCTCTCTCTCCCCCCTCTCTCTCACCTCTTAATTTGTTGTCTCTCACTCTCACCTCTTAATTTATTGTCTAATGTAGTGTTCTCAATCATTGGCTGCTTATAATAATTCTGTAGGGAGTGGGCAAAGCTAAGTTGTAAGAACTTGTGCACGATTCCATTGTGCAAATGTTACAATAAAATATGTTTAAATTAAAAAAAACCACGGATTCGGATACGCTTCTTATAGCGAATTTGCACTGGCCATTGGTGTTGAAGACTCTGTGCGAACGTCTGTGCCATAAGGTACAACTAATGACACATATTTCTATTTGCCAATACAGGGATCCACATCTGGCTATTGTCTGCCTCGTTCTCGCTAAGCGCTGCCCTCCTCTATTTATAAATCGGATTCGATTGACACTTTGAAGCCTGCATTTCCAGAAACACCCAGTCACTTATTTCAGCAATGGATGAATAAACGTTTACATAAGCCCCGCCTATTTCTAGCTAAGCTCCGCCCATGCTTTGCGCGTGTTGGATCGATTTAGATACTTTGAATCCTGAATTCCCAGAATCCCAATTTCATGCTAACTATGCAGCTAACATGCTGAATAGTTTGAAACTAATATGGCAGGGGCTGTTGCTGCCAATGGCAGCAACAGCGTCCAGTCAACTTAGTTACAAAATATTCAACAGAATGGTTATTAAGTAATAAAACAAACACAATTAGTACACACGACAGACTTTTAAAAGTTCACGAATGACGGATTCAGCAACGTTATTCAATACCCATTTTGATTGTGACGGCCGCCTACATGTGCCGTAATCGATAATGACGTCGTATGCTTCATCGGCAGTTTGGATTCACCAATTGCCTTCTATCTGGCTTATTTCGTGGCTCTGGTACACCTGATAATACCAATAGATGGCAGGTTCTATTCATCCCTCAATTTGGGTCATTCATATGTATTATATTCTCACGGCATCATGACATTAGCTATCAAGACCTTATTTCCGGGCAGGGCGTTCACAGGCTCAAATCATTTCCTATCGAATGGCACAATGCTAGAGTAATTTGGGCATTATAGCGTGATTGACGATTCTATGTTACGACGACAAACAATTAGTGAATAATCTAAACTAACTTTCGCTGAGGACATGCATCTTGCTCTAGCAGGTCTCGGTAATTAAAGGAACACACTGTTTCATTGAGAGAAATAATGGTAATGATGTTAAAAAATGTCAACTTTCACCTGTTTCTACCAATGGGCGAAGTGTAGGCGTAGTTTAGCTAGAGCTGTGCGGGGCATAGCTAAAACTGGATTCATCCATTGAATGAATAGTAGTATGTGGTGAGGGGAGATTTTCTTTAACTCCTTCCTGACGAAGTCGGCCGTAACCGGCCGCTGTAGTGGCCTTGAGGAATGTCCATTTGCAGGCCAAGATAATACTATTTTTGAAAATTTACCACAAGAATGACTGGCTTGGTAACCGAGTCAGCCATTCTAGTGGTACATTTTTTTTAAATATTATTTTCTTGGCCTGGAAATGGATATTCAAAAAGGAAATAATTTGATTTTTGTGCACTTATTAATGTCTAATGTTGCAAAGAAATTAACTTCGTTTTACTGCATTGGAAACAAATTATGAACATGTTGCTTCCGATTGATTTATGAAGTGTTTTCGTAGGAATCTATTCAGATGTGCGCGCGTGCGAGCGTGCGCGCATAAGTTCGTGCGCGAGCGCGTGTGCGTGCGTATCTATGAGCGTGCGTGCGCGTATGTGTGTATATGTTGAGTGTGCGGGTGTGTTCTCTGTTCCTTCCATAGTTAAACACTTCAAGATATTTCATTACATTCAGCTGAAACTGAGCGATATTAGGATCACCATGCAATCAAAACACACATTCCACGATGCGATGTTTTTGGATAGTCGCGTGTCTTTCTAGCAGGTGGATATGGCATGTGGACGATCTTACTAATATTCCATTCCCATAAGTCAGAGTTAATAAAAGAGTATGCAACAACGTATCAATGGACCTTTCCCACCCATCTCTATCTAAGCTCCACCCACACCACGCTCGTGTTGAGATCGATCTATCTCTGAACTCCCTGACTATCGATTTCCAGAAAACTCTGCTGTTGAATATTTTTGAAACTAATTCGACTGGTTGAATATTTTTGAAACTAATTCGACTGGGTGCTGTTGCTGCCTATTGCATAGCAAATACACAAAATTCGTGCAACGGGCTATTTCGAATCATTCATGACGTCACGATTATGACGTCAGCATACGCGTCACTTAGTTGAATACGACGGTATATGACGTCATGTGATCGATGAAAAAACTTGGAAAGGCCCATTAATGACATGTGTGTTATTCAACAGCCACGCGTTCCATAGGGAAAACGCAGCAGAACGTGCTGACCGCAAGACACATGTAGGTAAACACACACTAACGCACGAATTCACGTGGACAGTAGCCGCACCCAGACAGCATATGATTGTCACAATATATGCAAAACTTTCCGGATGATAGAGTGGATAGAGTGTATGATCGGAGAACATCTTATAATAATTCACCTATATCCATACCTGTATAGTATTGGCCTACCATTATGCCATTATATCATATCTATACCAATATAGCATTCTATAACTGTATCAGTTCTTCAATATATCATTTATTTGTTAATCGTTTTGTACTAGTTTCCATTATCATTAATCTTATTGTTGTCAGAACGGTATACTCCCTCACATCGACGTTTGTATGGTAGGTGCTATTGGTCGGAAATTACGGATTTATGCACTTTGATAACCTCAGATAAATGCACAACCTCTTGTGTCAACAGCGCCTCAAAGCGCTCAAAATACGTGATATATCGATTACACATGTTGATGATCAATATATTTCAAGATATTTTAATCTTAGAAGACTATTTTTTTAATTTACCCCGCAATTTTTTTTAGCAGGCTTAACCATTAAAGGGATAATGGTAAAGATTTTTACTTAACCAGTGTCTATCTGCAGACTGAGAGAAGATTTTTTTTAATTTACCACTATAATGACTGGCTCGGTTACCGAGCCAGTCACTCTAGTGGTAAATATTAAAAAATACTCTTCTCTAAGCCTTTAAAATAGCCATGACTGAGGACCACTGCAAAGTGGTTTTGATAATTTTGCCCATCAAAGGGTTAAGTTGACACACGAGGGTTAAGTAAGACAGGATTATCGCATGTGGTGAGTAAATCTTTTTGCTTTTTTATCGTTGCTGTTCGTATATAGTTATATCGTATAAATTTCTGTCTTATAGGGCTAGATTTTTGACAATGAAATAGATAATGTGTTTCGTTTTCTACAGTAGTGTTGTTGCATTCTTTAGAAAGTGTCTCTTTTCAACTCTGACCTTTCTACCTTTTTGCTATGCCCCGCCTATCTCTAGTTAAGCTCCACCCACACACCTCGCTAGTGTTGGGATCAATCAACAGGGTCCAGTCAAATTAGTTTCAAAATATTCGACAGAATGTTTAGTAAATGGTAAAGACTTACAATTCGTACAACATGTCGGGCCATTAAGCGCTAACGACGGACTAAATCGAATCGTTCATGACGTAATGATTATGACATCATCATACACGTCACTTTGTTGATTATGACGTCATATGATTGATATATGTATTGATCTAGAGCCTAACCATGTTGCAATATCTTGAGATTGCTAGCGGGTATGCTCTATTTTCACCATATACGACCACGTTTAGTGCCCTCCGTTTCATGTTAAAGATAGTTTTATAGAATTGTATTTGGCAGCTTTTTATAGTTTTCTATTTTCAAAGTCCAATGTCTCTGATGCATGCAACAATAGAAAGGTGAGGCAGTTGGCGTTGGGGTGGAGGGGGGGGGGGGGAGGGCCCAATCATCATATTGAATTGTATGTCTTGTGGTAGATCGTTTTCCTTCATGCTCTGTATCAACCTATGCATTGTTACTTATGGCCGGATTTAGATTTCTCTTCCGACAATCAAGAAAATCGCAGTTGCATTTGAAGGTAACATCTAGGAAAAGATATTCATCAGCGATATCCATTATATGTTCCCACCCACCCCCAACTCCGACCCCCATACCCCCCCCCCACTCCCGATGTGAGATTCTGTTTTTGCGTACCTCCCGTTTGGAGAAAATCATAATTCTTGCTTTTGAAAAACAGAACATCGGGGTATGGTGGGGTGGGTGGGGGTGGTGTGGGTGTGTGGGTGGGGGTGTGGGTGTGTGTGTGGTGACATAGAATTGATATCACAGATGAATATCTTTTCCTAGATGTTATCTTTAAATGCAACTGTGATTCTCTTGATTGTCGGAAGAGAAATCTAAATGACTGGATGACTGGCGGGTGGGCGGGTGTGCGTACGTACAGAGCTGTATCGTCAATGATTTATTTTTCTAACATCGCTTTATTGTTAAACTGTGGTCGGTTCATTTTTTACCATCAAACGATAGTGTTTGATGTCGTGTTGGTGCCAATACAACACATTTATCATATTGAATATTCAGAAAATAATGGGACTTTCCAGAAACTGTTGTCACTTATGCAGCAACAGCTGGCAGTCAAATTAATTTCTTAATATTCGCCAGCTTACGATTATGGTTGCTTCTATACCACAATCAAAAAAACTATAGATGGTGCCTCGATGATTGAGAGTATATACAGAGGCATGCAGAATGGGGTGGGTGGGGTGAGTGTGTGGGGGTGGGTGTTCTGATTGTTTGAAAACTAAATCATGGCAGCCTTCATAGACTGAAGAAATGTTATTTGGAGATTTTGAGAGTAACCCTTTAACACTCTTATCAGCCAAAAACGGCTTCTCCAGTGGTCTTGAGAAATGTCCATTTGCAGCCCAAGTGAAGACTATTTTTGAAAATTTACCACTGAAATGAATTGGTCGATACCCGAGCCAGCCATTCCAATGGTAAATCTTCAAAAATGCTCTTCTGTTGGTCTGCAAATAGACACTTTCCATGAGAAAATTTAAATTTTTTATACAAATTTAAGGATTAAATGGCTAAATCAGAGTATCGCTCTTTAACTGAAGATGCCATCAATGGATAAGTCAGGTTGATCCATCAATCATATGACGTCATAATCAACTACGTGACCTTAGTCTGGCGTCGTAATCAATTACGTCATGAATGGCATAGCGAAGTTCGTCACGAACGTATAATTGATGGCGGACTAAGCGCTGCTGCACGAAATGTATGTATTTACTATTTAATAAACATGCTGTTGAATATTTTGATACTAATTTGACTGTGCATTATTGCTGCAGCAACAGCACCCTGTCAAATTAGTTTTCAACATATTCAACAGCTTACCTGTATAGTTTTCTGGAAATTGATAGTCACCGGGGAGTCCATGGATCGATCGATCCAAACACGGCGAAGTGTAGTTGTGGTTTAGCTAGAGCGGGGGGGGGGGCATAGCTAAACCAGGATTCCTCCATTGAATTAATAGTAGTATGTGATGAGGGGAGATTTTCTTTAACTTTTTCCTGACGAAGTCGGCCGTAAGTTGCCGCTGTAGTGGCCTTGAGGAATGTCCATTTGCAGACCAAGATAATACTATTTTTGAAAATTTACCACACGAATGACTGGCTAGTGGTAAATTATTTTAAAAATAGTCTTTTCTTGGCCTGAAAAAATGGACATTCAATAAGGAAATATTTTAATTTTCCCGATCAAATTTCGTCATCAAAGGGTTAACGAGATTTCTCCAGTAGTAACTTAATACACTGACAACGACGCTCTATTATATCAAGCTAAATCGATTGAGCCCACGTGTGTTTGCAGGCTAATGCGGCCGTGTGCTTGGTAAGTTGGTGTGCAGCTGTGCAACTGTGTACAGAAAAACTATGTTATGTCAAATTCTATGAATATGGGAACTCGAGCGATGATGGAAATATATTCGCCAGGTCCTGTTTCACGGCTCCTAGCGAATCTGTTAGATTAAATCAATACCCAAGGTTACGCTTAATCAGTGAACGGTAATGTTACACCTGTCGTAGATTGATGCAAATAAATAAAATAAATGCAAAATCACGATATATTAAAATTTGATAGCGTAAATCTAAACGTAAATGTCAAGTTAATGAAACATTAAATCGAGTGTAAATTCAACCGTAAGCTTGGTGGTTGCTGCGGATTTGAAATAATGCATCTATTATTGACTTTGTTAATGGTGAATTTCAAGAAAATAAATTTCAGGGTAACGTTGCCGATAAGTTGTTGTATATTTTGACCTAATTTGAGAGACTCCGTGATATATTTGTTTCAGACTATTCAAATGAATATATTGTATAATATTAAATTATATAAGTATTTTCGAATTCGGCGATTCTGGTTCAAATGGTAAAATATCAGTGTGTTTTTAATGAGAAAGCATCACAACTTTCACAACACCAAATCCGGAAACACATCTAGAGGATATTAATCAATTATACTGAATGCATCCACTGAATCAGTCAATGACGAGAGAAAGCACGGATGCGCTTAATAAAGCTCGACATTCGTAATTGAATCGCAACAATTTACTAAGTGAATACCACGTTACATTTTCATGGCAAAATCAGGTATCAACTGGGAGATGTGCTAGAAAAGTTTAATAATATGGAACCACGATCGTCTAATTTTAGGCGGCCCATTAGCCGAATCTTTCTTACAGGCCGATTAAAATTTATCTGCCGGATAAATCGGGCAGTGACTGCGTATTTTCGCCGGCAGGCACGTGTTGGTTCACCTACCGCATCCCCGTGCGCATTACCCGATTTTGTCGGCCGGTTATTTCTGGTTTAACTGGGCACTTGCTATTGTAATGGCCCAGGAACACGCGTCACGGTGACCTCGCTAGAATATTCGCCCGATTGTCTCTGTCCTGCGTTCCCACTTACCGATTCTGCCGGCAGGCAAATAACCGGTCGGCAAATCCTTGACATTGTCAAGGATTTTTTTGACCGATTTATTCGGCTGATTATTTTTAAATTTACATAAATTCGGCTAATGGGCCGCCGGCTTTAGAAAACAAGTGTGACACGACATAGTTGGGACATGGGCGGCTTTCTAAAATGGCTGAAAATGTAACAGGCGGAGAGACATACTGAGAGAACGACAGGCAGACAGACTGCCAGACTAACGCACAACCCGGCTGGTATACTCGTCCGCGCTATATTCTTATATGTCCACGTGTATGTTGTGGAAATTGAGATAAGCCCAGTTTGAATTGTGTTTCAGCATTAATTACAGATCAGTTCAAAATGTACTATGATTACTTTACGCTGGTACAATCTAAACACACTCCTTTATCGATGATTTCGCTTTAACTCAGGACAGTGATTAAAATCACTGGTTTACTTGAATGAAAGTGTTTGTTAACCCGTTCAACACGAAAGGACAAGTACAAAAAAATAGTTTATGATGCATGAAAATCATGTTGCTTGTTTTAACCCATTACTGACTAAAGGTGTTCGAAAAATTATAATATTTGCTTATTGAATGTCCATTTTCACGCCAAGAGAATACTACTTTTTTTTTTAATTATCACTGGCTCGATAACCGAGCCAGTCATTCCAGTGGTATTTAAAAAAAAGTAGTATTCTCTTGGCCTGCAAATGGTCATTCCTCAAGACCACCACAGAGGCCGGTTTTGGCCGGCTTCATCGCGAAAGGGTTAACCTAGGGCATTGATTAATTAATCTTTGTTTTGCTTGTTTTGAATGTCATTATTTTAACCCTTTCAACACGAAAGGATAAATACAAAAAAATAGTTTATGAGGTATGAAAACCATGTTGCTTATTTTAACACATTAATGACTAAATGTGTTCGAAAAATTATAATATTTGCTTATTGAATGCCCATTTGCACGCCAAGAGAAGACTATTTTTTGAAAATTTACGACTGGAACGACTGGCTCACAAATAGTCTTCTCTTGTTTTACACAAGGGAATTCCTCAAAGCTAATTGCAGTGGCCGGTTTTGGGTGGGTTGAGCATGAAAGGGTAAAATAAGCGTGACTGGGAGCTGAGTATGAACCTAGTTAAATTAGTTCCTGTCAATAACGACTACATGTTGGTATGAAAGCAGAGATACGGGCTTATAGATAACACAATCTCAAGTTATCAAACACGGCCCTCATTATAGCGTGGATCATGTGACTGGTTACGTGCATTTATCTATGTGAACTTTGAACTTTCAGAATATTAAATTCAAGGTAACTATAAGGGTAAGCTGATGCATTACGCTAAAACTATGTGGACAGGAATACACCCTTCCAGTGTTAGCTATGCCCGGCCGTTCTCTAGCTAAGCTCCACCCACACCACACTCGTGTTGGGATCAGGTTCAAGTTCAAGGTCAAGTTCATTTCACTCAGGCCTTACAAAGCCATATGAGGTATTAATATAATACATGTCTTGGCGGTGATACACACATATATATATATATATATATATATATATATATATATATATATATATATATATATATATATATATATATATATATATACATGCTATTCAACAGGCAGACTCCCTAGCAGATTAAATCATTGCCACGGATGACTGTCACAAAATGTTTTGGACCGCCCGAACCCTGAGAGTTACTGACTACACACCACCTCTCACTGTACACAACTCTGAAGGACACTTTATCGCGACTGACCCGGGAAAAGCCGAGGCGATCCGAGAATGGTTCAAGGAACAGTTCACTGACAACGATGATGAGCTCGTGCGCCCGTTCTCAGGAGAGCCCAGGCCATTACTAACACCAATTAAAACAACAGAAGTTGAGAAGGCACTTAAAGCCCTAAAAAATGGACGTGCATCTGGACCTGATGGCATGAGCAATGAACTATTCAAATATGCAAGTGACATTACCTCAAAACCGATCACACACCTAATAAACTCGGCTTTTACGCAACACCTTCCCATCGACGCTGTAGGCCAAGAAGCCACCTGGGCCACAGCCAATCTGCGGCCCATTGTGCTCCTCAACAGCACACGGAAAATCCTATTCAATGTTACTCTATGCCGCATCTGAGACAAGATCGATTACTTCACCGGATCATGTCAAAGTGGCTTCAAACGTGGACGCAGCTGTGCAGACAGTGTATGGACTCAACGCATGCTTGTGTCTGGAGTCATGTCCAAACACTAGGACTTCCACAACATGGGCATTGACATGTCACGAGCCTTCGACACAATTAAATACTCAAAGATCCTAGATGTACTACGCCAGGCCAGTTGCAATGAAGATGAGCTACAACTAGTGAGACTACTGCTTGCAGCCACCAAGCTGAGAGTACGAGTCAAGTCAATGAAGTCTGTAGAGTTTGAGACATCAATCGGCTCCCCACAGGGAGATGGTCCATCTCCGGTGCTTTTCACTGAAATCTGTGCGGGAAAGTTCCACAAGACCAAACTCCCAACCCCCTCCCCCACCCCCCCCCCCCCATTGGCAATACTGGGCATGCCGCTAGAGATGAAATATGCCGACGATGTGGACTTCATAGCCGAGAAAAAGAAACCCCTTGACGAACTTCTCCCAATAGCTGCAAACAAACTAAAAATTGAGAATCTTTATGAATGAATCCAAAACAGAGTTCACCCACATATGCCTATCGACAAAGCATGAAACTATAGAAAATTACGAACCATGGAGGAAAAGTAAAATCCTGGGCTCACTGCTTTGCAGTACTGCTGACATTTCTGCACGCTGCGTCATGAGAAACATAGCTTTCCAGACCTTCTGGAATCTATGGATTCGTAGATTAAAGGTGCCCCTGATAAAGAGGCTATGTTTATACAATGCAACCTGCGTATCCTTGATGCTGTATAACTGTAACAGCTGGGCAGCCCCAAAGGTTGCTCTAGATAAACTCGATGCCTGCCACCGCAAACACCTACGCACCACCACTGGACACCGATGGCTAGGCAGCATAATTCCCAATGATGCACTATACAAGATGTGTAATACGTCGTCGCTGTCTGTAAAAGTCGCCCAACAAAGATGATCCATGTTTGCCATTGCACTAATGATGCTAGAAGAGACACCAGCACAGAGAGCCTTGGAATTCGCGCTACACGGAGACAGCAAATACAAAGGCGGGAGAGGACGTCATTGCATAAATCTGCTAAGCGTGCTACGAGGTGACCTCACGAAAGCAGGACTTGGTACATCAAGTCAAGAATGGACCTGAGGAAAATAAAAATACATATACTGCCAGAGCCGTGCTGGAGTCAGAGTACAATAGGCGTAAAAAGCCTAGGATTGAATCGTGGCAGGTGCATCCACAGATAGTCCCATATGAATCGTCAGTGTGTCAGTATATCAGACATGTGAAAGCTGGTCGGCCAAACCTTGACTTTATGTCTTGGTGCGGTGGTCCAGTGGAAAAATGTCTGGTTGCTGATGCTATGCGGAGTTGCAGAATGGCGGTTCGATCCCCCGACTGGGAGATGGTGATCAACAAATTAAACTAATGGGTGCATGACTGTCGGCTAAGTTAGCTCATGGAAATTGAAGCCGCACGTTGCCAGTGCGTCAATAAAATAAAAATACATACATACATACATACATACATACATACATACATACATACATAATTACAACAAATTAAACTAATGGGTGCATGACTTAAAAGTCTTGGTGCGGTGGTCCAGTGGAAAGATGCCTGGTTGCTGATGCTATGCGGAGTTGCAGGATGACGGTTCGATCCCCCGACCGGGAGATGGTGATCAACAAATTAAACTAACGGGTGCAGCACTGTCGGCTAAGTTAGCACATGGAAATTGAAGCCGCACGTTGCCAGTGCGTCAATAAAATAAAAAAAATACATACATACATACATACATACATACATACATACATAATTACAACAAATTAAACTAATGGGTGCATGACTGTCGGCTGGATAGCATGTGGAAATTGAAGCCGCACGTTGCCAGTGCGTCAATAAAATAAAAAAATAAATAAAAAATACATATACTGCCAGAGCCGTGATGGAGTCAGAGTACAATAGGCTTAAATGCCAAGGATTGAATCGTGGCAGGTGCATCCACAGATAGTCCCATATGAATCGGCAGTGTGTCAGACATGTGAAAACTGGTCGGTCAAACCTACACTTTTTAGTCTTGGCGCGGTGGTCCAGTGGAAAGATGTCTGGTTGCTGATGCTATGCGGAGTTGCAGTATGGCGGTTCGATCCCCCGACCGGGAGATGGTGATCAACACATTAAACTAATGGGTGCATGACTGTCGGCTGGATAGCATGTGGAAATTGAATCCGCAAGTTGCCAGTACTTCAATAAAATTAATTTAAAAAATGCATACATACATACATACATACACACATACATGCATGTATACATATACATACACACAGGCACGCAGGCACGCAGGCACGCAGGCACGCACGCACGCACGCACGCACGCACGCACGCACGCACGCACGCACGCACGCACGCACGCGCGCATTAATTACGTATATTACAGTAGTATTGTGCTGTACATTATATTTTCTTGGACAATGTTAGGTATTTGCATAATTTAATCATGACAGGTATGTTACATATAGAGAACAGTCCTTTTGTTTTTTTCGATGGTGTTGTTTTGGCTATAATAATTTGGTATATATTTAGTTCTTTGATGAGTGAGGTTACTACAATCAAATAGGAAATGAATTTCTCTTCGATTTCGTTGCAGTCTTTCTTCCCTGTCAATGCCTAACTAGCGCTGGGATTCTATGGCCAATCTGTGATTCAGGGTTCTGAAATGGCACATACTCCTCGATTTCCTTGATGGCAGAATCGATCGATCCATGAACTGTCAATTTCCATAAAACTATACATCTAAGCTGTTGAATATTTTGAAACTAATTTGACTGGGTGTTGTTGCTGCCCATGGCAGCAACAGCGCCCAGTCAAATTAGATTCAAAATATTCAGCAGCATCTTTATTAACTAGTAAAAACATACAATTCGTAGAGCAACGTTTACCCAGCCGCCAATTATGCGTTCGTGCCGTGCATATCTACGTCATTCAAGACGTCATTTATTATGACGTCATCATACAAGTCACGTAGTCGATTATGACGTCATATGAGGGATGGATAAACTGGGAAGGTCCATTAACCTGTTATTAGCGTCAACATTCAGTGATGATTTTTCCAATGAGCCAACGGAATATTGGGTAAATTTGATTGAGCCATTTGTAGCTCATTCTCCCGCCGTGACGTCATAACTACAGACAGCGTAATTAGT
This sequence comes from Chaetoderma sp. LZ-2023a, assembly GCA_034401795.1. Lineage (NCBI taxonomy): Eukaryota > Metazoa > Mollusca > Caudofoveata > Chaetodermatida > Chaetodermatidae > Chaetoderma > Chaetoderma sp. LZ-2023a. Next base: position 103,602,659 of record CM067359.1, on the reverse strand, counting down.
ATTGTCCGATGGTGTCACGAGAATGTCTCTAGCTCTGCCCCGCCGTTTTAATTAAATTTGAAAGAAGTTTACATGACTTGTTTCCAAAACAAAAACAGAAACATATATTATGCTGCCTTAGCGAGCAATGTTTTCCAATCCAATAGATCTTTCCAGTTTTAGCGATGCCCCGCCTTTCTCTAGCTAAGTTCCATCCACACTTCGCCGTGTTGGGACTGATCGATCTCCGAATGCACTGACGATCAATTTCCTGAAACCTATACAGGCAAGGTGTTGAATATTTTGTAGCTAATTTGAATGAGTGATGTTGCTTTCTATGGCAGCAACAGCGGCCAGTCAAATTATTTTCAAAATATTCAACAGAATATTTACTAGACATACAATTCGTACACCAACGCATGGTCAGTCATCAACTATGCGTTCGTGACGTACTTATCGACGGCATTCATTACGTCATAATGACGTCATTGATTGTGATGTTATTCTACACGTGACGTAGTTGATTATAACATCATATGATGGATGAGTACAGTGGAAACTTCCGTTATGTTCAAAATATTCAACAGTACATTTTCTTGAATTTGAGCATGATTTGAAACGTGTTAAGTTATTTCTGAGAGGTACTGTAAAGTGATTGGTGTTTAGAATCAAATGAACACTGCTGTGATGTCATAGGACAGAGAGTTAAGATTTCGAGTTCAGCAATCAACATTTCTGCGAAATTATTTATAAACACAAACCTTCAGATTTACGTCTACACACGCTACATCGTTACATAAGTAGACGTGGCATTGCGGTATTTTGTCATTGAAATGGAATCGAACCCACAACCGACGAAAGCGTAAAGTGCCATTAGCCCGCGGGCAATGGTGCTTGGCGCTTTCGTCGGTTGTGTATTCGGTTCCCCGCCAATGGCATTCCACATCGTGACTTTGCCATTTATGCGCGATTTTTCTGATGTTGCTTCATTGCTGGCATATTACGGCGCATTATGTCCAGTTCCTTTTCTCCCTGATTTGAAATAATCAAATACATCACTTGCTAAGCCCTAATGGAGGAATCCTCTTTTAGCTATGCTCCGCCCAGATCTAGCTCAGTTCTGCTGGGAATTCAGTTTTCAATATTTCAAATCCATACTAAAACATAAAAAGTGAGCGAAACCTAGATAGAACTGGACGAGGAATAGATCGACATGAATCCAACTATTCTCATTTATCAATGCAAAGCTGGCAAATCGTTGTTGTCGTCGTCCCTGGTGTTGTTGTTGCTGCTGTAGTAGTAGTGGTAGTAGTAGTAGTAGTAGTAGTAGTAGTAGTAGTAGTAGTAGTAGTAGTAGTAGTAGTAGTAGTAGTAGTAGTAGTAGTAGTAGTAGTAGTAGTAGTAGTAGTAGTAGTAGAAGCAGTAGTAGTAGCAGCAATAGTAGTAGGTTAATATTGCTGTTGTTGTTGTTGTTGTTGTTGCTGTTGTTGTTGTTGTTGTTGTTGTTGTTGCTGCTGCTGCTGCCGCCGCAGCTGCTGCTGTTGCTGCTGCTTCAGCTGCTGGTGCGCTGTTGTTGCTGCTGCTACTGGTGCTCCTGCTGCTGCTGATGCTGCTGCTGCTGCTGCTGTTTTCGTCGCTGCCGCTGCTGCTGTTGCTGTTGCTGCTGCTGCTCTGCTGCTGTTGCTCTTTCTGCTGCTGCTGCTCCTCTTCCTGCTGCTACTGTTGCTGTTGCTGCTGTTGTTGTTGTTCTTGTCGCTGCCGCCGCCGCTGCTGCTCCTGCTGCTGTTGCTGCTACTGCTCTGTTACTGCTGCTGTTTCGGCTGCTGTTGCTGCCCCTCCTCCTGCTGCCACTTTTGCTGCTGCTGTGGCTGCTATTGCTGCTGCTATTTATTATGCTGCTTCTGTTGCTGTTGTTGTTCTTGATGTTGCTGCTGCTCTTGTTTGAATAAGCGTTTAGAAAGCCGAATCAGGACTCGCTTGTTATTCCTGATAGATGCACTTGTGCGAAGTTTGTGTACCAATTACTCCCATTTACAGTGGTTAATTACTAGCCAGTGGCATCTCTTATTGGGGGTTGTTCACTTCATCTCAAGGTTAACTAAATAGGTCATGTATGTATGACAGGAATATTTTTAAATACATTTCAGGTCTTATTCTCTAGAGGCTGAGCTGGCAAATAAAATTCTCCAGTTCTTTGAATGAATGCTGCCAATCTACATGATAAGATTCTTGGCAGTTATTATTCTCTAATGCGCATTTAGATCCACTTCTTATGGCTAATTTGCACGGCCCTTTGGTGTCGATGATTGTGCGCGACCGCCAATGTCAGAAGCTATAAGAAAAGACACGTTTTTTTGCCAATAGATGGATCCACATCTGGCTATGATCCGCCAATTTTTATCTAACATTCGCCTTTATGCACGCGTTGGATTCAATTTAACATTCTGAAACCAGAGGTCCCAGAAACCCAATTTCAAATTCGTTCGTCAATTGCCTGCTAGCTGGCTTATTTCGTGGCATTTGAACGCGTGTTCATACCAACAAAAGGCAGGTTCCATTCATCCCTCCATTCTTCTCACTGAGGTGTATTATGTTCACATTGCATCCTGACATTAGCTATCATCAGAATGCAGACTCTATTTCCGACCAGTGCATTCACAGGTTGTAATCATTTCCTAGGCAATGGCACAATGCTAGAGTTACTGGGGCACTATAGTGGAATTGGTGATTCTATGTTGCGAATCCAAACAATTAGAGAATAATTTAAACTTAACTTTCATTGAGGACATGCATAATGGCAGACGTTATTAACTCGCATCTTTCTATAACGGTTCTGGGTAATCAAAGGATCATAGTGTTTCACTTAAGGGTAATAATGGGAATGATGTCGAAAAATGTCAACTTTCGCTTGTTGCTAACAATTGTTATTCTGTATGTTCTTTTTAATGGCTAATGTTGCAAACAAATTAATTTCCTTTTACTACATTGCAACCAGATTATGAACATGCTGCTTAAAGTGATTGATCAAGTGTTTTGTAATACATTATTGATGTACGTGCGTCCGTGTGCGCATGCGTGCATCATAATTGGTTAGTATTGCCTCCGCGGTTAAAGCATGCCAAGATACGCAATTACATTCCGGGAGAACTGAGAGATATTAGGATCTTCGTGCAAAGAAAATACACATTACACTATGCGATGTCTTTAGATAGCCTTGTCTTACTCATATTCTCATATAGGCCGTATGAAGGGTTGAAGCTCATTATAGGACACCAATTGTCAGATAAGTACATACACAATTTAGGGGGTGAACCTTTTCATAGTAACGGCTGCATAACCTATAGAATATTTAAAGACGAGTTTAAGTTTGAAAAATATGTATTTTCTCTTCAGCAGAACTTTGCAAAACTGGTATGTAAATTCGGAACTTGCATCCACAAATTACCAGTAGAAGTGGGAAAGTATGCCCAAGTGACACCCAGTCGTGAACGTATGTGCTTTATATGCGATAAAAATAAAATGGGAAATGAATTCCACTATTTGTTTGAATGCTCGATACTCGCAGGAGAACGGAAACTGCTTATAGATAAATATTTTCCTCTTCACCCAAATACATTTTAAAATGAGTAAGTTAATAAATGAACAACCCTGGGCGAAAATGGTATCTGTGCGTAAAGTCATAATGAGTATTTGTTTCGTGTTTAGCAATGCATGTATTGTTGTAGGGTCACCAGCCGTCTGCATTTAATGGGCTCCGTTTCCCGCCCTCTTACATGCACAAACTGTATATACGGGTATCTGTGTGTAGTTATGAAAAACATGCATACACGGATCGAGTTAAATTAGGGAAACTACTGTTTGTTGAATGCTATAGGCCCTATTGTTTGATGAAATAATGATAAGAGTTATTTATACAGTAGGCCTAATAGTATAACATTGTAAGTTTTGTATATACTTTCCATCTGTAACTTTGTAGATTTTTTTTAGAATAAACTAAACGAACAATTTTGTATTCTATTAGCTACGTATGTGTAGATGGTTTGTGGTTTATACTACCAATATTTTCTTCCATAAGTCAGACATAATTTTCCCATTTAATGGTCAAATTTTGAAAGAAAAGTCAAAATATGTTTTCATTGGTTGTCCATTTGCAGGCCAAGGGAGGAATATAGCTTGAAAATACACCAATGGAATGACTGGGAAATTTTCAAAAATCGCCTTCTCTTGGCCTGCAAATCAAGATTCCGCACGACCACTGAAGAGGCCGGTTGTGGCCAGCTTCGTTAGGAAAGTGTTAATAAATGATTATGCAACAACGGTATCAATTAGCCACGTGCTATTCAACAGCGTCAACGCAAATACAGCTCTATTTAACCCTTGTACTGCTGAAAGCAAGTCTAAATATTCAGCGTGAGTTAGTGAACGAAATATTGAAGCATATTCTGAACGTCTTGTCGATGAAATATGTTGCTATCTTATAATAACAACACGTTTCCGAAATGACCACACGCTAAAAAGCTTATGAACACATGAACAGCATATGTCAGTAACTTAACTTTAGAGTATTTAATTAAGGGAGGGTTGCTTTTAGGTGTTATGGCTGGGTTTTGAAATAAAGAAAGGCGTATAGTGTAGCGGCGCTAACGCAGAGAATTTCTAGCTTATTAAGATTATACAGTGGCTATTTATCAATGGAAAGGAGACAATATGACATCATAATCAACTAAGCGGCGTGTAGGATGACATCATAATAATTACGTCACAAATGATTCTATATGGCCCGTCTTTAACTCATAATAGCCTTACACGTTGAACGAATTGTATGTCTACTATTTAATAAACATGCTGTTGAATATTTAGAAACTAATTTGAATGAACACTGTTGGGCAGAAAAAGCGCTCAGTCAAATTAGTTCCAAAATATGCAATAGATTTCCTGTATAGTTGTCTGGATATTGAAAGTCAGGGGATTCAGCGATCTATCGAACCCAATAGGAGGGAAGTGTGGGTGGAGCTTAGATGGATATGGGCGGAGCATAGCTAATAATTGAAAGCTCCATTATATCAAGCTGAATCTATTGGCCATTCAACCGTAAGATTGGGCGTTGCGGCAGAGTAGAATGAGTTTTTTAATTCGGCGATTATTGTTCAAATGGTTAAATGTTAATGTGTATTAACACGTTAATGACTAAATTTGTTAAAAAATTAAAATATTTACTTATTGATGTCCATTTGCATGCCTAGAGAAAACCGTTTTTGAAAATTTACCACTGGAATGACTGGCTCGGTTATTCTAGAAATCTTTACTGTATTTGTTCCAGGTTAATTTGTAAAAACTTACGATGAAGTAAATTTTGAATGTGAATCCAAAGCGCCATCTAAGTAGTCATAGTTTGTATACTTTCATTTGGTGCATCATACTACGTAAAGGCTACTACGTCCGCCGGGTACTTAAGAATCGGCAAACTGGCGTCAATGAGTGACTTCTTATTACTTATTGACGAGTCACCTCGCCACTCGTTGGCGAGCTGCACACGCCATTTGGGCCCACTACTATATGGTGTGCTACGTTAAACTACGTATTATCTACTTATCCTGCCGGGCATGAATCGGTTCATTACGTCAATGAGTAGCAGTAACTTACCGCTTATTATTGATGAGTCGCTTTACCACTTGTTGGTTGACTATGCTCGCCATTTGGCCCTACTACTACACGATGTGAAAATAGTAATGGCTTTGTTGAATTATGTTATGTTATCAGCTCTTTATTAAGTGTGTTACGCCATGGTTGCGGTATATGGTAATAGAGTATTTTAGCTTGTACTGTTTTGATATGTTATGTTTGTATTGTTATTCTATTAATAAAGCCTTTGTTTCATCCGATTTTTATGGTGGTTTGCAAGCGGTTTTTTAAAGGAGTTCCTCAGTGGAGTGTGTCCGTCTGCTTCAGAAGAAAAAAGAAAAAAAGTAGTAGTAGCAGTAGTAGTAGTAGTAGTAGTAGTAGTAGTCAATATTGTCAACGCACTGGCTCAGAATCTTCAATAATTGAAAAAATTCAAAAATTTAAGATATTTTGGTTTATCCTACTGCCTGAGATTTGTCATTTTGTTTGAGGAAAGCCATATGGCATTAATGTTAACCCTTTACTGGTTAAATTTGTTCAGTAAAATCCAAATATGCGCTTACTTATTTAATGTACATTTGCAGGCACAGACAAGGTCATTCCCGAGAATACACCACTGGAACGACTGTCTCGGTTCCCGAGCCAGTCATTACAGTGGTAAATTTTCAAAAATACTCCAATCCCCGCCGGCAAATGGACATTGCCCAAGATCACTAAATTGACCGTTTTTGGCTGACCATCATGCAAGGGTTAATGTTGAATGATTGAGATGGATATTATGGATAGCTATTTGAGTTTTGCTTTTACCAAGATGTCACGTAGATTCGGATTTTTCTTGAACGCAATTACTGGTCGCTTGTTAAAGGGTTGTTTCAGTTTCTCCTGTAGGTTTTGATACTCATCTTTCAAAATTTTGGAAATTTCAACGTTTTTCCGATTATAGGTCAGAATGAATGGAATTTTGTCACGTTGATCAGATAAGCCTGGGTCCGAGTTTATTCCCCTTGGCCACTGTGTTTCGAGTTCTTTAATCCAAAACGATTCTCGAAGTTTTCTTTGTTTATCAGTTTCTTCTGCCGTATCTGAAAGGGGCGGCTGTTCAATCGGCATAATTTCAAAGTCACGAAGGACTAAATGGTCAGGAAGATTAAAATGTTCGGAAACATGTGTGTCTTCCTCTAGCCTAATATCTGAGAGGTGTCGAGTTGCCCGCCATCTTAATGGACATTTGGTTTCGCCGACATACTGTTTTTGGCACAATTTGCATGAAATTAGATAAATAACATTTTCAGAGTCACAATCTAGATTAGACTGAAGTTGGAACTTGCTTTTGTTCTGAAAGCTCGTGAAAGTATTCTGGTTTGGGAGAAATTCATCTAACTTGCACCTTTTCTTTCCGCATTTGCGAGATTCGCCTACACCTATAATAGGACGATTGTGAGAAATTTTGGTAGGCCGACGATTTGAGGCATTATCTGGAATGGATTCCAAGCCGTCTAATGTTTCAGATTTGATTTTGCGCAAGAATCGTGAGGAGTAACCTCGTGGTTTGAGGGCTTTGAATAGGGTAGAGCACGCTTCTTCAAAAAATTTTTCATCACTAGAATTCCTGTGAAAACGGATTATTTGTGATTTAACTATTCCTTTAAAAGTATGTGGTGGATGGAAAGATTTTTTGTGCAATAGCTGATGTGAATCGGTTGGTTTGAAATACACTTTGTAGTCTAAGTAGCCAGTTGTTTCATACTTTAGACCTTTATATACAGTTACATCCAGGAAATCTACGGACATCTCGTCAATGGTTGCTTTTAATTTGATATTCGGATCGTGATTGTTCAGAATTTCGAAAAATTCATCAAACTCTGCCTTTGTGTGTTGCCAAATCATGAAAATGTCATCAAGGTACCTGCGATAAATGAGGGGATGTTTTGGACACTTTTCTAACGCTTCCTCCTCCCACTCTGCTACGTAAATATTGGCAAAACATGGGCTAAAGCGCTTGCCCATCGCACAGCCGCAAATTTGTTGGTAAATTTCGCCATCGAATTCAAAATCATTGCCTTACAGACTCAGCTCTAATAGAGCTATTACTTCTCTGTCTGGCCTGTTGGTGTCTGGGTAGTTCACGAATGCTCTACGGATAGAATTTATACCCTTCTCGATGTCAATGTTTGTATACATAGCATCGATGTCAAGCGTGACCAAGAATGAATTTGGAGGTATCCAGGTCTCAGAGACCTGTGATAAGAAGTCTTCTGTGTTTTTCAAGAAGCTGGGATGTCTATTTGCTATTGGCTGTAGATGGTAATCGATGTATTCACTGATTCTGTAGGATTCTGAGCCACAATCAGAGATTATAGGTCGCCCGGGCGGTGACATTGTGTCCAACCACGAATCTATGGGTTTATGAATTTTTGGCAAAAGATAGAAAGTCCGTGGTTTTGACTCAAGTTTAGCAAAGAGATACTTATGTTGCTTTTCGGTGATCTTCTTGCTATCGAGCAATTTTTGAAGAATCTCATTAAATTTGCTGCAATTATTTTGCCAAAGTGGTTTGCTTAGTTTCTCGTAATGCTTTGGGTTACTAAGTTGTCGTTGTGCTTCACGTTTATAGTTATCTTTAAGCATTATTACAGTCGCTGACCCTTTATCTGCAGGTTTGATGACAATTTCGCTGTTTTTAGACAATTCAATTAAGGCCTGGCGTTCCTCATAGGGTAAATTTGGTTGATCATTAGGGAATTTAGAATTTTGAACACGTTCTGAAAAGAGTTCTATGCTTTCACCGATCGCTGGGTCCAGGATTTTTACGTTTGGTGCCCAGCCAGTTTTTTCAATGAATGGTGGAATGTTACTATTAGAGTTACGAAAGAAGTCTGCTAACTTAATACGGTGACTAAATTCAGATGTTTCCATACAGCCATTATCTAAAAGAGCATCCAAACCTGTTTTAGGTTTTGGTGTTGGGACAAATGTAAGACCAAAATTGAGCAGTGACTGCTCTGCTTCACATAATGGGGAGCCAGTTAAATTGACAATATTACTGCCCAGTCCTGTTTCCGGGCGGATGTTACCCTGGCCCTTGTCTAGTTTAAATTTAGGAATTTAAGCCAGGCAGAATACATCGAGTTAGCTGTCTTCTCAGTCCAATGAATGTTATCCTTAACAACATTAAATTCGGAGAGTCTAAGTGCAGGAATGACAGTCACAGATTTTGATGATTCAGCCGTCGAATTGATGGACTGAATCGCCAACTTCTGCTGAGCTGTCAACCGACTTGAATAGTTAAGTTTTGCGAAGTAAATCGCAGTCTTTGGGAATTTGGACTTAATCGCACTGAGAAGCAGCATTAATCTATGTTTTGAACTAGAGATGGGTTCATTCATATCATTAATGCCAATGTTGATCACTATTTTCTCTGGTTTAAATGATCCAGTGTACTTTTGAATTAGTCCTCTAGCATGACACAATTTAGCTCCTGGGTAGCAGGCAACTTGCGTTTCAGGGTGGGGCTCAACATTAATGCGACTCAGGTTCGAAGCTCCAAAGATGAGTACTTTGTTCGTGAGAACAGGTAGTCGCCAGTCAATTTTGTTTTCGATTTCATGACGAAATTTCCAAAAAATGTTTCTCTCCAACATGGTGGGTTGTTGGGGTCTATTTGCAAATTTAATAGGACGCACCTCCGGTGCATTACTTGGACCTGGAGTTGGAGAGAAGCTGGGCTGTGGCAGTTTCCCTGTTGGGGATGGGGTCTTGAGACCCGATGGTTGACTGCTCTTGGGGGATTTCTGAGAAGCGCCAGTCCGTGGACCAGATTTGCTACCATTAACCCTTTCCCTCTGTGGCAAGGGCGGATATTCGTTTGGGTCATTTAGATTGCCTAGTGGAGAGTCAGGTAGTGGGATTAATGATGCTTCAAATAGCATATCTCTAGGGCCAGAATCTAATGGTAGCAATGGAGAGGTTTTATTGTCTACTCGTTTTGTGACTGGCGGCGAAGTTTCAGGTGATCTGAGGCGTTTTTTCATTTGTGATTGTGGGGCCACAGTTGGTATCATGACCAGAGGCGTGGCTTGTGCGAGATTTTGAATTGGTTGCTGAGATGGATCTATCGGTCGCACAAAATCGTAAAAAGAACTAATCGCATTAATGTCGAGCTTTCTATTATAATTGTTTTTTGCCCAGCGTATAGCATTGGATTTAGCACGACCTAGGTCTAAATGTGGCATTGCCTGTGTGAGGACTACTTCAGTTCTAATACTACCAAGTTGTTCATTATAGTGATTTAACATGGCCTTAATGGTAGATTTTGCCCACTCAAAATTCACATTCCAGATGGCAAAGTAGATGTCATCATTTGGTATAGCTGGCTTACAAAATCCATTCAGCTCTTCCACCTTCCTGCTAAGCCCATCAGGGAGAGTTTCGGCATCTAAATGCCTACGTAGCGTAGCAATATGGTGGAAGCACTGAATTATTTGGTAATACAGCTTTACCAGGCGCGCATGCGCAGATGAACCCCCTTTACCATCTCCATTCTTCCTACGACCATTCTTCCTCGCAATAGCCATTCAGACAGACAATCGTTCAATCTAACTAGCAATCAGACAGGCAGTTGAGCAGGTAAGAACGATTCGATCAGGCAAACTCAAATTCAAGCACACAAATTCATTCACATCAACTACAAATTGAACCAATATATTACTTACACCTGAAAGACAAATTATAGAATTAACATGTAATATGCAAGGGTTAACAATACAACAATACAATACGCAATATTATAAGTTACTCACAGTAATTATGGACACCGTCAATTGGCTAAATGCATTTCACATGGATGTGCTTCATCAGTAGCCTGTATGACAAATCTGTCAGTCCTTCAGTATAGACAGCTTTATATACGTTTACTGAATTACTCAATCTCCTTTGAAAAACTACTCTATGGTTTAATTTGAACAATTGAACTTTGTGCAAGGTTTGAATTTCCTTTGATTCGGGTTTATCACAAACATCATTAATAAAGCCAATGATTAGTGGACTGGTTTCACTCCACACAGATTAGTGAAATTTTACTCTTCCGAATTGGATTGATAAGTGAGTAGTGTTTCCTTCACGAGATCATGAACCGATCATTCAAAGGTGTTATATGCTT
>CM067359.1:103378400-103591400 GCA_034401795.1 Chaetoderma sp. LZ-2023a | reverse complement strand
GATGTATGGGTGGGTGGATGGTGGGATGGATGGATGGATCCTGCCCATCAATCATCGCCAATCCCCTTCCTTCCATGGGTGTGTGGGATGGATGGATGGTTGGTTGGATGGATGGATGGATGGATGGATGGTTGGTTGGTTGGTTGGTTGGTTGGTTGGTTGGTTGGTTGGTTGGTTGGTTGGTTGGTTGGATGGATGGATGGATGGATCCTTCCTCCCTCTCTCCGACTAGGCTCTATCCTTCCTTTATGCCCGTCCCCATCCCACCTCCCCATCCTTCCCGCCTCCCCATCCTTCCATGGATGGATGGGGGCGTGGGATGGATGGATGGTTGGATGTCTGGATGGATGGATGGTTGGATGGATGGATGGATGGATGGATGGATGGATCTGTCCATCTGCCTTGCCAGCCATCCGGCTCTCTGTGTGTCCGTCCAGCCACTCACTCACATAAAATTAAGGGAGCTGAATACTACTTTCTTTCTACATGTATGAACAAAGTTTAAATATTAACACTGCAGTGGCCTTTCCGGTGTGGTGAACAAAATTCTATAAAATGACAAAATATGTCCTCCAAACTTGATTAATTTTTTCGGCATCAAATGATCAAAAGGAATCAAAAGGCAAAATTGAGTGTCCCAACAAAAGCATATAACACCTTTGAATGATCGGTTCATGATCTCGTGAAGGAAACACTACTCACTTATCAATCCAATTCGGAAGAGTAAAATTTCACTAATCTGTGTGGAGTGAAACCAGTCCACTAATCATTGGCTTTATTAATGATGTTTGTGATAAACCCGAATCAAAGGAAATTCAAACCTTGCACAAAGTTCAATTGTTCAAATTAAACCATAGAGTAGTTTTTCAAAGGAGATTGAGTAATTCAGTAAACGTATATAAAGCTGTCTATACTGAAGGACTGACAGATTTGTCATACAGGCTACTGATGAAGCACATCCATGTGAAATGCATTTAGCCAATTGACGGTGTCCATAATTACTGTGAGTAACTTATAATATTGCGTATTGTATTGTTGTATTGTTAACCCTTGCATATTACATGTTAATTCTATAATTTGTCTTTCAGGTGTAAGTAATATATTGGTTCAATTTGTAGTTGATGTGAATGAATTTGTGTGCTTGAATTTGAGTTTGCCTGATCGAATCGTTCTTACCTGCTCAACTGCCTGTCTGATTGCTAGTTAGATTGAACGATTGTCTGTCTGAATGGCTATTGCGAGGAAGAATGGTCGTAGGAAGAATGGAGATGGTAAAGGGGGTTCATCTGCGCATGCGCGCCTGGTAAAGCTGTATTACCAAATAATTCAGTGCTTCCACCATATTGCTACGCTACGTAGGCATTTAGATGCCGAAACTCTCCCTGATGGGCTTAGCAGGAAGGTGGAAGAGCTGAATGGATTTTGTAAGCCAGCTATACCAAATGATGACATCTACTTTGCCATCTGGAATGTGAATTTTGAGTGGGCAAAATCTACCATTAAGGACATGTTAAATCACTATAATGAACAACTTGGTAGTATTAGAACTGAAGTAGTCCTCACACAGGCAATGCCACATTTAGACCTAGGTCGTGCTAAATCCAATGCTATACGCTGGGCAAAAAACAATTATAATAGAAAGCTCGACATTAATGCGATTAGTTCGTTTTACGATTTTGTGCGACCGATAGATCCATCTCAGCAACCAATTCAAAATCTCGCACAAGCCACGCCTCTGGTCATGATACCAACTGTGGCCCCACAATCACAAATGAAAAAACGCCTCAGATCACCTGAAACTTCGCCGCCAGTCACAAAACGAGTAGACAATAAAACCTCTCCATTGCTACCATTAGATTCTGGCCCTAGAGATATGCTATTTGAAGCATCATTAATCCCACTACCTGACTCTCCACTAGGCAATCTAAATGACCCAAACGAATATCCGCCCTTGCCACAGAGGGAAAGGGTTAATGGTAGCAAATCTGGTCCACGGACTGGCGCTTCTCAGAAATCCCCCAAGAGCAGTCAACCATCGGGTCTCAAGACCCCATCCCCAACAGGGAAACTGCCACAGCCCAGCTTCTCTCCAACTCCAGGTCCAAGTAATGCACCGGAGGTGCGTCCTATTAAATTTGCAAATAGACCCCAACAACCCACCATGTTGGAGAGAAACATTTTTTGGAAATTTCGTCATGAAATCGAAAACAAAATTGACTGGCGACTACCTGTTCTCACGAACAAAGTACTCATCTTTGGAGCTTCGAACCTGAGTCGCATTAATGTTGAGCCCCACCCTGAAACGCAAGTTGCCTGCTACCCAGGAGCTAAATTGTGTCATGCTAGAGGACTAATTCAAAAGTACACTGGATCATTTAAACCAGAGAAAATAGTGATCAACATTGGCATTAATGATATGAATGAACCCATCTCTAGTTCAAAACATAGATTAATGCTGCTTCTCAGTGCGATTAAGTCCAAATTCCCAAAGACTGCGATTTACTTCGCAAAACTTAACTATTCAAGTCGGTTGACAGCTCAGCAGAAGTTTGCGATTCAGTCCATCAATTCGACGGCTGAATCATCAAAATCTGTGACTGTCATTCCTGCACTTAGACTCTCCGAATTTAATGTTGTTAAGGATAACATTCATTGGACTGAGAAGACAGCTAACTCGATGTATTCTGCCTGGCTTAAATTCCTAAATTTAAACTAGACAAGGGCCAGGGTAACATCCGCCCGGAAACAGGACTGGGCAGTAATATTGTCAATTTAACTGGCTCCCCATTATGTGAAGCAGAGCAGTCACTGCTCAATTTTGGTCTTACATTTGTCCCAACACCAAAACCTAAAACAGGTTTGGATGCTCTTTTAGATAATGGCTGTATGGAAACATCTGAATTTAGTCACCGTATTAAGTTAGCAGACTTCTTTCGTAACTCTAATAGTAACATTCCACCATTCATTGAAAAAACTGGCTGGGCACCAAACGTAAAAATCCTGGACCCAGCGATCGGTGAAAGCATAGAACTCTTTTCAGAACGTGTTAAAAATTCTAAATTCCCTAATGATCAACCAAATTTACCCTATGAGGAACGCCAGGCCTTAATTGAATTGTCTAAAAACAGCGAAATTGTCATCAAACCTGCAGATAAAGGGTCAGCGACTGTAATAATGCTTAAAGATAACTATAAACGTGAAGCACAACGACAACTTAGTAACCCAAAGCATTACCAGAAACTAAGCAAACCACTTTGGCAAAATAATTGCAGCAAATTTAATGAGATTCTTAAAAAATTGCTCGATAGCAAGAAGATCACCGAAAAGCAACATAAGTATCTCTTTGCTAAACTTGAGTCAAAACCACGGACTTTCTATCTTTTGCCAAAAATTCATAAACCCATAGATTCATGGTTGGACACAATGTCACCGCCCGGGCGACCTATAATCTCTGATTGTGGCTCAGAATCCTACAGAATCAGTGAATACATCGATTACCATCTACAGCCAATAGCAAATAGACACCCCAGCTTCTTGAAAAACACAGAAGACTTCTTATCACAGGTCTCTGAGACCTGGATACCTCCAAATTCATTCTTGGTCACGCTTGACATCGATGCTATGTATACAAACATCGACATCGAGAAGGGTATAAATTCTATCCGTAGAGCATTCGTGAACTACCCAGACACCAACAGGCCAGACAGAGAAGTAATTTGAATTTTTTCAATTATTGAAGATTCTGAGCCAATGCGTTGACAATATTGACTACTACTACTACTACTACTTCTACTACTGCTGCTGCTGATACTGCTGCTGCTGCTGCTGCTGCTACTACTGCTACTGTTGTTGAATATGTTAAAGTTTGACGGAAAGCTCGTGATGTCTAAAGTAGCTTACGTATATCCTGACTGTAAAAGTGAGATAGTGGGTTTAAAACTTTGGTGCTGTTGATGGTGCTGGTGATGCTCCTGGTGTTGGTACTGGACTACTTTCACGCGAGATGTGCACAGCTTACACAAACACATTAAGTCCATCATAATAAGCAGCCATCGAATCTGTCTTCTCCTGCTCTATAATAATAATGATGTTCACTGGCACCAGTGTGGTCATCTCAGCCTTGCAGCAATGCATGTCTATAGCGGACACCTGATATTCCATCAACAAGATGTCACGAGAAACTGGTGTTCACAGACTAAAATACCTTTCTACCTAAGCTCTTTCCACTTTTATATGTGTTGGAACTGATTAGATCCATTGAAAGCTCAATTCCATGATTCTAAATTTCAAGGTAATGGTAGGCACAAGTTAAGGTAGTTGAAAGGGGCTCAATGTATTCGCGAAAATGAATTTTCAATGGCTGGAAAATCCTTAATCGCCAACACGTATCTATCCATTAGGCATAATTCGCGGACTCAATAGCTCGATGGTGTGCCGTTTGATTGAAATGAAAACCGCCCTGGTTCTGTATCGCGATGACGTGACAGCAGCTGTCGCTTGCAATCCGGTATCTATTCTAGAATCAGCGATCAGACGCTAATGACGGCACGTGTGAATAATGCCGCGATACGTCATCATTAAATATGACTTCTCTGTGTGGAAGTCATCTAATTCCTGGTATTCGATTGCCATATTTCTTTCCTTAACGACCAACGGAAATTCCACCGAGTTGGATGATGTCAATTCACCTTTCCAGAGTACCCACCCATCATATGACGTCATAATCAACCACGTGATGTGTAGAATGACATCATAATGAATGCCGTCATGAATGGCGTCGATAAGTACGTCACGAAGGCATATTTGAAGGCGGTCTACGCGTTGTCGTACAAATTGTATATCTTAACTATTTAATAAATATTCTATTGAATATTTTGAAACTAATTTGACTGGACGCTGCTGCCGTCATATGCAGCAACAGCACCAAGTCAAATTAGTTACAAAATATTCAACAACTTCCCTGTATAGTTTTCAGTAAATTGATAGTTAGGGCATTCAGTGATCGATCAATCCTAACACGGCGCGGTGAGGGTGGAGCTTAGCTAGTAATGGGCGGGGCATAGCTAAAAATGGAAAGGTTCATTGATCTATCTGTTGTTAAAGCGATGCTAATCTCATCTCAAATGTTGTATTGTACCGATAGAATATGGTTTATAGATTCCATATCATTCATATCCTGTCACATTCCCTGATCTGTATCGCAATTATTTGTTTTGTAATATCGAGTAAATGTTGAACAGTGATCGACACCATTTTGTCTCCTCAAGCTATTGTGTGTGATGTCATGTCAGCTCCAAAGCATAACATTCTTTATTATGTAATGCTCATCCCATTGAATATTTTGAAACAAATTTGACTGGGAGTTGTTGCAACCTATGGTAGCTACAACTTCCAATCAAATTGGTTTCAAAATATTCAACAGCTTACCTGTAGGATTGCTTTTATACCACATTGCCAAACCATAGCTGGAGCCTCAATGACCGAGCGTATATACCGAGGCAGACACACTAGGATTTTTCTGATTGGTTAAAAAGTAAATCATGATAACCATCATAGGATGTAGAAATCTACCAACATTTAACTACTAAATCCTGAATATCTTTCCTCAGGGCGTGCTAAAAAGCTTAAAATTACCTGGACAGAGCCTATATTAACCATTTAATGTCTAAATTAGTTCAAAATCGATACCTATCGAATCTCTCATTCCAGGCCATGAGAAGACTCTTTTAGAAAATGTATCGCTCGAAAGACTGGCTCGGTTAACGTGGCACAACATTTTTTTGTCGTAATGTTTGGGGCACCTGCATAAATTCAAGTTGTACTTATAGATGCCAAACCTCATTCTACGAGAGAGAGAGAGAGAGAGAGAGAGAGAGAGAGAGAGAGAGAGAGAGAGAGAGAGAGAGAGAGAGAGAGATAGAGAGAGAGAGAGATTGAGAGGGAGAGGGAGCGAGATGGAGGGAGAGAGAGAGAGAGAGAGAGAGAGAGAGAGGCAACGTGTTTCCAAAAGTAAACAAGTTTGAACATGATGTAAAATATTTCCTGTTGAATATTTTGAAGATAATTGGATTGGAAGACATTGCTGCCGTAGACATCAATATCGTCAATCCAGTTATGCTCAAAATATTCAACAGTATCGCTTTTATTCAAATTTGTGTTGGAAATATTTTTAATTATTTCTTAGCCCTACTGTATAAGATTGATGTGGCCAAATCTCACACCTCTTTTAACCTCTGGGACATCAGCCGCGTTACGGCCGAAATTGGACCCTTGTTTTATCATCAACCTAATGGCAGTTCCGAGAACCCAGGTAAGAATTTCAGAAACTTTGCGCAGGTCCCGCTGGCCTAAGTTCGGCCCCGTCACTAAGTAATATCACATGCAAACTATATGTAATATGAACCTCACATCACAATAGAGATTTCCATTTGTCACGTCAATTTCAATCTAAGCTCCGGCCTATTCGTACTCCTGCTGAAATCTATTTGAAACATAGTGTCCCAACTAGACTCACTGTAGTGATTGTTGGATGGCAATAGAGGAATCCAGTTTTAACTATACCTAGCCCTTCTCTAGCTAAGCTCCACCCACGCTTTGCTTTTGTTCGAATCGATCGATTCCTGAACTCCCTGACTATACATTTCTAGAAAACTATACAGGTAAGCTGTTGGATATTTTTAAACTAGTTTGGCAGGGTGTTGTTGCAGCGTGTTTATTAAATAGTAATGACATACAATTCGTACAACAACGCATAGTCCGCCATTAATTACATGTTCGTGACGAACCTATCTACGTCATTCATAAGGCGACGACATGATCAATGACGTCATGAATGTCGTAGATAGGTTCGTCCTGAACATGTAATTAATGGCGTCACGGGGCTGATTACGACGTCATATGATTGATGTGTAGGTCCATTAATTGTGTTCCTCCTGACTACTTACTAGACGGTGTTGTGCATTTTAGTGGCACGTTTAATCACAATAAACCTCTATTACTGGAATGAGTAGTTAGTTCACCTCTCCTATATAATCAAAGTGCAGAGTCCATGTCTTGAAAGAATACTTTAAGATGCGATTCGTGTTTTACTCTACAGGGATAAAAACCAGACGTCTACATAATATACATCCATGTGGCTCCAATTAGTGTTTCTCAAGGATCCAATCAACGGACCCGTGGCTAGGTCACGATACAATAAGTTGGTCAGTCTGTAGGCACGCGACTGTGCCAAATAGACAAGGAGATAAAAACGGAATAGATACCGGATTAAGCACAATGTGATCGTGCATGGTGTATACTGTACATACATCGTACTGCTAGTTCCGAAACAAGGTTAATGAAAGACAAACGATGTTGCAGAAACCGAAAATTGAGAGAGAGAGAGAGAGAGAGAGAGAGAGAGAGAGAGGGAGAGAGCGAGAATGAGAGAGTGAGAGAGTGAGGGAGCGAAACGGGAGAAAGATAGGAGGGGAGGGAGAGAGAGAGAGAGAGAGAGAGAGAGAGAGAGAGGGAGG
Organism: Chaetoderma sp. LZ-2023a; assembly: GCA_034401795.1. Classification (NCBI taxonomy): domain Eukaryota; kingdom Metazoa; phylum Mollusca; class Caudofoveata; order Chaetodermatida; family Chaetodermatidae; genus Chaetoderma; species Chaetoderma sp. LZ-2023a. The sequence goes on along the minus strand of CM067359.1, from coordinate 103,583,886 downwards.
GAGGGAGAGAGAGTGTGTGTGTGTATGTGTGTGTGTTAGAAGTGAGATAGAGAGAGGGGCGAGGGAGGAGTTGAAGGAGAGAGAGAGAGAGAGTGAGAGTGAGACTGAGAGAGAGAGAGAGAGAGAGAGAGAGAGAGAGAGAGAGAGAGAGGGAGAGAGCGAGAATGAGAGAGTGAGAGAGTGAGGGAGCGGAACGGGAGAAAGATAGGAGGGGAGGGAGAGAGAGAGAGAGAGAGAGAGAGAGAGAGGGAGGGAGGGAGAGAGAGAGAGATTCATTTTCTTACATTTCCCCCATCTTGTGTCAACTTACCCCATTTAATAGTCAAGCTCGTCATAATTGGACTTTGCAGTAACCGTGAAGATTGTCCATTTGTAGACCGAGAGAAGTGAATTTATGACGATTTGCCACTGAGATTACGGGCTCGATCAACGAGTCAGTCATTCCAGTGGTAAATTTTCAAAAATATTCTTTTCTCGACCTGCAAATTGGACACTGCCTAAGCGAAAACTTGAATTTTCACCATCATTTGAACTTTGATGGTCAAGCTTACCAAGGCATCCTGTCCAGTGGTAATGAGGTATGGCCATTTCCAGGCCAACGCAAAGCTATTTTTATGTATATGTGGAAGTTTTATTTTTCTTATCCTGCAAAAATTTTAATTGTACTGAAAGGTCGTGACCATCAAAGGGTTAATTAATATAAGCAGCATTTTGGGCGATTTGAGGCGCTGCTGAGGGGTGAATAATGCCATATTTTAATGAGAAAACTGCTATTGACGTTAACTAGATTACGATGACTTATGCTGCCATATATTTTCGATGGTCTATTACTAGTTGACATGACCAAGTGGTAGTTGATTGTTTGTAGTATATATCATTATTAAGACGCGATTATTATTGGCACCACTCGCGATGGCTGGAAAAAGCGGAATTGACATTATTGTTTGATCTGTGGTAAATCATGTTTGATTTTCTGAAAGTTTAGCATACACACATGTGCAATTGATTCCTCAGATTAGATCACTGCGCTTTCAATGTACCGCCGCCAACGTGTGCCATCAATGCAGGATCAATTTCTACATATGGGCCTAAGCTTCGCCCAATTGTATTCATATGTTGGAAGTTGTTGAAGTTGTTGAATATTTTGAAAGTGATATTAAACATAATCTTTATCAAATAGCAATTTCATCAAAGACATACCATTCGTACACTACACAGACTTTTGGATCTTCATTGCCATATTGATTGCGACGTCAAGTAGTTTGCTACGTGTTTGATTGTAACATAATAACTTTTAAAAGTCCGTCTTGTGTAGCCTACGAACTGTATGTCTTTACTACTTAATTACAATTCTGGTGAATATCTTGAAATTAATTCGACTCGGCGCTATTGCTGCCATAGATAGCAACAGAAAACAGTCAAATTAGTTACAAAATATTCAACAACGTATCTGTCTATTTACCTTAATATTGGAATTCTGGAAAGTAAGCGTTCGATCTATCCTAACACGGGACAAGCGTGGACAGAGCTTGGCTAGAGATGGGCGATGCATGGATGAAAGTGGAGGCGCCAATTTCGTCATTCTCGCTCGTGCAATGTCGAAGCCGGCCAAAACCAGCCCCTGAAATTGTACTGAGGAATGCCCATTTGCAGACCAAGAGAAGACTAGTTTTTAATATTTACCACTGGAATCGCTGGCACGATAACCGATCCCGTCATTTCAGTGTTGAATTTCCAAAACAATGTTCTCTTGGCCTGCAAATGGACATTCAGTAAGCAAATTTTCAGATTTCCTTGACGAAATTTTGTCATTAATTACCTCGCATGCAGGTTAACATTGCAATCATAATTGACAGTAATTCTCTGCCACGAACCTATAATCATCAGTCATACTGTTTACCAAATTACGGTCTTTACTATTTAATAAGCATTAAGTTGAATATTTAAAAATTAATCTACCTTTCCCCCAGTCAAATTAGTTTATTATTCAACAGGCTATCTGTATACTTACCCTGACATCGGGAATCTGGGAACTCAGGATTCAAAGTAGATAAATAAAACACATGGGCGGAGCTTAGCTAGAGCACCTAGTAAATTTAATTTCAAAATATTCAACAGCGTACCTGTATAGTTTTCTGGAAATTGATAGTCAGGGATCGGTCGATCCCAACGTGCGGGAAGTGTGGGTGGAGCCTAGCTGGAGATGGGCGAGAAATAGCTAAAAACTGGATTCATCCACTATATCATTATGTGCTAGAAGAATACCGCACTGGTCGATCATCCTGTTTCTGGTATCATCATCTGACAAATATAGCTAAACACACACAGACTTACTCTAAATGTTAGTTTATATATCATCCACTAATTGATTCGAGCTGCAATACTTACTTCACAATAAAAGGCCAATGCTTCATTAAGGTTATTGTAATATTTGTTCTGCCACGTATCAACGAACATAAAAAGGAGTGACGAGTAAATAGAAGTCAATCCGGAGCAGATGAATATGGTAGATGTAACTGATATGCAAACAAGTTAAGTGACGGAAATGATCGCTAATCTCGATGAAGCAACAACATACATCCACCAGTAACTATGGCTAGGTAAATAATTATTTTGGATATGTGGCCTATTTACCATTTTATTTGTGCGTGCGTGCGTGCGTGCGAACGTACGTGCATGTGAGTGTGTGATCAAATCTACCGCACCCTACCCATCTACACTTGACAGGAATCTACTCTGTCGATCTAGCACGCGCCATAGGCAGCAACAACACCCAGTCAAATTGGTTTCAAAATATTCAACAGTTTACCTGTATATTTACCTTGAAATTGGGAATCCTGGAATCCAGGATTCAACGTATATAAATTGATCCCAACCAGCCCAATGTATGGGCGGAGCATAGCTAGAGATGGGCGTGGCTTAGCTAAGAGTGGATTCATCCATGGATATATTGATAAATAATGATTTTCTTAACTAATTATCGCGATAATGTTTATGACATTATGGTACACTGCTAATAGCGGGCCCTTGTATAGGTATGTCCCGCCCGCTTTGAGGTAAACCACGCCCACATTGATTTCATATTTGAACCAATTTGTATGCACTGAAGCCTGAAATTCCCAGAATCCCGATTTCACGGTAGTTATTATAATCACACACATATACCTAGATACAAGCATGAAATTAAAGAAATGAGGATCCACTTCGTGTTGTGAACCATGGAGGATAAGTACAATCCTGGGTTCGCTGATTTGTAGTACTGCCGACATTGATGCACGCTGCATCATGGAGAATATAGCTTTCCAGTTCTTCTGGAAGCTATAGATTCGTAGATCAAAGATGCCCTTGACAAGAATACTACATAACTGTAATAGCTGGGCATCTCCAAATTTAGCTATAGACAAACGTGATGCCTGCCACCGTAAACACCTACGCGCCATCACTGGACACCGTTGGCCAGACGTCATAAATTCCAGTGATGTACTATACAAGATGTGTAAAACATCGCGGCTGTCTGTAGAAATCGCCCAGCAAAGATGATCCATCTTTGACCACAGACCTTTCGAGTTGTGTGATGGAGATGATTGTGACATCAGTTATCTAGTGACGTAATTAAGCTAAGACATCAGATATTAGCATGACAGCAGGTCCCTCCGGCATCCACTATAGATGACAGACGTTGAAAACGTGTGGAACAACAGAGCAGATGACTTACACATGGATAACTCGTTGCCAAAATAGGCCGAGATTTTCAGCAAAACATTGGTGAGAACAATGTTTTGGAGAAAAGGTTTGGCGTCTACGGTAAAAGGAAAAATAAAAACATTGTACGCCGACGATATTTCTGATATTAAACATGTTTAATATTTCCTGAAATTGTTCTGTTGTGTGCAGTACCAGTCAACAAAACAGCAACACATTGAGGGCTGTTTGGGGTGTGTGTGAATAAAGCTGCAAATGTGCGTTTTGATAACTGACCAGTTAGCGTTCACACTAGATTTGGTCGTATAATGTGTAACGAAGAAGCTACTTAGGAACACGTTGATTTCCATTGTAATTATCATATTTCCTTCTTTATTCAACACGGTCTCCACATGTTATAGCAGGAGTCTGTGGAAAATGGAAGAGTTGTGCTACATTTCTCAATGCCCTCTATTTCCATGAATTTACGTTACCATACTACAAATAAATAGATTTTTAACATTTTCTGACACATAATTTTGGTTAATGTTTTGAAATCAGTCGTTTAATAGAAAAAAACCATATGTTGTACTAGGGGTGCAGCCAATCTTAATTTAAGCCATATTTGAAAATGATCCCCAGGACTATAATAACCTTTAATGACAAACCTAAAAGGAAGCAGTATTGGCGGAATTATGGAGTTTTGTTGGTTGCGTGCAGGTCATAGAAACATTTAAACGAAACAATGTCTTTGTTGGAAGTCAGAAAATGCTGTCCGTCTACGCGGGGATTGCGGTATCTATATTAGATAAACAAAGGCGGCTTTTCTTCACCAGATGAATTAGTAATATCCAAATCGAACAGAATATTTAGTAGATATTTTATTGATGATTTTACCGATTGCATTAACCGGTTCCAGTATCATCGATTTCGAGATAGTCGACAAGGCTACTTGTATGATTGAATTGATATTTAGTTTATTTGACTTGTTGTTTGTTAAATAATTTTCTTTGTCATGTACTCCTTCAAGTTCATAGATGGAATAAGTTGATCTATTGCCGGTTCAAGCACCGTTGTATAACCCTTTGCTCAAAACTTCGGTTATTATGTGACGCTTAATGGTGCAGAAAAAGAGTCTTATTTAGATGTCCCCTTGGTTAGTAACTGGTGATTTACTTAGTCGGAAACTCGCACCTAACTGTTATATCTGACACTGTAATCGACAGCAGGCAATTGGAACAGTACATAAATGTGTGTTCATGTGTAAATCTATAGTGGAGACAGACCATTCTGAATGTTAAACACAAACTGCAAAGAAAATAGGAATGGTGTCGTATTGCAATGAGCCAAAGCAAAATAGAAAATATAAATGTCTGTATCCAGATATCTTACAAAATGATGAATGCTATAATATACAGACCGATATATGGATTCCATTGCTAGTCATAGCAACACCCCCACCCCATCATATCTATCTAAGCTTCATCCGCTGTTCCGTGAGTTGGAATCAATTTGTATACTTTGAATCCTAAATTCCCCAAATCCCAATTTCAAGGTAAATATACAGGTAAGCTGTTAAATACGTTTCAAACATTCATATTGATCTTCTTCTGTATAATTCGTACATAGACCCTCTTGTGCCAAGTTGATCATTTACCGGCCAAACCCGCCTACTCTAAAATGCTATTGAGGATGTCCATTTACCGGCCAAGAGCAACCTCGTTTTTGAAAATTTACCACTTGGATAATTGGCTCGATAGCCGAGCCAATCATTCCAGTGGTATATATATAAATCGTCTTCACTTATCCTACAAATGGACACTGACTACATAGGAAATTTGTCTGTTCTTGACCATTAACTCATTCCTGGTCAAGCTGGCCAAATCAGCTTCTGCAGCCGCCTTGAGAAATGTTCATTCGCAGGAAAGCACAGTCATTTTTGTCGATTTTTGTAAATCTACAAAAATAGTCTTCGTTTAAGATTTTCTTGGGAACTCTTAATTTCCAGGAATAGCATTTTGAGCCATTTGAGGCGCTATTGAGATACGGGGGGTTAACTTACTGTTTAACTCGTTGACCTTAAAAGGCCAAAACGGCATTAACCTTGTAGGATATAATAAATATTATGTTGAATATGTTGAGACTAATTTGATTGTGGAGTGTTGCTGCATATATCAGACGCACCTCCCAGTCAAATTAGCTTCAAATTACTCAATAGCTTACTGATGTAAGTAGGTACCCTGAAAGTGGTATTCTGCAAGAAACATTGCTAAGAAATAATAGAATGTATTGGAGCTTATTAGGGACATTTAGAGGAATATCTTCTTGCGCGGTGGTTCGAGACCAAGTAGAGTAAAATATAGCCTCAACGGAGGCTGCGCGGTATGGCATAATGCCAAACCGGTGGCGATGTAAATTTTCAAACCACCGTGGGGTGGATGGGGCCAAGGATGAGAGGGTAAGCTCAAGAATAAGGTATGTGCCTATAACATTAATTTCTGACTACGCCATTAATTGTTGAAATCCAGCTTCTTAAGGAGTAACAATAATATGTGTTCCAATTACAATCGACTAATTCTAATACACGCGATTTCTCGTTTGTGCAATCATCACGAGTCGAACAACGGGATACATACCTTAATTTTTGTTAATCAGTTAATTAATGTGCTCTTATTTTTAGACTGCTTTTTGAAAACTGTTGGTGTCACAGACAGCAACAAGATTTAAGTAATTACCCTTATTTCACAATTCTGATGACAAACGGTCATCTAATCGTATCCGTTGCATTGGTTAGACATCCTGGTAATGATACTTTTGGCCAGTTACAACTGACGGGGTGGGGCGTGGTTAGAACAATACGCCTATTGAATTAAGCCTATTACCGGTATATGATGCGAACTGACGTCAACGGGCAACGTTGTGGTTAACGTGTGATTTTAGCTGTAAAGACTTCTCTAAGCTTGAGGTGGGTTAGTTAGGCTTGTTGTGATAACACCCTCGCTCAGAAATACAGCACCAATAAACGTGTTTATTTTGTATCTGAATTGTGGCAATTTAAAGATTCCTCAGAACTCGCGATGTTACCTACCTGTTGAGATTAGCGGCAGGCTTGAACAATTAGTCTTAGATATATAGTTAAGTTATTTTTTCATAATACGCCTTAGGCCCGTGAGTGGACAATATACAACATACATGCTTGGCGGATACCTTAGATTAACTTTAATTAAATTAAATAAGTGTTAAAATTATGTAAGTACAAGTAGAAAATTTTTCCTAACAGAATCATTACTTTCATTGTATTTCAATGACAAAATGAAACCATATGCTGTGCACGACTGTGCGGTTAATGGAGAGATCCGATCTGTCGCCCACGTATTTGACGTCATAAAAAAATCTAAATGACGTAATGCTATGTCGTTATTATACGAATTGCGTGTCTTTGGCGAATCTACAATTTACTAAACATTTTGTTAAGTATTTTGAGAGTAACTTGACCGGGCGCCGTTACCGCCTACGCAGCAACGGCGCTCAGTCAACTTGCTACCGAAATGCTCAACAGCTCATCTGTATAATTACCCTGAAATTAGATTCTAGGAAAATATCTGACATCATAATCAATTACGCCACATGCTCGGTGGCATCATAATCAATATTACTAAATGGTTTTAAACACGTCGTATTTACGTTTCTATTGATTCTAGAAATTCCTGTTTCACATCGTTGGATCGATTTCATCACGCCTACAAAATGGAAAAGGCGTAGCTAAAATGGATGAGCATAGCTGAAACGAATCCCCCACCCCCCCCCCCCCCCCCTTAGGTTTGCCAAATCCAAATAAAAAATCCTACATAGCCTATCCTTGAGTCTGGAGAAAATGCTTAAGTTCATTACGTTTTGATAAAGCCGCATGTATAAAAGCAGCAAGCGTTCTTAAAAGTATACCGTTTGTTGAATTTAGAAGTTGCGTTAGCTTATAAACACTTGGGTGCTTCCAGTAATATTTTTTGATAAACATTTTGCATAATTCTGAATACATGGGGCATACAATTATGAAATGGTACTCATCTTCAATGCCATCACAGAAATGGTATGTTCCCTCATTGAATGGCATGTTCTCTCATTAAATGGTATCGGCATAGGCTTGTGCCATCTACTGGCTTCCACATTAAGTCTATGCGATCCGGTACTGATTCTACATAGCACATGTCGATGTTTGATAATTCTAGCTTTATTTAAATAACATGTATAAGAAAATTCCTCTAAAATAGGCTTATATAAACGGGACTTATTGCTAGTCTCTAACTGGCCTCTCCATTCCTGAAGGAAAATATCTTGGGACATTTTTCTATTTAACCCTATGAAATATTCCTTATTCATACTTTGGCATTGTGTTTCCCATATGTAACTAAATCCTCATGAACATAGTATATCGCGAAGAAGTTTGACCCAATTATTGCAGTAATTATTTGTAACCCAGTCATTATATATTGCATTATAAAGACATTTAGCTATTCTGTTTTCGCTAAAGTCTAATAACTTAAACCAGTATTTCAGGATTCGTATCTCTCTTGTCAAAATAAGTGAGTACCGTCCCAACTCTCTGCAAACAATGGAACTGATAGTACACCGCTTGACATTTAGCTGTTGCTTGCAAAAGCGAGGATGGCATTTTTCAACATCATACCCTGGGTGAAAACTCCCTACGTCGCGTCGCATCCATATGACAGTACCGGTAAAACCATTTAGTCAAACAAATTACAATAATGATTGGCTGTTAAACCAATAAATTTGCTACATAGCTTTTGCAATGCAATTGTGGCTTTTTGACCTTGATCTGCCAGGCATTGTTGTGCCTCCGTAAAGGAGCCAGTTGTAGTGAATACAATTCCAAGATATTTAAAATTTGCAACATTTCTAATTCAATTTTATTATAATACCATTTATCATTTTGTCTCAAGCTCCCCCTTTCTGAAAGACGATAACCTTTATTTTTTCAATGGTTTCAAAGCACTTTTGTTTACAGTATTGGGACAAACAATCTAAACGTGTTTGAAGATCATATTTGCTTTCTGACATTAAAATTATGTCATCAGCATAAAAAATTAAGAATAATTAAAAAAATGCTAAATCAATGCCATCACATCCATGTGTGGAAAGCTCATCCTCCAAATCATTTAAGTGCATGGCGAATAAAAATGGGGATAAACTTTCGCCTTGCCGTACACCAGTTCGGCATTCAAAATTTCCTGATAATGTGGAATTTACCTGGACACATGTTTTAACATTTTCATACATTGACATAATAATATCTATCATTTTCCCTTTAACACCTAACTTCAACAATTTATACCATAGGCAATCTCGCACCACATAATCAAAGGCCTTTGTAAAATCAATAAATGTAGAATGCAATCGTTTACCCTTATTTAACAAATGTGAGATAAGGCCACTTAAAACAAAGCGTTTGAGTAATATTCGTTTATAAGTAAATCGGGCCCTGCTCTTTATTAATTTCTTAATTGCCTTCGCAATTTCTGTGTCTGTTGATCATAAACAGCGAGAACACCATTCATGAGTTCATCGGTTACCGAGGCCTTGATATCAGTACCGGCCTGGTAAAAGTCAGCTTGAGGATTGTTTACCTCTTTAAAAAAATCAACAAATTCTTCAGCCGGTATATTTATTTTGCTTGCTTTCGTTGCTGACTTTTGTATTTTCCAATTTTCTTTACTGTCTCTTCGTTCGACTTCAAGCAATGTTTTTGTTAAATTGACAGATTGCTTGAATCTATTAATTTCTTGCCATAGCCATAATTATACGTGACTGCTCTGATTTCTCTGTTCTGTGTCAATTTGGTGCTTTGAAAAAACGTGGTCTTGTTATTTCGCATTCATTTGAGTAAGCCGGAATATGTGGCTTTCTGTTATTCTGTATAGCTGTGCAATTTTTGCTTGTTTTCATAAAACGTTGATCTGCTGCATTTTTCATTGCTAAAGTAAAATTTTCAACGGCCTCGTTAACGATGAGTTCATTCAAATTATTTACATCAATCATAGCAATGGTCATAGCATTTAGCAATTTCTGTACATTATCTTTATACAAATTTGCCCTATATTCATTGGCAAACGCTGAATTCCAGACATACATCTTATTTATTGTCTTGCCAGTTTGCGTTCTAAATTTACTTTCGTTCTTAATATTATTTACAACTATTTCGCACCTAACAACCTTATGATCGGACAACTCATTTGCGTCTTCAACTTTAAACTCTTTGATTAGGTTTAGATTATGGCCTGAACACAAGATATAATCAACCAAGCTCTCCCCTTTTGCACATATATAAGTATTTCCCCAATCCCATAACCAGTGCCGACTCGGCCATTTACTATTCTGAGACCAGAACCTTTACAGGAATGTAATAATTTCTAACCATTTTCGTTTGTCCGAACTGTATCTTTAGAAAATCGCTCAATAGTAACATCACTAACGTATTCATCATCATCAATAGGTATGTATCTAACATCATCGTTTACAACATAGTCTGGCAGTGTTTTTGTTCTAGCATTTAGATCCCCACATATTAAAAAATAGAATTATTAATATCAGCACGATTTTGATTTAGAAAATTAGTGAGCCTATCAAAAACATCAACATCTAATATTCCAGTTCTGGATGACCCTTCTGTATTACATAACATAAACATAAGTACATATTATTAGTTAGATTAAATACACCATTATCTAGTTTTATCCATATAATATCGTCTCTTTCTTTACATACAAATGTAATGCCGTTTTCAATATGAGTTTTATAATAAATTATTAACACGCACCACACCCCTACCTCAAGAATATCACTTAGCCCGCGTGTTTCGTTTCCTATTTAACACAATATGATTACAATGATGAACATCAATATCTAGGAAATCAGCTCCCCGGGTTTCTGTTAACAATATTATGTCACATTCTGCTGCTAGCTTATCAAACACGACCGAGCGTATTTTGCTTTGATGCAGTGTTATAAAACCCATCACATTCCACAGAGCACCTTTAAGCACTTCTCCTCGTTGTCGTATTCAGTCTCTAGTACACATGCTTCATTTGAACTTGTAGAAGTGTTACAAATTAATGACTGTCCATTTATGTTGTGGGTTGTGGGTGGTACATGAGCATTATCTTCTGGGCTAATGTATATTTGTGAATTTGGTATCGTAGGGTGCGTATTAACCACATTTTGTGGGTAACTCATTAGAGGTAATGAATCTGTGTATGGCGTATTCAGTGTCTAAATATTACGCATCTCTTGAATTTTACACTTGGTAATATTTAGTCCACTCTACGTCCATGTTACCGCGTGATTGGAAATAGCTGACTCAGTTGGATTTGTCGAAACGAAAGCGACATGTAAATTCATACCATGTTGTGATAAAACTTAACCAATGGGTGCTGGGATGGCCTGTTGTGTCACCTCTAAGGCTATATCAGTAGAAACCTGCTGTTCTGCTAATGGTGGATTAATATATGTAGATGTTGACCCATATGCGTTATTTGAGTGGTTTACATCGTTTAATACCGAAAGGGCTGATGTTATTACTAATTGGACAGATCTTGTTTCGGTTAACGAAACTGGATTTGAGCTGTGAGTGATCGTGGAACTTGACGTGGTATTTGGCCTTGATGATACCTGTCGCTGTAATTCTGATATTTGCGAGTGATTGCCAGTCCTATTATCATTTGACTGTTCTCGATTTAGGGAATCTGCGATTTGCATCTAAGGGCGGTTTGCCCAGTTTTCTTGCGGTGGAAGAGCAGAGTCCCTGCGTAAGACACGTGACCCATTAACGTGTCTCAAAGTTCTTGAGTCCATATGATTTTCAGCCCCTGTGCGATCCGTTGTTCTAATAGCGTGGTGTAGATTTATGTCTGGGATATCACGATTCAATAACACCTGGTTCCAATCCGGAAACATATCGCGCACTACATTGTGGTCGACTACTAATTTGGCTGGGTATTTGATTGCCGCCTGTCTACCTGACTGCTTAGCATTCCTGTAATCTGCCCACAAATGTCCACGCGCTGCTACTATTTCCGGTGGGTAATCCCTGCTTACAGAGTACGTACTGCCCCGCAGCACAGGGCTGGCCTTACATATAGTGTTTATGGCAGCACAGTCACGGAACAGTGATATCAGCGGTCGTGGCCTGTGATTGTTGCTTTTGAAAACGCATAAACGATGAGTCATTGGGCACAAAATCTCTCACGATCTTCGATGGGTCTTCGTTGGGTCGCGCCTCTAAGCCAAAGAAAACTAAATTCTGCCTTCTACTACGGGCTTCCAGGTCGATGCATTTGTATTACATACGTTTACGCGTGTGTATAATATATCTAGATCGCCGTGAGCGCGCGATATGGCATTTGAGTTATCCACACCTTTGACCCCAAACGCGTACATGTTGTCTCTGATTATTTCCAGCCCGTCAAAACGTGACATGATCTCATTGGGTTTATCTTCTATCGACATAAACGTGTCATTGTCAATCACATTCACATTGATACTGTTACTAGAATGGTCGTTTGCTGAACTGTGTCCATGATAATTACTGTTAGCATACTGCTCGTGATTAATATTGTCTATAATGTCTGATATACTGACCCCTGGTGTCGCAGTGGGTCGGTCAGTGGTCACCAATAAGTGATGTATTGTGCTTATAGGCTGCCTCTTCGGGGGAACGCGTTGACGCTCTGACTCTGGCCATTCTGTCCACTCTGCGCAATCGGAATTTGACCCGGTATCTGTCCGACATTTGGAGGGTAAAACGCTGCGCCAGTATACGGTTATACACTGCGGGTTGAAACGCCTCTATTCGCCCATCCAGCGTAGGCTCTCTATACACACCAAACATTTTGACCAACAATGGCTAAATATGCTTATTGATACAATTTCAATCTAGAATTACACACACCTATACGCTTTCTTCTGAGCTATCAATTTACTTGAACACATTACAAAACATAACATCCGAACTTTGTTAATAACTTAAGACAAATTTACGATTGAAAATACTTCTTGAAATAAAGTAAACTTTGTAATATATATATAGAGCTCAAAATGCTATTCTCTACACGGTACCCGCCTATTCTGTAAAAAAATATATAATCATGTATTTTTACAGAATTGTGATAACTAACTTACCCACTCGCCTACGGGCTGATTTAGCATCAATCTTGCGCTCGAGAATTAAAGCACGAACTCATTTATACCCAATTAGATTATGTTAACACCGAATACGAAAGACCAATAGAAAGTCATTTACAATGTCATAAATATTGTCGCGTACGATTAAATATTTCGAAGCTAATTTGACTGAGATGCTATGCTACAAACAACAGCTGCATCTTGCAGTCTCATTAGTTTCAAAATATTGGAACGTTTAGAGACAGAGTGGCATTCATCATAAGCAATTTAGTAGTCTAGAACATAAGGGAAATGTTGACTTTAGTGTACTCAAATGGGTCTGCATTTTAACCCTTTAATGGACAAATTTGGTCAATAAAAGTATAATTATCTCATGGAAAATCTCACTTTGAATACGAATGGAGATTATTTTTTTAGGATTTACAGATGGAATGGCTGGTTTCGTTATCTAGTTAGTCATTTCAGTGGCAAATTAAAAAAAATAGCAAAAGGTCTGCAAATTGACATGTCTCAAGACCAATGCAGAGGCCAACTTAGCATCAATATTTATTAGTAAAAAAGATTAATCAGTATTGGTTAAATCGAACATGTTATTAAACTCGGTTTTTCTGTTTGAGCATGATTACCGCGGTGTGCCACCCGTCACCATATTGAACCGGTTTACGATATGAGATCGGTATATCGCGCACCTCTACCCTCAGTCTATGAATCCAATCTGTCCGTCACGTATATGATGCCATAATCAATTACGTCACGTGTATCATCATAATAAATTACATCACATGTAGGCTGATGTCACAATCAATGATGATTGACAGAAATACTCCGTCATGAACCAACATGCACGTGGAATAGTCCTTCAGTGTATGGCTTAAAGGGCAATTCCGGGGTGATAAAAGTGTGCTTTATTTGAAAGATTATTACATGTTTAATGAAATTGCGCCAGATTAATAACTAGATAGAAATAGCGTAACCAACTATCGCTAGATAAAGTCGGTAAAATTGACAATTTTTCGCATATCGGGGCCTGCCATTTTATCGCGTTTAGCGACGTCAGCCCCGCACCACCACTATTGCTATGACTGGAGGAGCGCGGCCAATAGATGCGTGTATATATTTTAAGGAAGTATACGTAAATGATAATAGCAATTGAACTGCTGAAGCGATTCCAGTGATTCTAGAGTCTCTAAATAGGTGCAGACCTCGGGATTGATATGATATAATGGATGTTAATATTGGACAAGAGGTTCAAAAGACTGGAATATGTAAAACAATTATTCATCTCTAAGAATGTGTTATCCTTTTTTTTGGTAAAATTCAGCATGCGATGGTTTATGTCTCGCAGACTCTATCTTTGCGTATTATCATTAAATTGGAGTGTGCTTAGAGCTGACAGAAATGGCTATTTGCCTGACCAATTATAATTTTGCTCACGTGAATATTGTCAGAGATATCACCAAATGAATTAACATTTTGACATAAAATCTGGGAATTTCCATCGCCGAGCAATATTGCCCTATCCGCTGTAGTAATTTCAATAATTAAGATATTTTGATGGAATTGTTCTCGTTATGTAATAACATTGTAAAGCTTCGACACAGCAAATTCTGTCATTGTAGCTTTAATACTCATTCTGATATAGGATGATGGATAGAGCGCATCCTGAAATTTTTGTTTGAAATTTTGCTGACTTAGTTTTTCCCGCAGAGTGTATCTTTTGAACCACTAGGCCGATTCTAACATCCCTAGCATTGGATAAATCTTCGAGGTTGCAGCTACAGGTAGGTGTCAGAATTATTACAACCGGTTCTGTGGCTCCGCGAATATTATTATATCATATGTTTTCTTGGAATATATATTTACACTGCCTGCGACACACGCTATAACGGTATCTTGAGTCGGCTGAGTAATTTGACAATACGCACGTGTCAAGTGTGCCACTTCATTTAATCCGTATCGCGTGGTGTAAAATGCGTAATAGCTTACTTACAGAGATAGTGCCGGGTTACGTTTTTTAAAAAAAAGTTGCTGAAACGTGTTGCTGTCATACACAGCAATGACTTACACATTTCTGATAGGATAGTGAAAATGGAATCTATGCTTCAGCGGTTTAGGGGTTAACGATTCCCCACCGACCTCGGATACTAGAATTACTTGAAAAACTTACTAGCTGGACAATGTCTTAACGATTACAAATTAGCACATGGTAGGCCTCCATGCATATACATATTTACTGTACAGCCTTCGTGCTCAGCAAAGATAGCGTTGGTGCGAGGATGACGTCAGGATCTGGTGCAATCTCGCCCTCGTTGCAAGAAAATGGTGCCACCCGGGAGATAAAATAATCCCATGTTTACGATGGTATAATTACTCGTATTATTTGTCTATTGTTTTTATTTAGGATCCAATATGTTAGTCATATAATAGTCTTTCAAATAAGGTACACTTTTACCAATCGCGGAATTATCCTTTGACTATTTAATAAACATTTTATTGAATATTTTGAAACTGATTTGACTGGGACTGTTGCTGCCATATCTCCAGTCAAATTCGCTTCAAAAATATTCAACAGGTTATCTGTATTGTTAACATGATTATTTGGTGTCTAAGTATTCAGGATTCGATCGATCCCAGTTCAATAAACCGTCGTATCCCTTAGTTTTCAGTTAGTCCGCCCGTTGTCAGGCATATAAGCATATTCAGGGCTGTATCTAAAAATCTGCTAGTCCGACATGGCGCAAATTGTATCTCAACAAAGGAACCTGCCGTGCCAGATGAATTCTAGACTGTGGCCATGATCCGGATAAAAGACGTCGGATCCGGATCGGATCAAGTTCTTTATCTGTTGATATCTCTAAAAAAACTAGTGGTCCGGTTTGGCTCAATTGTTAACGCACGGGGGTGGTGTGGCCATAAAATCGGATTCCGTAATTTTGGGTCGAAAACAAAAAAATCCAGAACCGGCTGCTACTGAGATTCTATTGACCGTGTTCTTATCTCACACTATTCGTACAATATTCGATTTGAAATAAAAAGTTAATATTCAAAACGTTTTAACCACGTGAACCTTTAATGACCAAATCTGGTAAAGAAAATCTAAACAGCTGTTCATTAAATGTCCAGTCACAGGACAAGAGAACACTATTTTTTTTAATGTATCACTTGAATGATTGGCTCGGTTATCAATGTAGTGGTAAAATATAGTCTTCTCTTGATCTGCAAACGGACATTCATCAAAAACGAGTGCAGATTTAAGATTCCGGTTTTGCCATACAATGGTTAAATACTGAAATCTCTCAATCTCAATAATAAGGCGATGGTAGATGCGATGGACGATTCCAGTTTATCCATCAATAATATCACGCCATAAATAACTACATGACATGTAGGATGACGTCATAATTAATTACGTCATGAATGCAGTATATACATTATCACGAACGCTTAATTGATAACGGACTAAGCGTTGCTCTGTGAACCGTATGTCTTTACTATTTAATAAACATACTGTTGAATAATTTTGAAACTAATTTGACTGGACGCTGTTGATGCCTTAAGCATCCTGCCAGGTTAGTTTCAAAATATTCAACAGTTCACCTGTATAGTTTCCTGGAAATTGATAGTCATGGAGTTCAGGGATCAATATATCCCGACACTGACATGGCGTGGGTGGAGCCTAGCCAGAGAACAGCCTTTCTTTCATTTAACTTCTCTTGAATTTCCTGGCCAATGTTAATTGCATCATCAACAGTAACACGATGATCTGCAATTAATCCTGTAGCAATGTTTCTCAACTGATGCTCATTAACCGTGAAAGGATTGTGTTCCATAAGAAACAATTTAAGCTTCCTCACGTCTTCTAGATCGCGTTTCATGTTTGCTGGGTGAATTTCCCTATGCTGTTCTGACCATGTTCCCGTGAATGTGTCAGTCAACGATCGCAGAGCATGTGTGTACTGTGCTATGATATGTGCTGTGAGGAGCCATGTTGTTCTAGCAGAATCCTTGTGTGTTATGTTGATCAATCCTCCTTGAGTTTTTCCAGCTCTCATAAGGCACTGCCCAATGGTCATATCCGACCATGTACCACTCCAGTACACTTTTTCATTTCTACGGACAGTAAAGTATCCTTCGTGCATGGGCCCTTCAGGGCAGGGGCAAAGTTCAAGAGAATCTTGAAGATAAAGGCGACAACATTTGGTGTAATTGTTATGCCCAGTGGCAGCAAAGAATGGCAACATTAGCTGTGTAGCTTTCAGATGGAGTCGCCAGTCACCAGTACGAACAACCTTAGAATTGCTACAAAGTCCATGAATAAAAACCATAATTTGCCTGTTCTGGACTTTTCTATATTCTTCCTCAAATCACAAACTTGCTTACATAGATTTTGCAAATGTTCATTGCTACAAACATCATCTGGTGAGATATCATGTGACATGAGTTCGTTACATAGATTGTGTAGCTGCGACCACATGTCATCTGTTGCCATACGGTGTTGAGTTTCATGTGTTGTAGCAATTTCGTCTTCGGTTGACTGTTCATTTGATGAGCTATAACTATCATTATCAACGTCGCTGTCTTCATCTTGCAACTCGAAGAGTACAGATTCATCATATGTGTTACATGAGATGTTGTCAGCTGTAGCGTCGTTAAAAAAAGCCATCATCTTGTGGTTCAATTAACAGAAGAAGCAATGCAGCATCTGTCATGAGACATGCCCTCAGTGTCTTTGTGTAGGCTTTTCCATCCATCATTTTGGGGAGAGAGTTCCTCGCGTAGACAGTTGCCCACAAATCATCTAGCCCACTCCCCTCCATGATCTTACAGCCAGCGCCAAGAAAAAAGACAATAGTTGGTGGAAACCACCCAGACGTATGTACATATTTGCCAACTCGATGGAGTTGTCTTGCTTAATTTTGTAGCTTTTCACGTACAACGGTTGGTCAAATGTTATGGTTGCACAACACATCCCTGCTTTTCTGGCTTGTGACTGCACAAACATCATAGTGCTATAAATAGCTTCATTTGTTCCTGGATTCAAAGGAACCATGGGGTTGTAGTACAGTGGAAATTGTCAACTGTAGTTACTTCAGACATAAAGCCCTGCCAGTTTGGTGGTTGAGCTGTGAGAATGCTAGAGTACAGTCACAGTGTGTCTAATCTCCTATACTTATCAATAGATAAGCTGATAGGCTTAACTTCTTTGATCTTCACATCCGACATTAGTGATTTAGTTGGACATTGGTATGGAAGAATAAAAGCACCAAAATCCCCGGCTTGTTTGATTTCATCAGCAGTTAAATTTCTACGACATATTGCTTTTACAGGATCTGCTCTGCATTCAGTCACTGTTTGACATGCAATAATTCCCATCACATGAGTTGTATCATGACCAGAAATGGCATCCTCGTTGTAATCAATGTTTTCAGCAACGCATTGGCAGAACCCCCCCCCCCCTTTCCTCTTCTCTATGAGCCCAGGACAGAGTTCTTCTACAGATGCGCTTCCGACTGCATGTCTCTGGAAAGCAATGACTTGGTCATAGGATGCGCTTAGTCCGAGCGACGAAAGTACATCAATGATCACGTGGGACCTGGTAGATTTGGTGGATAAACAAGCCAATGGATAACAGTAGTGGTGATATAAACGACTGCTTCCCAGCTGCTTGCATAATAATCTGTCTGTCTGTCTGTCTGTCTGTCATGTTGTATGTCTGTCATGTTGCCTGCCTGCCTGCCTGCCTGCCTGCCTGCCTGCCTGCCTGCCTGCCTGCCTGCCTGCCTGCCTGCCTGCCTGCCTGCCTGCCTGCCTGCCTGCCTGCCTGTCTGTCTGTCTGTCTGTCTGTCTGTCATGTTGTCTGTCTGTCATGTTGCCTGCCTGCCTGCCTGCCTGCCTGCCTGCCTGCCTGCCTGCCTGCCTGCCTGCCTGCCTGCCTGCCTGCCTGCCTGCCTGCCTGCCTGCCTGCCTGCCTGCCTGCCTGCCTGCCCGCCCGCCCGCCCGCCCGCCCGCCCGCCCGCCCGCCCGTCCGTCCGTCCGTCCGTCCGTCCGTCCGTCGCCCGCCCGCCCGACCGTCCGTCCGCCCATCCATCCATCCATCCATCCATCCATCCATCCATCCATCCCTCTATCCATCCATCCATCCATCCAACTATCTAGCTAGCTAGCTAGCTAGCTAGATATCCATCCATCCATCCATCCATCCATCCATCCAGCCAGCCAGCCAGCCAGCCAGCCAGCCAGCCAGCCAGCCAGCCAGCCAGCTATCTATCTATCTAAAATAGCTATATCCTAAATTGGAAAGTACACCAAAGACCTAACACCAATGCTTGCTCAAGTAGATACAGTCAAACCTGTCTATAGCGCCCACCATATGGGCCTTCAACTGCTGGCCACAGAAGACAGGTTTTTAGAGAACTGATTTCACCTGGTATCTAGCTTTTGCGGATAAAAGATGGTGGGTTCTTAAAGAACCGCCATCGTTAGGCCTCAAAAGCATATCGTCGCTATTGACAGATTTGACTATAGTTATACAGGAGTATGTGATTTCGCGTTAATTACTTTATGATGAAACAAAGATAAGTCAGCAAGGAAGGATTATTTAGAAAACAACATCTATGTATAGGCTTACAGGATGTTGATACTGCTAGACTAGGTAAATCCTACATAAATGTCATATGCTTAATCAGAATGTCAATCAGAATCACTGAGTTCAAGGTGTAAGCATTTGCACAAATGCCCTCCGAATCCTGCCCAAACAGTAATGCTCTATAGCAGCATGCTGCTGTACATGTCTGTCATTAATGAAACATGTACAGTCATCGTTACATAAGCCAGATGCACAGTCACAAATTATGCCATTCATCAGTGCTGGTGTTGCTGGAGGTTGTGCCATTATTGCTGGAATAAGCTTACCACTTGCGGTGTCAATTTCATAGCCAGACTGATCAGAGGTTGGAACAACAGGATGTGGAATGGTGGATTGCCGCCAGATAAAGACGCATCCCCACCGGTTGCAGGCGGTGCAGGCTTATTGGGGATCAAATCTACACCAAACGCGAATTTTCCGTGACAATATCCAAATCTATTTGACCTTAGGAAGTCGACAAGAAGTACACTGTTCAATTTGCTCCGCGCATCGTAATGATATTTGAGGCCATGCACACGATGATGTTAATAAGTCGATGACTTTACGTGATCAATTTTGCATCAACGTATCAAGCTGTCTATGCATACACAGACCTCTGCTTCCGCAATAACGTGTGTGTTTAAATACATGTAGATCATGAGTCTACTCCTTGAGGATATCTAAATAAAGCAGTCGATCCATTTACTTTGTTGTGGTTGTTGTTGTTGTTGGTGGTGGTGGTGGTGATGGTGTTAGTGGTGGCGGCGGCGGCGGCGGCGGCGGCGGCGGCGGTGGTGGTGGTCGTGGTGGGGTGGTGGTGGTGGTGATTGTGGTGGTTCTCCTGCTGCTGCTACTGCTGCCGCCGCCGCATCCAGTTATCGTCTCAAGATTCACCGGACATGTTTGGCGAATGGATATCTATCAAATATCTGCATGAGTTGACCAACTGAGAAAGATTGGTTACTTATAGCTGATAGATTCATGGAATAGTGTAAACATGTCAACGTTGGTAACGCAACTTGCCCACTTAAACAATATTTGCTTAAATCATGTCCGGGACGTCCTCGTCACGTAAAAAGCAAATATTTAAGTATCGTTAATCTTTTTTTGCTAAAACATAGAGTTGTTGAAAGCGCATCATCATGCCCCTCCAGAAGTTATACATCGTTGTGGTCGCTGCAGTTATGCTGCATAACTATTTACACAAGCCTCTTTAGAATCAGTATACGAGATGGACAAGGATGGATAGAGCTACCATTAAGAGTACCAAACGCTCGCGCAGACCAGGAAGCGTATGATGTTCGCGATCGTTTGCGTACCTATTTCCAAACCGAACAAGGACGCATGTGATGGCAAGATGCTATGGTTTAGGCATGAAGGATAACCAGAGGTTATAATTCAATCCATGATATAGTTGACGTAGCGTTGTAAAATATCATCATGTCATGTATATGTTTGGAGTTGTGCAATTTCAGTGAATGTACATTTAATGATTGCGTAACACGCACCCGTCATGTGTGCGTCTGCGCGTGCCTGCTTGATTGTGTGCATACGTGCATGTGCGCGTGCGCGCGTGAGCGCGTGCGAGTGTGCGTGTATACGCAAGGGAGTTATTGCATTGCGCATGAGAATATCCACGCCAGAGAGTGCATGCGCATTCATACATGTGTGATTCAATGGATGCATATGTATGTGTATGCATGTATCATCATTCATTATGCCATTGGTCTTTGAAATCTAAAGCCCATACACGTCTCTCAGTCCTCTCATATGTTGGTCAGTCAGTCCGTCGTTCCGTCCATCTTTTTATAACATTTGTATTTTCAGCATTTGCCACCTAGATTTACTTGTATTATGGGTGGGTGGGCGTATCCGGCACTCACAGCTAGCAGTCTTAGGTACAGGACCTCGATATTCATAAGTATGACCTTGGAACGGACAGTAACAGTCTTTTTCTGTCATTATTTTTATATCACTTCATTGGCTTGTGCCATATAGGCTCTTTGATGGCATTTGTTGTCCGTCTACTATGACAAGACCTGTAGTTGTAACAAACGTTTCAGCCATTGAATTTCATTTGTCTAGTGCAGATAGAAGGCTATCCTGAATATGCTTATCTGTAACCGTTCCATTAGCAAAGTTTACCATATTACTGGGAGGGTCAGACAAATGAAATGGATCTACAAAATTAATGTGCCATCACACATTTCCTCCATCTTATGGATGTCAGAATTCTATCTGTTCTTGGCAAATTTGTTAGCCATGTCTCGGCTGTGTTTATAGATCTGTAAATGAAATGTATTCGAGAATTTTTGCAGTAATTGGCCTGGCCAGAAACAATCTAGCAAGAGCGGATCCTCTCATTGTTAGGCCAATAGCGCATAAGTTAATTGTTTTCTTCAGTCTCCAAACAGTACTCCATCCAACCCTCATTGAATGTGGCATCACTGAGCTTTGCCACAAAATGGCCATCACTGAATGATTCATGAACACTGGTTGGTAATCTGTCCTTCATAAAAATAATTACTGCCATATACCTGACATAATTAGATCGGTTAGTAGCAACCGAGAGGTGGAACAGTTGCTATTTAGCGACCTGGTAGATGCCCCAATCACCGCTCCGGGTGGCAATAAGAAAAGGCTTGAATGGCAATAACACATGGCATATGAAATTATCCCAAAATCTGAACGTTAGAGATACATCACACCCGTCTTTCCGAAATTCATTTAGAAGATGAATAAGTGTTTCAAAAACAAATTTGGTTAGCTCACTTATGATCGTCTCCGTATCAACAGCCTCGCCAGTTTCCAGAAATACCAGATCTAGGGATGTCAAAAGTTGTGAAATGGCTTGTGATAATGACTTGTACCTTTCTGTGCACCATATCAGAAACTGCTTGTAGAACAGAGACTGCAATGCTTCATCAACGAGCTTGAGACTATACAAAGTACGATCAAAGTCTTTTCCAGCCAATATTTGGTTCACACTTCCGGGAGCAAACGCATCTGACTCATGCAGCATCTATTTTAGACCAGCATCGCCATAAAGGTGCCCAATACATGAAATTATAGACATTAGTAAATGGATACCTCCTTCAGCTGGTATTACTCCAGCAAGATCATGAGGACATGCCCACACTATTTCCAATGCCTTTGATAGGAGACCCATGTCAAAGAAAACTGGCGCATATTGGTGTCCTAGTGCGTTGATTGACTCCTTTACTCGCTTAAAAGCTGGCATTGGTTTTATTTCAGAGCTAGCAACATGCCGGTCAAATTGTGGTGCTGGTCTTTTTAGAAGGGTTTTTTTATAAACGAGTACATAATTTAAACTACCACTTGGAAAGGTCTGCTGATAGAATGCGCGATCACTTAGTGTTGGAATGCAAATAGAGGTATTGTTATCTTCCACCGTTTCAACTGCAGGAGAAACAGGTATGCTGGTCATGGCATATGCTGCCCTCTTTTCGTCAACCGTACGTTCATTATGGTCCCAGTTGTCGACTATCCATACAACCTGCTTACCTCCTGCTACCTATGATAGTAGTTCAACGGGTACAAAATATCCATGCCATCTATAAGTTTCCTGCTGCCGCATTTATGATGAAGATGCACAGCTAATCCTAATCGGTTGATAGGGTGGGTGTAGTCTGTGTCATAATGTCACATGTTATGCTAACACACTTGGGATCAGTAGTATCGGTACCATGCTCCAAATCAGTGTCATCAATCAACCATCCTAGACACTTAACTAAAAAGGTGTCAACAGATTCCATTTGGTATTGCATTGTCATTTCTATTAAGGAATAGTACTCATTAGCGAGATCATTATTTGCACATATAGATTCACTGATATGCTTTCTGATGATATCCACGGCTCTGCATATTGTACTTGCGTCACTTTCCATAGAATGATCAAGGACAGGCTCGCCAAGGTCAGACGTGCTTGATATACCACTCAATACGTGCTTAAAATTGTCAGCTTTAATCAGTATTTCGCCAACTGAGATATTCTTTGAGCAGATGATGTCTGATAATCCTTTCTGAGAAATGAACGCCAGGTCAGGGCATGCTTGTTGTAGTTGACTCTTTAAACTCTGTGATGTGTAGGTCGAATTATCAATGTCATATTCGTCCAGACGCTCACGTTTTCTAAGTACAGAAACCTGAAACACCTCTTTTTCATCCAAAATGTGTGCCTTATATTCAGTTAAAAGTTTGAACAGAGCATTTCTTTAAGCACTTTCTGTAACATTTCTTTTGGGAGCTGCAATATTATTCTTATTCCTGTGCATTGCTAGGCACACGTTCTTTCTGTGATACCGTGCCTCAACTGTCACCAAATCAGTAGTGCATACTCCAAGTAACCCAGTTATCATTTATGTGTCATTCCTTTCGTATCCTGATTCTAAAACCAGAGAATAATATATTTCATATATGGATCCCTGTGTATTGAAGACTACGCTAGATCATGTGTTTCTATGCGTATCCCTACATAACTCATTGCAAATGAAGCACCCTGATTTCCAGTCAAAGTCACTATGGATGAATTTTAACCTCGTGAAGCATACACCTTGATCAGTATCGCTGCCACTGGCTAGGATAGTTGTTCACGAACTGACACTCTTCGTAACACATTTGATGTGACTCGAGCTTGTGACGTTGGGCTGAAAGTTTCTATGATATCTGATTTTGACAGCACCATTGCGAATGTCTGGCTCTTTTTTCTATGAGGTTGTCACTAACTGCATCCTGTCTCACATGGAATGCTTAGAAAACCTAGTCTATTCGTAAGAGATCTGGAGCTACGGCTTGGGAGCTATTTGTAAAACCATTTAAGAAGAAAACACTATTTCAAAGTCAATATCTCGTAATCTTGCCCTCTTTTTCTCTGACCGGAGATGCAGTTCTGCGATTTTTTGCAGTGTTAATTACCACGCTCCTGAAATTACAAATAAATACACGATGCTTGAATAATTACATTTGGATGCAAAGTTAGATCATTGTTGAACAATTTCAAAAGAACATTGAGGAGTTTTTCATCAAATTTTCGTTTGCACCACCCATGTTCAATCTCAATTTTCTCAACTCGCATGGGAGTTGGCAATTGCATCATGCAGATTCAGAAACTAGAGAGGTTGATTGTTGTTAATTTGATCTATGACCCAAAATGTTGTAACGCAACATTGGGTAAGTAGATTTTTTCAGCTAATATCAGCAGCACTAGGAATGCTCTCTGAGGAAGGATGATAGACGTCTAACCATTTTCACCAATGACAATCCAGTATCCCATATGGAGATAACGTGTGGAATATTTTTAATTCAATTCTACTATACGTTATTGATCTCAATGGAATCAACACCTTTAAGTCAAATTAGATTGAACATATTCAACAAATAAATTATTACCTTATAAATAATGTAATGTAGCGTATTTATCGGGTTAAAGTGGTCAGTTCCTTTCTTTTCTTTTCCATTCAAGCATGCCTACTAAGAATCGTCCGTTTTCTGACCTGGAAGACATTTTCTATATTAGGTAGCTTATATTACGAGATCACTGGTCAGGTCAAATGTGAAGGCAATAAGGATTACCCTATTCACGTCGTTTCCACCATAGCAGACATTAGGGCCCTCGCGGTAGCTCTTTAAGATATGGGGGTGAGGTGGGGGTGGAGGTGTCATAAGACCGTGTATCTTAAAAGATCCGATAGCTAAAATGGTGTCCTTAATGAACGTTCTTTTATTATAATATATATAATTCCAAAATTAGGCATTGATTTTCAACAGGCCCAGATTCGTTGATAGACGGTTTTGATTTTCACCAAATTTCTAAAGTCTGACCAAATTATCTTATTCACCAAAATTACTTAGCCTTTATCAACCCTTCCATCCATCCATCCATCCATCCATCCATCCATCCATCCATCCACCCATCCACCCACCCACCCAACCAACCAACCATCGACCCACCCATCCACCCACCCACCCACCCATCCATCCATCCATCCATCCATCCATCCATCCATCCATCCATCCATCCATCCATCCATCCATCTATCTATCTATCTATCTATCTATCTATCTATCTATCTATCAATCTATCTATCTATCTATCCATCCATCCATCCATCCATCCATCCATCCATCCACCAATCCATCAATCCATCCAAACCATCCAAACACCCACCCACCCACCCACCCACCCACCCACCCACCCACCCACCCACCCACCCGTCCATTCATTCACCCACCCATCCACCCATCCACCCATCCATCCATCCCTCCATCCCTCCATTCATCCATCCATCCATTCAGCCATCCACCACCCACCATCCATCCATCCATCCATCCATCTACCCATCTATCCATCCACCCACCCACCCACCCACCCACCCACCCGACCACCACCAACCAACCCACCCATCCAACCACCTATGTATAAGACGATGTATCTTAAAAGATCTTGTAGCTAAAATGGTGTCCTTAATTTTCTTCTTTTAGGTTCCATAATATGTCCCTTATAGACAGGCACAATTAGGCAATGATTTTCAGCAGGCCCAAATTCGATGATAGACGGTTTTGTTTTTCACCAATTTCTAAAGTCAGACTAAACTATCATATTCGCCAAAATGACTTAGCCTTTATCAAACCATTCTTCCATCCATCCATCTATCCATCCATCCATCCATCCATCCAGCCAGCCAGCCAGCCAGCCAGCCAGCCAGCCATCCAGCCAGCCAGCCAGCTTGCTTTCCTTCCTTCCTTCCTTCCTTCCATCCATCCATCCATCCATCCATCCATCTAGCAATCCATCCATCCATCCATCCATCCATCCATCCCTCCACCTATCCATCAATCCATCCAAACCACCCACCAAACCACCCACCCACTCATCCACCCACCCGCCCACTCATCAATCCATCCATCCTTCCATCCATCCATCCATCCATCCATCCATCCATCCATTCAGCCTCCCCCCACCCACCATCCATCCACCCACCCACCCACCCACCCAACCACCCACCCACCCACCCAGCCACCCATCCACCACCATCCAACCCACCCATCCAACAACCCATGTATAAGACCTTGTATCTTAAAAGATCCGGTAGCTAAAATGGTGTCCTTAATGAACGTTCTTTTAGGTTCCATAATATGTCCGTTATAGACAGGCGCAACTAGGCAATGATTTTCAGCAGGCCCAAATTCGTTGATAGACGATTTGTTTTTCACCTAATTTCTAAAGTCAGACTAAAATATCATATTCGCCAAAATTACTTAGCTTTTATCAAACCATTCTTCCATCCATCCATCCATCCAGCCAGCCAGCCAGCCAGCCAGCCAGCCAGCCAGCCAGCCAGCCAGCCAGCCAGCCAGCCAGCCAGCCAGCCAGCCATCTATCCATCCACCCAACCATCCACCCAACCATCCACCCACCAACCAACCAACCCACCTATCCAACCACCCAGCAAGCCTTCAACCTACCAACTCACCCGTCCAGACACCCACCCACCCACCTATCTACCCATCCAGCTACCAACCCACCTACCCACCCATCCATCCATCGATCCATTAATCTATCAATCCACCCATTCACCATCCACCGATCCATTCATTCATTTCCACAACTACAGCAAACACGTTCATTGCCCTCCAATGCAAACACTGATATGTAGGAGTACCGTAATGCCAGTAATGACTGTGAATCAATAGCGACTGTACTTGTCGGTGTGATAAAGCAATCAGCACAGCAAGACATACTTTCGCGCGTGCCTGCCGCATTGCTGTTTTAACAAATATTTTGATTTTGAATAAGATTAAAACGTTCAAATGCAAGAGAAAGTAACCAGAAATTATCACTAAAATATAATCTTTACGGGTTCGTAATCGTGGATATCTATACTTTCTGACGCACAGTGTTAATAACTTTAGAGTCATTGTTAAAGGATATAAATGCCTGTTTCAATGTAGAGATATGCTCACATTGTTCTAGGCTATTTGTGGATTACCCATACACTGCTATGGTAGGGAATACAATCTACACATACTATTAAAAGGGAGTAACTTATCTAGATTATTATAATGTACATCAACAAATAGATTATACAATTTCCTTTCCGAGAATATGTGTTAATCTACAAACAAAGTATAAGTAGAATACGGAAATAAGGATTGTATGAGGATCTCCATTTTATTAGCTACTAAATTTCTAAGAAATCCTGCGCATGCGTACTTGACTTCCGCCGTCATTGTTGGTCATGCATAAGTTTACACTAAAAGGTCACATTGACTTTAGGGATAAAATAAGGTTTCATCTAACATGCTCTTAGAAGTTGCATGATGGAAGGCGTATTGTAACTTAAGTCAAATATGAAAATTCGAAATTTTACCCAAGAATGCCCGCGACTCCAAGTGAGATAGTAAAATTTTCATTGGAAATTATTTAAATCACTTAAAGTTCTAGAATCTGGCCAGGTTTGAAAAGAATAGGAAGAAAACTCTAGGAGAAAACGCTGTTCAAATATTGCTCTCGTAGGTTTTACTATGCAGGATATGTGGCACGGAATAGGTGATTTCTAAAAAATTGTTAGATCAACTTTACGTTTGATGCTAAATCATAGCAGTACAAGATCTAGTAGTTCACCAAATTTCAAGCCAATCGGACAAAAACTAATTTCGGCGGCCATTTTGGAATAAAATTTCAAAAGAATATTCTTCACCGTTTGTCATCGTGGGTTCATTTCTGCAAAAAACGAAAACTGGTATTTTTGACACCAAAATGTGTAGGAGGCCATTTTAAAAAAGAAATTGGAAAAAAAATCTTTTTTCAACATTTTTCATCGCGCGTTCGTTTTTGCAAATAACAAAAACTGGTATTTTTTATCAAAATGATCTTTTCAAGAATAATTCCGATCAAAACTCTAGGTGTAGTAGCACTTCAAAGTTCAATGATGATAAAAGTTAGTCACCTTTTAGGATGGCAGACATCTTCAGGACTCCAAGCGTAACATCCTTAGCAAGTATAGTAGTGATCCGACCAAAGCTATAGGCGTAGTAGAACTTCAAATATCATTATTGAAAATCCCAATACATTTCCTATGGAACTTTTTGCCCACAGACACGTGTGTAGCTCGAAAACTCTTGGGCAGATCCAAAGTAAAAACATTAGCACACTATTCCAGCGTGGGCAGCAGAAGGTAAGCTGTTGCATGTTTTGAAACTAATTTGACTGGGGGATGTTGCCGCCTATATCAGCATCAGCTTCAGGCCAAATTAGTTTCAAAATAATCTACAGAATCTTTATTAAAATCCAAGTTTGAAGATTCCCTTAGTAAAGTTTTCCACAAATTTGTCAGAAATCTCAATAACTGTGGCCCTATGACATTAACTCCAAATCAATAGGGGCCGCACAGCAGTTAACATATACTGCCTGAAAAATGTAATACATAAAGTATTATTTGTTCTGTACCATGAGTCTTGGCAAGTTCCAATCAATCAATCTATGGCTGATTACTCAGTAAACATTATTACATTTAAACCTATTTCGTATGGAATACTAGGAATATCAGCCATGTAGTAATTACCATGGCACACTAATCAATTAATATGACAATGGTCAAGGCCCAGCCCATTATTTGTCATACGTTTCCGATCATGGATTAAGCATCCAGGAAGCAGTGCAGCGAAGGCCTAACCCTATAAAATATCTATGAACTTTACCTATCAAGATGCAGCATGATTTTCTGACAAGAAATATCGAAGGTAATCTCCAACTCATGGCGAGCCTAGTATCGCTTACGGCTAAGTTATGTTGATGTATAAATCAGGTCATTGGATAGAAAGTTATCGGATAAACGAGAGTCATTCACATTTAATATAAAAATTATCTCTCGTGTCCAATTCAATATCAAAATTGTCAACAAAGTCTACTAAATATCTTTTGAACGAGCATTAGTGAGTTCAAATGATATTTATTAGATCATATTCATAATTTTGACATTAATTGAGAAGGAGTTTGAGATTCTATTTATCATACTTGTAAACCATAATTGCATCGTTATACGGATTATAAAATGATAGCTCCATCAATACTGTGCATTAAGTATGCCGAAAAGGGTTGTTAATCCCATTGTTATGTTGATTGGCATGACGGCACTATGTAAGTGCATCATTCTTATACATATCCACTCTCACAGCACTCAGTTTCAATGAAATAACGTCATTCGCCATATTACATCTATATGATATTGATACTCTTAAACAGGCTTAAGACATTATTATATGATACATATGATTTAGATTTCTAACCCTTCAGAATATTTACTAAACATAGTTAATAATTTTGACCAAATTAAAACATTATCATGTTAATTTTCACAGAAATCTAGCTTCAGGCGTTTTCAGCAATAAGTTCATCTTCAGAGTGTGTACCCAAAATACTAACTATATGACTTCTCTTACACATGGCAAATTTTTTTAATGTTGTCCTAGTATCAACCTTATAAGCCAAATAAGCATCTGAAGCTAGAGTTCTGCTGAAATTAAATTGGGAATGTCTTAATCATATACTTTTGAAACATGACATTCTTGGGATTATGCAGCAACCATATATGTACCCATACCTTGTATTGATAATAATATGGAATATTTTCGTCAGTGTATGATAACATTCATATGCAGAGAGGTCACTGGTATCATGTCACTGTACAATTGAACCACCTCGGACATGATTCATTCCTAATAGCAGTGTCTTACAAACGCTTGACTTTGTCAAAGAAAAATGGTCTGATTTTGTTGTTTTTCACTGGAAGAGATATGTTTAGATAATGGTGGCAATTTTGCTCCTAAATGCACGTTAATAATGCCAACATTTTTCATGTTGCGTGTCTAAATAATAGGGTTGTCTTTTGTCCATTACACTGGGCGTATATAGTGGATAGTACTAAGGTGATTCGTCCATAAGACGGATTTTGTCCTTTGAGAGCCATTATTATTGGGGTAGTTGAGTTAATGAGCTATGTTTTTGTTGTATGGGCTTATCTTTATCATTGGAGAAGTTTGCTAAATTTGATCTTACGAAAACTCACACAATAATTATATCTCGTGGGAAATGTTGAGATAATTGAAGCATTTGGTTGTTCTGTGCATGTGATTTCCACCCAGGCTGAACATGTCTTTGCAAACCCTGTTGATTTGGAGTTAATGTTCTAGGTCCGTAGTTATTAAAATTGAGATTCCTGACAAAATTGTGGAAAGTTTTACTAAAATGATCTTCAAACCTGAATTTGGAGTTTATGGTTCAGGACCTGAGTAACGAAATTAATTTTGGTCTGGAAAAGGTCAAGGATCATTGTTTTTGAAATTGGACTTCTGGACAGTAACTTGCGATCTACTGACATGAAATGGAGCCTTCCCTTAGAGGCATAAGCACTGCAACGGATTTAGAGGTCAAGATCATGACAATTGAATTATTGAAATTTATTTGTAGTCATCCCATTTTATGGCTATTGGAGTCTATTATTATATGGCCTTGAACACCACTGTTATGGCCATTGAAGGTCTTATTTACCGCATAATATGGTCACTCTTAAGGTGCTACTTAGAAGTCCTAAGTATGGAATTCAATGAGGTAGCATCACGAGAGTTCGGATAGCCTCATAATGCGACAGCTTTTGAGTTGATGTCAAATAGTTAAAGTGGCATATCTCCAAGATAAAGAAAATTTGGAAATTCTCTATATTTATTTTGTAATTTACCGATCCCTGTGCTTCTTTCAGATTTCACTGTCTGCAAAAAACCCCATAGGAAATGTTTGAGAATTTTCAGTATTGATCTTTAAACTGCTACTACACCTAGAATTTTGATCGGATCACTACCATATGTTGTGAGGGTGTTACCACTGAAGATTTTGTTTTTAAAATTTTTCTTTTTATTCCCGCCAAACTTTTGGCACCAACCCCACCACCACCATCCCCACCCCACGCACACACACTAATGCATGGAATATGGCCCCATAGGGAATGAATGGACATTTCAGGATGAATCTTTGAACTGCGATTACACCTAGACTTTTGATCGGATCACTACCATACTTGGTCCGAATGTAACTAATGGACGACTTTTTGAAAAAGAATGTTTTTCAAAATGGCCGCTATGTGACAATTTTGGTCAGAAATACCCGTTTTTGTCTTTTACAGACAAGGGCACGGGATAAAAATGGTGGAAAAATAATTTTCAAAATGAGGGCTTTTTCAAAATGGGTGCCAGGGGAGCATTTTTGGGTAAAAATAATATCAGTTTCGTTTTTTTGCAGAAATGAACTCAGGATGACAAATGGAGAAAAGTATTTTTAGAAATTTATTTTCAAAATGGTTGCCAAAATTTGATTGGCTCCGATCGACATAAGATTATATTAACTTCTAGGTCGTATATTTACTTGATATGGTATCAAATTGGACGTCAATCCCTCCAAAGGTTTTGGAGAAATCAGCTTTTCTGTGCCACATACCCCCATAGAAAATCTATGTGATCAATAATTGAACATCGTTTTCTCCTAGAGATTTCTTCAGCTTCTCTTCAAATCTGGTCAGATTCTAAAACATTGAGAGAGCTTTATAATTTCCAATGAAAATATTTAACCCCCTTGTGTTTATGGTCATTCACTGATAAAAATTTCCAATTTTCATGGTTGGCATAAGTTACCTGCCTTTCATCATGCAACTTCAAAGAGCATGTTAAAAGACACCTTATTTGATCCTTAAGGTGAAGGTGACCCTTTAGTTTAAATCTATGGGAATTTCAAGCATTGATCTTTGAACTGTGACTACATCTAGAGTTGTTATTTGATCAGCACCAGGTGTGTTAAATGGCATTAGAAGGGGCCTTATAATATTTAGTAATGGTCAGACATCGCCGATGTACAGTTACTTTAGTAAAGGTTCTCTAGTATTCCATTTGTTTTGGTATGCTACCTAAGACCGTGACAGTTGCAACAATATTGGCTTTAAAATGTACACCAGTCGGTCCCACACGTACGTGTATCATTCAGTAGCGGCTCCAGGAAATGTCTGTTAGGTGGTGGCAGGAATGGGCGGATATTTCCCATAATGTTGTCTCAGGAGGTGGGGAGTCCAGGGGTCCTCCTACGCAAAAATATGAAACTATCTGCTCTGCGAAGCCATTTCCTGCACTCTGAAAGATAAACAACGTCCTTATTTTTATTTCTAAATAAAATAACTGCAAGAAAACTGTATAGGGGTGGGGCCAAGTTAGGGTGGGTTGGGGTGGAATGGGTAAGTGGGTGGGGTTGGGTGGGGGGTTAACAAAGCATTCATAGAAGAGGGAATTCACCCCCACCGCATCCCCACCCCTTGAACCCCTGTGGGGCCACCACTGGTATCGCTGCATCTGTTGATTATTGGTGTGATAAGGATGACTGATAATGGATATGTGGGAGGATGAAATGGAAAGTCGTTGGATGGGTCGGTGCACGACTGTGTGATAACTGGTTATTAAGTTTCATAGCACATTGGAATATTGCCACAGTATACACAACCTATTTGTTTGATATCATGATATATATTTTGCGGTTTCTGTCTTCCCAGTTTTGTATCTTTTCGATGTTTTCAGGAAGCGACCATCGAGGCTGTTGCTGGCAAACGGTATAGACATATTAAAGATGTTTTGACTTCTTTTCTATTGGATGGTTTCGTAAATATAATGCTTCCCTAAAAATGAAGGTTATGCGAATCTGATGATGCTACCTCCTTGAATTCCGAGGTCGGACTAACAATTGCTATTTTGTAAGTGTGAACATAATTGAGAGGACATCCAAAAATCTGACCAACAGACAAACCGATCGACACTCCAAATGACTCGCATAAGTTATACGAATTGGGTTTCTCAATTAAAATGCTCATTACAGAATGTACCTGATGAACCGTGAGTTAACATTTCTTCCTGCGAGCCCAAATACAAATAGATCTGCGAAATTCGCTGACAGACAGACAGACAGACAGACAGACAGACAGACAGACAGACAGACAGACAGACAGACAGACAGACAGACAGACAGACAGACAGACAGACAGACAGACAGACAGACAGGCCATGCAGGCAGGCAGGCGGGTAGGCAGGCAGGCGGCGGGCGGGCGGCGGGCGGACGGACGGGTGGACGGGCGGACGGGCGGACAGACGGACGAGCGGATGGACGGGCGGACGGACGGATGGACGGGCGGACGGACGGACAGACAGACGGACGGATGGGCGGATGGACGGATGGTCGGACAGACAGACAGGCAGGCAGGCAGAACGATCTAGATAGATAGATGTTTATGTGCATTTATAAATGTATACCAGTTGTGGCTTTGGCACTGCACTATAGAGCTTATAGAATGTATGTTGCGTCTAATAAAATTACCATAACTGAAATATTAATTAATACTTTCTTTATATTCCATTGGTATAATGTACAAAATAAACACAATTTGAATGGCAGAATAACAATATGTATTACTATGTTCCTTACTCAAAGACACATGTTTGTGATGTGGGATTGTCGGAAGTCTATTTATCACTCGTCTCAAACGAAAACATCCAATTAAACAACAATGTAATGAAAATCCACCAATTACGAGCAAACATATTGTAGATATTGGATTGTCTTGTGGGAAGTCATGGCCCCGCTAGATTGTCTTATATCTTCGAGCAAGTCCTAAGAGAAATTTATGATTTGAAAATACCAGGTGAGCTAACGGACCGGTTGACTTTATACTTTCAATATTTAGTTTATTATTATTACATCAGCTTGACATCAGCTAGTGCTGATGATATTCAGTTTCTAGTAAATGGATGGTGTGTGAATGTAGCACACTCAGGATTGTTGGATAAAGTTTTATAGTTAAATTGAAATAGTTGAATTGATTGGAATGAGTCCCACGGTTCTGAGTTGATGTGTATTTGGAAGTAATTTAGATGAAAGTTGTTGCTGTTCAGTCGGCACACACTTTTATGATATTCAGCAGTTGTTGGGATCGGTAGTTTGGAAAATAATCGAGGTATAAGAATCACTGGAATCGAAGGTAACAAAGGGACGTAGTTGATGACGTTAGGCATTCTGATTCTCACACGAGAATAAAACAACACCAGCTGGCAATGAGATCATACAGCTCATGTGCCTATTAACTCTAGCATCCTACAGGCTTATCCATCAATAGGCAATGGACAGGACATGGACATTGTAGGGGCCTGTAGGAATTAATAACATAATCGAAATTTGTATATCAACTATATGTCACTCATACAATGGCATGCAACAACAACACATTCCGTAATGTTGTTAGTTAGCTGACAGATCACATCAAAACAGAACCAGCTACCACCGCTTTGTCTATGTGAGGCATCATCTCCATAGAAGAATAGCACAGAGTTTGATTGGTCAGAATGACGTCACGATCAATGAGCATCGATCAAACTCTGTAGCAGAGAATTAAACAGAACAGGTTTTGGAGTTGAAATCGAAATACAGGGATCGTTGATTGGTCAGAACGACCAACGTTTGTTAGGTAGAAACGTCTAGGAAGAAATAAGCAGAAGTTGATTGGTGGACTGATTGTCCGGGCCAATCAAGCTGTGCTTATAACATACCTAGAAGAGTCATTTAACGGATTCAGGAAGAATCTAATTATTATGATAGTTATAGAACTTGGCTAGAGTGCCAAGATAAGTTGTATATAAGTCAGGATTTCAGACTTATAGATTATTCAATCCACCATCGTGAGTCACTGAACGTCACGCTGACGTTCAGTACTGTGAGCTATTGCTTGGCATAACCGAGCTCTGTTGTACTTTGAGTTAGATTAGCACTTATTAGTATCGTACATCGATTGTACTAGTTTTTTTGGAGCAAAATTTGCTCTTACATTAAAGTCTTGTATATTTGTGAATAAAAGGTTTAACGTACGTATATGTAAGTTCGGCGTTAGTCAAATTTGTTAGTATTAGGAACCTAGTCTTGAACTGGAGGAAACCTCCAGTCCTTACCTGAGAAGCATCACGTCAGATAGGCCCAGCAGTCAATAGTAAATATCGTCACCTACCATCTGTCAGACGAGGCGAGCCAGACTGCCTTCCTCCTTCTTCGCTACCGATAGCTGTTGTCGCAGCAACATTACCTGGCTACCGGTAACGAAGCGGGATTCACTACTGAAGGAGAAGACGTCGTCATCGAACCTCGAAGATCAGAAAATCTTCAATATGTTTATCGGTCTGTCGGACGGCAAAAGGGCCCAAAATAGAATCCAAGGCACGGTAAACTCTGAGCACTTTATTTTTCTAGGTGTATGGTCTAAAGTGGTATAAAACGTACAAATATTTAATTCTATCACAAGGAATCCTAATAAATTACATATCACCCGCTACTATTATTGAAATTCAAGTTTTCGCATTTTTTCACTAAAACATTATTTTGACCCAAAATATCTCAGCTCGTACACATTTTCAAGACTGTCAACATTGGTTTCTTTAATCCTGATGCCAAGACGAACATTTTGATATATGGTGACAAATGTTGTACTGCCATCTGGGTTTGTCATCAGAATGGGCCCTCCTGCTGCTCAACTAATGGGAGTAGTGTAGGAGATTTTCGTACTACCGTATTCTATCAAGCCACACGTTATCGGACCAACTTTAAGGGTTAATTAGAATGGACCTCTTAATTGAATTTGCAATCCTTTCCAACCGTATCAAACTATTTCATTCTAAGTGCTGTTATTTGTTAGTTATACATAAATAATAAATTAAATGCATATTTAAATATGAATTTGAACGAATGTCGTTATTTTCTTAAGCATCGTTTACTTTCAGTCAATTCTCTGTCAAAATTCTCAACGAACTAACGCAGAAACAGCTTCCAGTCAAATTAATATTAATTTCAAAATAATCATCATATTATTTCTTACATCGTATAAATGTATATAAAGTTCTTTTAAACCTAGATCCCCAACCTCCCAAAAATATTTTGATCAAAATAGTCTTAATCAAGTCCCTAATTCAAAGTCACAACTAAAAATTGTTATTAATTTTGACGGAATTAAGTCATTATATATTAAGTATTATTTTGTTTCATTGCATCTAGGCAAGCAATGTAAGCCAACTTTAACAATTTTACAGTGAATATACTACTTTAAATAATTCCATGTACAACTATGTGATGTAAGAAATAGTATGCTGAATATTTAAAACTATTTTGACTGAACGCTGTTGCAGCCGAAGTCAGCAACACTTTCCCATAAAATTCCTGTCAAATTAGGCTTAAGATATTCAGGTTTTCCAGCGTTTATTTTGAAATTTAGATTTCCGAGTATACTCCGGCCTACCTGTTTTCGCAAAAGACGATGTGTATACATTATAGGAGGAGGCGTCAAATCGACACAGCTGAGATGACAAAACAGCGTTTTAATTAATGTAAAGTAGCAGCAATACAAGTAGGCATAGTCGTTGTTTTATTTCAATGGGTAGAACTGATAGACACAAAAAATCGGGCAGCGTAGATCGCATAGCAGGAAACAAAGGGTAAGTGTGTCAGTATTGTTCACGGCCAAATCGCCAGCTACCGAGAAAATGGCAGCGCCACTTAACTCTCTCAGTGAGACGGCGAAAGCGCGAAATAGAGTAAGATAACTCGTATGCCAAATTTGTTTGACCGGAATTAATCGAAAATTATGGGATAATTTTCACCTCAATTCTAACGCTTTTCCTGTCGGCATATCGTCTTGAAAAGTCGAAAACTGGCCACAAATTTTTTTTTCAGTACTGTCTGGAATTATCGGTGCAATCGCAGATTATTAAAATCACTTAGGATTTTTCTTCTTTCTTTCTTATTCTTCGTCAAGATTTTCTGACCGCATCTTCTCTCACAGTTTTCGTCCAATCAACTCCAAACTTGGTTAACTTCTGCTACCCAGTCTGGAATTGTGCATGTGCGTTTTTCGATTCGCTCAAGCGGTTTTCGGTGGGCAAAAAGTCCTATAGGAAATGTATGAGGATTTTCAGCATTGATTTTTAAACTGCTACTACACCTAGAGTTTTGATCGGATCACTACCATACTTGGTGAGGTTGTTACTACTGAAGATTATGTTTTTTAATTTTGTTTTGCAAAATGCCTACCAGACCTTTAACACCGCCCCCCCCCACCCACACACACCCACCCACCCCACCCACCCCACCCACACCCACCCCACACCCCACCAATGCATGGAATATGGCCCGATAGAGAATGTATGGGGATTTCAGGATGAATCTTTGAACTGCGACTGCACCTAGAGTTTTGATCGGATCACTACCATACTTGGTTAGTATGTTACTAATGGAGGACATGTTGAAAGAAATATTTGTTCAAAATGGCCGCCATGTGAGAATTTTGGTGGAAAATACCAGTTTTTCTACTTGCCAGAAATGAACTCAGGATGACAAGCGGAGAAATGTTCTTTTTAAAATAGTTTATTTTCAAATGGCCTACAACCTTTGTTTGGCACCGATCGAAAGGAAATTAGGTGAACTTCTAGGGCGTATATTGCCTTGATTTGGTATAAAATTTGATATTGATCCATCCAACAGTTTTTGGGTAATCAGCTTTTCCGTGGCACATATCCCATAGTAAACCTCTGGGAGCAATATTTGAACATCGATTTCGCCTAGATTTTCTTCAGATTCTCTTCAAACCTGGCCAGATTCTAGAACATTGAGAGATCTAAATAATTTCCAATTTCATGGTCGACATAAGTTACCTGCCTTTCATCATGCAACTTCAAAGAGCATGTTAAAAGACACATCTTATTTTATCCTTACGGTGAAGGTGACACTTTAGTGTAAACCTATGGGAATTGTAAGCATGGATCTTTGAATTACAGAGTTTTTATAGGATCAGCACCAGACGTGTTCTATGGCCCTAGAAGAGACCTTATAATATTTTGTAATGGTCAGACATCGCGGGTTTACAGTTACTTTAGTAAATGTTCTCTAGTATTCCATTTATATTGGCATGCTATCTAAGGCCATGTTCTCACTCGAGACTTAACCGGCGTACCGTAAAAGGTATGGCGTTATTCCCGATTATCTCTCCAGTGAGAACACGGCCTAAGCTAAGACCGCGACAGCTACAACAATATTGCCTAGCAGATATACACCAGTCGTTCTCACACGCACGTGTATCATTCAGTACCGGCACCAGGAAATGTCTGTGGGGGTGGGGGGCGGGGGGTGCGAGGCCAAAAATCGGAAGATTTTTCCCATCATGTTGTCTCAGGAGGCGGGGATTCCAGGGATCCTCCCACGGAAAATTTGAAAACGCTTTGCTCTGCGAAGCCATTTCCTCCCATCTGAATGATAAACAACGCCCGTATTTTGATTTCTAAATAAAATACCTAGAGGAAATATCTTTTTTATGGGGTTGGGGCCAAGTT
Source organism: Chaetoderma sp. LZ-2023a (assembly GCA_034401795.1). Classification (NCBI taxonomy): domain Eukaryota; kingdom Metazoa; phylum Mollusca; class Caudofoveata; order Chaetodermatida; family Chaetodermatidae; genus Chaetoderma; species Chaetoderma sp. LZ-2023a. The sequence goes on along the minus strand of CM067359.1, from coordinate 103,544,924 downwards.
GTGTTGAAGTTGGGGGTAGAAAGGGTGGAGGTAACAAATCATTGACGGAGAAGAGCCTTTGCCCCCATCCCCTTGATCCCATGTGGCGCCACCACTGGTATCGTATGCATCTCGTGTGTAGTGGTGTGATAAGCATGAGTGATGGTGCATAACTGGGAGGATGAAATGGAAGGTCGGTGTACGAGAGTGTGATAACTGGTAAGTGTTATAGCACATTGGAATTTTGCCACATTAATTATTGTATTGTGAGTACTTCTGATAATTTAGTGTGCCCCGTCTTTGCTGGTGTGTTTTACTTAAGTCCATATCATTACCAAATCACCCACCATACACACTTCGCTTACAATCACGGAAATCCAACACATGCACACCGTAGGTGGTTGTGCTGGTGCAGGTGCTGGTGCTGACGGTTTTGGTGTTAGTGTTGGTGTTGGTGTTGGCGTTTGTCCTGCTGCTGGAGCTGGTGTTGGTGCTGGTGCTGGTGCTGGTGCTGGTGCTGGTGCTGGTGCTGGTGCTGGTGCTGGTGCCGATGTTGGTGTTGGTGTTGGTGTTGTGTTAGTGGTGTGGTGTTGGTGTTGTGTTTGTCCTACTGCTGGAATTGGAGTTGGTGCTGGTACTGGTGCTGTTGCTGGTGTTGGTATTGGGCTTGGTGTTGGTGTTGGTGTTGGTGTTGGTGTTGGTGTTGGTGTTGGTGTTGGTGCTGTTGCTGACGCTGGCGCTGGCGATCCTCGACCGCTAACATATATCTATCCAGAATCAATAGGTCAATGGCGTGTCGTTTGATTGAAAATGAAAACAGACCTGATTTTGTTTCTGTATCACGACGACGTAACAGCAGCTGTTACTTATGACCCGGTGGCTATTCTCGAAGCAGCGACCAGACGCTAATGACGGTATGCGTGAATAATACCGTGATATATATGATTACTGTATTCTGCGGCTGTAGTAGTAGAAACATCCTATAACTTCAATCAGCCCTTCCTACCTTTTGCCCACCATGTCTATTCCTCAGCCGAAATCCTTAGCTTCCTCAGGTCCATTCTTGACTTGAGTGTACCGAGTCCTGCTTTCTTGACGTCACCTCGTAGCACGCTTAGTAGATTTATGCAATGACGTCCTCTCCTGGCTTTGTATTTGCTGGCTCCGAGTAGGGCGAATTCCAAGGCTCTCTGTGCTGGTGTTTCTTCTGGCATCCTTAGCACATGGTCAAACATGGACCATCTTTGCTGGGCGACTTTTACAGACAGCGGCGACGCATTACACATCTTGTATAGTGCATCGTTGGAAATTATGCTGTCTCGCCATCGGTGTTCTGTGCTGGTGCGTAAGTGTTTGCGGTGGCAGGCATCGAGTTTGTCTAGAGCTGCCTTTGGAGTTGCCAAGCTGTTACAGTTATACAGCATCAAGGATACGCAGGTTGCATTGTATAAACATAGCCTCTTTATCAAGGGCATCTTTGATCTACGAATCCATAGCTTGCAGAAGGACTGGAAAGCTATGTTCCCGATTACGCAGCACGCGGAAATGTCAGCAGTACTGCAAAGCAGTGAGCTCAGGATTTTACTTTTCCGCCATGGTTCGCCGCCACGAAGTGGGTCGTCATTTTCTATTTTCTTGCAGCTATCGGAAGAAGTTCGTCAAGGGCTTTCGTTTCCTCGTCTATGAAGTCCACATCGTCCGCATATTCCATCTCTAGCGGTATGCCCTGTATTGACACTTGGGCGGGGGGGGGGGGGGTCCTGTGGAACCTTCCCGCACAGATGTCAATGCGGCAGCAAGGTAGCAGGTAGGTAAAAAGCGCCGGAGATAGACCATCTCCCTGTGGGGAGCCGATTGATTTCTCAAACTCTACAGACTTCACTGACTTGACTCGTACTCTCAGCTTGACAAGAACCATTCAGAACCATTTTCAAATGTGTATGCATAAATAACAAATTGCGACCATCGCCACCAATCCAAGCTTTCAAGTAGCTAGACAGGGCCGATCCTAACCGTTCAATGTCTAAAATTGTTCTAGAATATCAAAATATATGCTTATTGAATGTCCATTTACAGGCCATGAGAAGATTATTTTTTTGAAAATGTATCGCTGGAATGACTTGCTCAGTTATTGAGCCAGTCATTCCAGTGGTAAATTTTCAAAAATAGTATTCTCTTGGCCTGCAAATGGACATGCCCCAAGATCAATACAGTGGCCGGTCTTGGCCGGCTTCGTCGTGAAAGGGTTAGAACAGTGCAACAATTGTATTTACACAGAACTCCCAAGTTTCCAGGGCCCCAAAAACCTGATACAAAATTTCTTTTTTCTTAGTGTTTGGGGGCCCTACAAAACTTCAAGGTGCATGCATAGCTGCCCGACCTATAGTACAACTCATGATTCAGTCAAAGAAAACCAATTTGAACATGATGTAAAAAAACGTTCGTTTGAATATTTTGAATATAATTGGCTTGGAAGCCATTTTTGCCTTAGGCGGCAATGTCGTCCAATCCAGTTATGCTCAAAATAGTCAACAGTATTGTTTTTATTCAAATTTGTGTTCGAAATATGTTTAATTACTTCTGCGCTCCACCGTGTAAGATTAATGTGTGCCAAATCCCACAGCCCTCTTTACATCAGGGGCTCTGCGCAACGTTACGGCCGAAACTGAACTCTAGCTTTCTCGCGATCATAACGGATATTCCGAGGGGCCAGGTAAAAATTTCAGAAACACTGATCATGCCCTGAGTCCTAATCCAGCAGGAACATGACGTTGTTTCAACGTTGAAACAACGTCATGTGCCTGCTGGGTAGTTTGTCCATGGCACTTAGTAATATCACATGCACATTATATGCAATATGAACCTCACATTACAATAGAGATGTCCATTTCTCGCTATGTCACGACACTTGCTATATAAGATCCGCCTATTTTTACCCGTGCTGGAATCAATTTGAAGCTTAGTGTCCCAACTAGACTCTCAGTAGTGATTGTTGGATGTCAACGGAGGAATCCAGTTTTAGCAATGCCCCGCACATCTCTAGCTAAGCTCCAGACACGCTTTGCTTGTGTTGGAATCATCCAGTCAAATTAGTTTCAAAATATTCAACAGAGTGTGTACTAAGTGGTAAAGACATACACTTCATACAATAATGTTTAGTTAACGTCAACAATTATCTACGTCATTCATCACGTCATTGATTATGTCGTCGTCCTACACGTCGCGGTGTTGACTATGATGCCGTATGATCGGTGGATAAACGTGAAAGGTCCGTTAATCGTGTTCATCCCGACTACTTACTAGCTGGCTGTGTACATGTTACTCACAATAAGCCTACATTACTGGAGTTAGTCGTTAGTTCACGTCTTCTATTTAAGCTAAGTGCAGACTCCATGCCTTGCAGGAATATGTTAAGACACGATTTGTGTTTTACTCTCCAGAGAAAAAAATAAGACTTCTACATAATATACCTCCATATGGCTCCAATTAGTGTTCTTCAAGAATCCAATCCATTTGCTTCGTGACTAGGTCACAATACAGCGAGTGGGACAGTCTGCATGCACACGACTGTGTCAAAAAAACAAGTAGCTAAATATAAAATATATACCTGATTAAGCACAAAGTGCTCGTGCACGGTGTATACTGTGCATACATTCTACTGTGAACTGGTAAACAAGGTTAATGAAAGACAAACGATGTTTGCGAAACCGAAATTTGGCTTGATTGTAAAAATGTTACGGCACTAAAAAATAATCACATCTCCATATACATCTGGAAACAGAGAGAAAGTATGTCAATTGTGAATATGTTGTTATTTCGTTACATCTGAAGATGAAACGTAATTGGAATTAGTTCACATCAAAAACCCAAGAGAGAAAGAGAGAGAGAGAGAGAGAGAGAGAGAGAGAGAGAGAGATAGAGGGAGGGTGAGGGAGAATGAGGAAGGGAATGAGAGTGGAGGGATGGATAGAGGTAGGGAGGGACAGAGAGGGGAGGGAGAGAGGGAGTGATGGCGGGGGAGGGAGGGAGATGGAGGGAGGGAGCGAGGGAGGAGGGGGGAGGCAGGGAGGGAGGTAGCTAAAGAGCGTGAGACCATGAAATTGCCAAGCTGACCAAGGGTGGGTTTTGCAGTGGTTGTGAAGCGTGTCCATTTGCATGCCGAGAGAAGAGTATGTCTGCCAATTTGCCACTGGAATGACTTGTTCGGTCACTGGCAAATTTGGAAAAAAATCATTCTCTCTGCCTGCCATTTGCAGATTAATAAAAGGCTGTTTTGAAAAGTCCTGACTATCAAATGGTTAATTGATATAAGCAGCATAAGAAAATTGCTGCTGACATTGACTACATTACGATGACCTGCGCAATCATATTTTCGACGGTCTATTACTAGTTGACATTACCAAGTGGCAGTTGTCGTTTGTAGTATGCAGTATATCGTTATTAAGAAATGATTACCAATCGCGATGGCTGCAAAGGCGGCACTGCTGTTTGCTTTATGGTAAATCACATTTGGTTTTCTGAAATCTTAGCATACAGACAAGTGCAATCGATTGCTCAGATCAGATGACTGCGCGTTCAATCTACCGCCGCCAATGTTTGGTAGGATCTATTCCTAGGCAAGCTCCACCCACTGTGCCCCCATGTTGAAATCGACTTTTCGATCTTTATTACCGAAAGCTCTATGTCATATTGATTGTGACGTCAGGTAGTGAGTGACGTATTTGATTTTAACGCATGCACTTTTAAAGGACCGTCTTGTGTACGAACCGTATGGCTTTATTCCTTAATTTTCTATTCTGTTGACTATTTTGAAATCGGCTATACAGTACTGAGTATGTGGTGGTGGAGGTGGGTGGGGGCGGTGGGTTGTGTGTGCATTCTCAATACTGTATATGGTGTTGTAAGGTGGTTTCGAGTGTCATGTGTTTTGAGGGTCTTTTACTAGCAGCGTGTTCAAGTAACAGTTGCTTGTTAGTAGAGGCAAAGAATTAATAAGAATGAATGTATCCAATTTGTCAGTGAACTATATGACGTCACAATCATATTGACAGAAATACTCTGTCATGAACACTTAATATCCCGTCAGTTGTACGAATTGTATGGCTTTACTATTTAATACACATTCAGTTGCTTATTTTGAAAATAATTTGACTGGCCCTATTGTTGCCATAACAACAGCCCCTACAATCATAATTGACTGCAAATACTCTGTCATTTCTGCAAGCTGCGTCATGGTGAACATAGCATTCCAGTCCTTCTGGAGCTATGGATTCGTAGATCAAAGATGCCCTTGATAAAGAGGTTACGTTTATACAATGCAACCTGCGTATCCTTGATGCTGTATAACTGTAACAGCTGGGCAGCTCCAAAAGCAGCTCTAGACAAACTCGATGCCTGCCAACGCAGACACCTACGCACCATCAATGGAGAGATTTCATCGTAAATACGACTAAGTTTGTTAAAACGCGTAGCGCGCACGCGCGCTCTTACCACTACATTGACAGAGTGCGTATATCACGTCCAAGATAGGATAGCACTTTTAGTGTACCGAGTAGGTACAATGTAATCCTGTATAATTGCTTGTTCCCGGCGAATCTGGCATCAATCAAGACCATAATTCGACGGGCTTTCCAAATCTGTAAGCCATTTCAAAATCGGTTAAGAAATCGCTGTCTTATCCACGGAAAACCCCGTTTATTATTTTCAAAATAGTGCCGTGACGTCATAACCACGTGTACGCAGACGTTCTAGAATGTTCTAGAACATTCGTCTGCGTCACTATTAGCTGCGCGCTGATTGGCTATTGCTCGGCCGATGATTGGTCGAGGCATGCGCCTATGACGTCACGAGTAGTATTAAAGGAGAAGGAATCCAGAGTTCGAGAGCATCCTCGGCCATGGGCCGAACGGGTTAGATCTGTAAAGCAGCTACGATCAGCCGAGACAGTTATTAAATAGATCAACTCGGTCTCGGTCAGCATCTTTCCCTTAGCATTGCGCCAGCCATCCAACCCACCGCATCTTAAAAGAATTTTGTAACTCCTGAACATTTGTTCGGGTGCATTTGTGGAAACTTTCGACAATATTGTTCACGACTGAATCAAGAACTGACTCGGAACACAATCCTGCGGTGAGGTCTTTCCCGGCCTGAATATGTGATTCTACAGATGTAGAGGCAGCGATGTTCTTTGGTGGATAAGTCGGCGGATCTGCCGGCCACGCCAAAAAGTGGTTATTCAACCGCCCCCCCCCCCCCCCGCACTGATGTTGTGCAGGTTTATTTAAACGTGTTAACCGCAGCAAGTACACTTTGCCCGGTATGTCTTAAGAGCTAACTGACGTAACCCCGCACCGTTAAGCTTAGTTATGTGTTTTCATCCGTATTCGACAACCCCCGCTGATAAACGGGTTGTTCTTAAACTCTCATCCGTACCGTCAGTGTACGGGAACTTTCTTCCTAGACGTAATGTTATTGTAGAACTTACTGACTGTTCGTTAGACATTCTTATATTGTGATTACCGTCCTGAGTTCGCTCCGCTCCCGTTCTGGACTGCATGCAGGAATCCTGTTTGCAGGAACCGACATGCAGGAATTTTCTAGCTTCCGGAGAATGCGTCAACTCACGTCACGCTAACAGTGACGTATCAATTTCAGTAACACGATAGTCCGTCATTAAGATTGGCTACCGACTATTCAGGTAACTATACTTAACATCTTTAATTATTCCGTTAACTACAACTTTAATGATTATACTTTATCTTTGTAAACGGGCCCGATGATTAAAAGGAACTGTAACTGTCTTAGGACCGCTAGTTATAATTTCTTTATCTGTTTATATTTATTCTTATTTTACTGTAAGGTGTTTTACTAACCGCACCGTAGTAGGTTCAGCCAACCTGTACTATAGTTATTATTCTGATCATTTCACAATGTATTACCTGTACTGGTTAGTTTTATATATGGCAAGCAGCCATCTGTTCATATGTTTTGTTTATTTGTGGAAAGCGTAGGACTGCAGTGCACGTAGGAAACACTATACAGCCACATTTATATATGCATCACTTTCTCCCGCCACCAGCAATTTTTCACTGAGGTCGCTGTCCGTGCTATAACTCTGTTTAGCCCGGCATGTTACCGACCAAAAGCCTGTCTATTTAGCTCAATAGGATAGGTTTAATATGATTAGAGACAATTTCTTCGTCAAGCGACACATAGTGTACGCCTCTTTTCCGGTAGTTGCGATAATTTATCCCCGCACTCCGGCAAGGTTGTGTAAAATTGGCCAACATACCTATTGGGCCTCATATTTCTAAGTTATTGTCTCTCTTCATGTTCCACTAAGCCTTATGGCTTCTTAACTGTTTGGATGTCCCTATCCGCATCATAGACTGATCCGACCCTGGGAAACTATTGGGGTTTCCGAGCGGTGATGGCTAGGGTGTGGTGTCACACACACCTCCCGTCTTGCGTTTATACCTAACTTCTGGTTAAAAGGTTAGCTCCATATGACCTGGTGACGGGCGAGATGCGCATCCCCACCGAATTCTGTCGAATGTCTGGGCAGGATGTTAGGATCTGCCATTCCCTCATGGGAAGGACATTCACGGTGGGTATTCGTCTCTCCTACACCCACCGTAACGATAGATCAGTCACCTAAACTTGCTTTTGTGAAAAGTAGCCATTGTCCTGTGACGTTTTATGTGGTTATGGAGCAAGATGTCCGGATTCTCACCAAGCTCGGAGGTCTTGCAAAATAACATGTATGCCCACTGTCTTGAGTGTTGATGTATTAGGACATCCTCTCTCAATGACAGCCGTATGTAAAACGCTAGGTAGGTCACCCGCCATTTGCGGCCTAAACTAGTTCTTAACTTTAAAATCTAAATGTTAGGTTAGGCATAGAAGAAGGCCCGCATAAATAAAAACCGCACCTACTAATTCAGCATATTTAAAACTACATAAGACGGTGACGTGGGAATCCCTCGGGAATCGCTCGTCCCGTCTTCACGTAAAACAGCACGCAACATTATATTCATAATTTCACTAGTTATGGTCTTTCCTGTAAGCATTTTGGTAGAATATTAGAGTGGGCCCTTTCTGGCCAATATTCTTCTCCCGCTTTAAGCGGCGGCAGCATTTTCCTGTGATGGAGGCCCGCGCGAGGCACTTGCCTCTCGCAAGGATTCAGCGACGATGGCCCGCGCAAGGCTACTACTTCTCACCCAAAAATAACATCAGAAGTAATTCCCGCGTGAGGCACATAAGTTTTCGCAACTATAAAAGATAACTTTCATTCCTTTCAGCTTAGAGGTATAATAACTTATATTAAGTTAAATAGTGATCTCGTATGCGGGAGTCTCCTTTGCGGGGATACTTCTGCGGACCTACGAGTCTGTGTGGTACCTCCGGGAGCCCCACGTTTAAAAGTTCATCAGGCTGTCTCTATGTCTTGTATTTTCGTATGCTCATTTTTATCTAGCAAACTTGACAGTCTGTTTTAGGTAAATCAATTGTATAGACTTATTTAAATTAGGTCACCAATCAAATATTGTAAGTCCATAGATTACGAAATTGCTATGGACAGGCATACTGGTGACACAAACTCATGGGCTGATACAGTTGTGTTCAATATTCGCGACGATGGTCGCCTGGCCTCATGGGAACGATTGAGTTCCACCGGCCTTAGGAGCCGTAGGGCAGTGTCGCACGGGGTCCGTAACCCCGAGACCGGGAGCTAGCCAGCGTCATCATTGGCCGTGTATATGCGACGTGGCGAGCTGACGCCATACACCAGAACGGCCCGACGCTACCCCGTGAGCTACATCCCGCCCACCTCCTCGTCCCAATAGGTAATTTGAAATTTTACATTCTAAAATGGCATAACGTGGGGTAGAATTATGAAGTATCTTTTCAAATTTGCATCTTCTTTTATGTTGTTGTAGAATGATAACCGGCTTGTCTCGCTGACTGAGCTCTACACCTCACTTTAAATTGATTTTCTAAAACTGTTTGTACCTGTTTAGTGAGTTGTGTTTTATTTATGTTGTCTTTCTTAAATGTTTCAGCATAACCTGTGATGATAAGATTGCTTTTACGTCTCTATCCATTAGGCTGTGTATTCTCCCTGCCCCCAGGTGTAGCCTAATATAATATAGAATGGATGATAGTTTACCGTATCCCACGTTTACTATATATGTCATCCCAGAGCCGAATTATATTACATTTTATCTTTATCTGTAGGGCCTATTTTCCTAGTTCGGTTTAGATCATAATATTTGATGCACTCATTTTCATGTGGAGCAGAATTTGGTAACATTTTATTTGGCAAGTCTCAATCACATCGGTATTTTCATACACTCCACCCCACCCCGCCATATTCAAGTTAGTTTTCTACTTATATCGCCGGCTGTTTATTGTCATACATGATATCAACGTAAATGCCATACTCTATAGCATGTGTTTGCATTAGGGATTCATGTAAGATGATAGAAAATAAGATGACAAACAACAGTGTCCCCTAGAACGGCCATTTTGGATTTCAAAATGGCCGCCGATATGGAAAAAACCCTATTAAATTACACAAAAATTATCCAACTGGTCCTTGCCTTAAAATGAGTAAGTCTACATTAATTGGTATATGTTTAGAGAAAAAAAAGAACATATATACATATATACATTGTATACACCAGTGGTGTAGCAATAGCAGGTTCAAGGAACATGGGCCCCTGACCATTAGGGGCCCCACCAGCCTGCAATATTATTTTATGTAGAAGTTTTGAACCTTCTTTCTTTAATAATAATGCGACCAGAAATACCCCCTCCATCTCCTGCATTCCGATAAACCCTTATTATCAGAATGCAGCCTTGCAGTAGATGACTTCTCAGATCATCTACTTTCCCAACTTTAATGGTGAGTAGCACTCAGAACCACTCCATACTGCAATGGCGTAGACAAATGTGGCTTGTGTAGGGGCTTAAGCCCTAAAGATTTTGGCAAATATTTTTCAATTCTGCACAATCAACCAAATGAGAGTATATATATATATATATATATATATATATATACCTCTGAGAGCATCTAAATTTAAAAAAAAACTCTGGGGAGGACATCCAGAATTGGGGCCCACACACTTTCTGACCAGGGGCCCCCAAACGACATCGCTACGCCACTGGAATACACATTACTCACTTGTAATATATCCAAAATAGATATCTTTTTTACCATTTTTAGCATTTAAAAAATAATCTTTTGATCTTTTGGTTACGACGGCCGTTTGCCACCTCGTCCCAAACTGCAAATTTGCTACTATTTCTTTGACCAAAACTGATGATTAAACAACAATTCAAATTCGCTTATTGTATATATAATACACTGAAGTCCTAATTTTGAGATCAGTTTTCATCATCTGGGTCAACAAAACTACTTAAGTTCTGGCAATGGTCTTCCTCTCCTTCACACCGGCACAGTTCTGTACACACTATACGTTTTAATCGACATGAACATCTACCTGAAGCGCACTTATTTGTTGAGCTTGGGTTAGTGGTACCACACGTACACCTCACTAACTCAACCATCGCTGCAGGGGCTGGTGCAACCTTGGATAACAGAGGTACAAGCCTGTGCTCTTCCTTCACCCAGCCATGCTGTAAGGGATCTGGTGATAGTGGACTGACATCAAGGTCGTGTTCCTACACCGAAGCTTGGCAGTAAGCACGCTGGATATGCTCAACCCATGTTCCACGTGTCGGTGGTAGCATGTCGATACCTTTGTTCATGCCTTGTTGTTTGAATAGGTGCCATCTGAGGTGATGCGGCTCAGTAATGTGAACATTCTTCTTACAGAATAAACTACATAAAAAGGAAATGCACCCATTTAATGTATCATTAGAAGGTTGGGTGTCACAGCCGAGGCCGGATATTAAAGTTACAATCTTGGTATCTGCTTTTAGGAAGGCTTCTAAGCACGCTTTCTTAGACTTTCCTCTTATGTAGCCTGTGGTATCACAACCAGTGAGAGCATGCCATTTGCAGAGAGCATTTGCTCTCTCCGGTCCAAGAGCATCATAAATAGGTTGAAGTAGAACTAGTCGTCGTCGATCACCCGCGCCCATCACCAGGGCAGATTTATGTACGCAAGAATCAAAACATCTGCATCCTGACTGTAAATGTGAACAGTATATCCAGCTTTATTTGCTCCCACTGCATGCAAGATCATTAAGGTATCGGCTTCTTCTTGTGTACTGACACCAGGAGTGGCATTATTGGTGTAGTTGGACATCACTTCTTTGCGTGTGGCTGTTATCATACACATTTTAGAATGGTCTATTACTTTTTGTGCAAGATAAAGTGTCAACGAATCTTTTGTAGCTACACTTCCAAGGAATACTTTTAATTCAGGAATTTTGGTATTCTCTTCTACATTATAATCTTTTGGCTGTGCCTTTCGACCCTTGCGTCGTTCACGTGTTGATTCCTTTAATGAGCCAACGACAGCGTAATTGTCCAAAATTACCATTACAGAATTGTAATTACGTGATTTGATATCTATGAGCTCAACATAAGCTTCGCCAAGGGCTTTACCATTTTCAAATGACTTCACAGCCATGAGTTCTTGTACTATGGCCATACCGTCTACAATTAGCCAGAGCTGTGCATCTGTGGAACCGTATGCACCATCTGAAATGAGATTGTATTGGCAATCCTCCATCGGTGACACTGAAAGATTCTCTAAGACAGTTATCAATGAGCCTTTATTTAATGTTGGTTGCACAGAACCATCTGGTCTCATTAATGTCCGATTAACAGTTGTAAATTCATAATTACCAATCACCTCTTCCATATCTATTTCACGAGATGAGCGCGCTACAACAAGTAGCCGAGACATTAGACCAGACGTTGCCTGGAGGGTTAAAACATCAGACTTTGCCTGTACTGTAACCGCCTTGGTTGTAGAAGTCCATGTAAACGACTTACATTTTGTCATCTTGTCCCAAAGATTTGTATTTCCACATATTCTTTCATCAACAAATTTCTGCATTGCAGATTTTCCCACGAGCTCACAGGACAGGATGCTTTCCTCAACAGCTTTAGGAACTATGTCATTAGTGACAAGCTTAACCATTGCTGTATTTCCACTCTTGAATATTCCACAAGGTGCTAGGACATCAACTAGCTTTTTAATAGCTTGTTCTTGCCTGAGTGTTGTTGACTTATTGAGTTCATGGTGATCCATTTTACTCTGTTTCTTTAAGTCAGCCATGGCACATACAAAACTTCAGAAGAGTAGCAGGAGACTGAGTGATGCCACCAATAGCACCCTGACCTTTGACATTTTTGTTTACATGTTCTTGAGCATGATCAAAACCGATGCGGGTGAATGGTATCAGGTTGGAAGTGTTCACCGTGAATTCATGTGCCATAAAGTCCTGCCAGATTTCTGGATCAGTAGTTTGAAGCCGACACATTCGTGCAATATATTCTGAAATATTCTGTGCATAATCATGCCTCCCATAAGCAAAGAAATACACACATGGTTTTTCAAATGACGACAGGTGAAGGAACCAGTCACCGAGCCGGGTAGCACGCTGGAATTGCAGTAAGGTCAAGACCTGTTTCATGTACATTCGTGCCCAATTAAAAATGGGCTCTGTGTTGTGCTCAGCATCAAAGTCGGCAAGCTGTTTCTCTATATTAAGTGACTCAAGTGTGATTAATAATCCCTAATGTAACTCACGAATGCTCTGTTTCGATGTGTATGCATCAGACAGTATTTTAATACTCTCTTCAAGAGCTATGCGGACAGCAGGCCTTTCAGGAAAAAACTCTCCTATCCAAAGATCGAACAATACCTGCAGAGTGACTTCGTGAGCTTCCATAGCTCTGTTGTAATGATTCCCATTTATAATTTGATTAACAGTCACAGAACTGTACACACCTGCTTCGACCCAAGCCTCATCAATCCCGCTTCCTTCTATGGCCTTTCCCAAACATCTGAGAGCACATAATGAAGTGGGGAATGCACACACAACAAACTGATTGATGTTTTCTTGCACAGCATTGGCTATCTGACTACAAACCCTGGTCACCCGACTGTATGATACTCCACAACATAAATGGCTGAGCAGATTTATAGCGGTCTGGCTGCGTAAATTGTGATATAGCCACAAAGATAATCCGACTGCATATGGACTTTGACATTGGCGACGAAAAGTAGACAATTCAGACTGGGATTTTGTTATGTATGCTACTTGCTTTGAAATTCCTGCATCATCATTTGAGAAATTGTTACACATGATTTTCTTAGAGACTGATCTCGCGACTCAGGAGTCGCAGCCTTAGAACCTTGCAAGATCCATCTGTTTAACATTAATACCTCTATTGGCAATCCAGATTCGCCAACACCATCTAGAGAGCCTGTAAATACCCACGGTTTCTCTTTTCTGGCTTTAGTTATCTCTTTTCTGATGATTTTGGCACATTTAAATATTATATTAAGGTCGCCTTTTATGTCTTGTTCAGAAATCGCAATATCGACTGCTTCACGTCCAGATTTTTTTTAATGGAAGACGCTAGGTAATTTACCTCTATGTTGGGATAGTTCAATGTCTGGTAAATTGTGTGTGATGTTTGTTATTAGTGTTCGTCTGGATATTGCGTGGCCAGTGACTGCGTGGTCACGCATCATATTATAATACAATTCTTCAGCCTGAACAGTCGTTATATAGTCTCCAGATTCTATTCTTTCATGCAACTCATCGTAAAATTCCATCTCTGCTGCTATAAAGAAAATCGTCCCCTCAATATTCTGATTATATTCAGTGCGTCTTTCATGGCCTTGAATATAAATTCTCCAGTATGTGGTTTTGCAGGATTTGTGATAGACAATGTCCCTAGCCAGAAAGTCCCCTTCTGATATTATGTCGGCCAATTGTACTTTCCAGGATGCATTGTCACGTTTATCTACTATCTCTTTGACAGATATCCAGCTATTCTCACTACGACAGGCATATAAAATTTCATTATCTTTTTCCGTATTTTGACCTTGACAGAAAAAGCACTTTTCACGATCAAAACGCTCTGTGACAGATCTCAGTAGTACGCTACTAGATTCTACAGATAAGGTTGGGCACCCCTTCCCCTTACGTTTTTCAGGATTATTGAGATACTTAATCTCGTCTCTGTTAGCTGTGTTCTTGTCTGTGGTTTCACTATAACAGCTGCGATGCCACTTAGCACCCTTTTGCAAAAGGTCCGATGCTGTTATACCTATTAATATGTTCCCTACATTAATAAAATCATGACTGCCCCATTCAGATCTTTTATTGACATTCGCTAAAAATGTATCATATGATTCTACATCTCGGAGGGGGGGGGGGGGTCAATCTTTCTTTCTTATTATATTCTTGGCATTTAATACATAAACTGTAATCAGTTGGTTTATTTTTTGCCGGCAATTCTAATTCACTCTCCATCGTTGACTACATGTGTTACCAAATGGCAAAGATATGCAGTTTGTCTGTTTGTTAGCAGAAGACAGCGCTTTTTATAAATAAAATATGAGGATAAGTGCAAGATTGTCTTTTCAATTTACTTTGATCCAGAGATTCTAAAATTATCCCGGGCCATGTATTATTATAAAAATACGTTTTTAACCTTTTAAACAAGAAAATTTGGAATATAACTCTCATTAACGATTTAATAATTATTATGATCAATATTTTGAGGTTAATTTGACTAGGTTATGTTGCTGTCTATGGCAGCAACATGTTCCAGTTAAATTAATTATGAAATATTCAATAACATACCCTTTATAGTAGCCTTGAAATTAAGATTCTTGGTATTCAGGATTCAAAGGGTTAAACATATTACTATGATATTGCCTATCAACCATCATACATGATCTGACATGCATTAAACATATACCTAGACACTAAAATCAAGACACTAGGCGATTAATGAGTCAAAATGTTGAAAAACTGTTTTTTCAGATAGCGGCCATTTTGAAATCCAATATGGCCACCATAATGACAAATGAAAATTTGGTATCAAGTGATTTTGGATTCCCAGATGATTGAAGAATATTCCCTGAAAGAGACATGCATTAAAACATATACCTAGACACTAAAATCAAGACACTAGGCGATTAATGAGTCAAAATGTTGAAAAACTGTTTTTCAGATATCGGCCATTTTGAAAACCAATATGGCCACCATAACGACAAATGAAAATTTGGTATCAAGTGATTTTGGATTCCCAGATGATTGAAGAATATTCCCTGAAAGTTACATGCATTAAAACATATACCTAGACACTAAAATCAAGACACTAGGCGATTAATGAGTCAAAATATTGAAAAACTGTTTTTCAGATAGAGGCCATTTTGAAATCCAATATTGCAACCATAACGACAAATGAATATTTGGTATCAAATGATTGTGGATTCACAGATGATTGAAGAATATTCCCTGAAAGTTACAGCTACTATACCTGAAAATGCATATCAGTCTCAATTGTCCTACTCAAGGCGGCAGACTATAATACAGAAGCAAACAGTACCGTCCATTAGTCAGAAAGAATAGTTGTATTACAGTTTGTGTGGCTGATTACTCTAGTGGAACTCAGTATAACTGTGTAATAGAGCATGGCTTGACTACAATAAATGCTGTACATGAAAGAATGGCATGGAAAACGTTATCGGGTTTATGGCATTACATATTTGCATTACATATTCAATGTTAACCGCCTTACTTCGACATACTATGCTCCATGGATAATCGCCTGTGTGTATTACTGGTGGTCCTTGATCTATCTGCTGCCTTTGATACAATCGACCACAATGCCCTGCGTGTACGTCTGCTAGAACTGGGTATCACCGGCTCCGCTCTTGCATGGTGTACATCATACCTCAAGTGTCATCATCAGACCGTTATTATAGATGATGCCAGGTCGTCTGGGCGTGAACTGCCCTCTGGTGTTCCTCAGGGATCTGTCCTGAGACCTGTGCTGTTTACAATTTACAAAGGACCCCTAGGTCGCTTATAACAAAAGCATGGAATCGGTTATCATTTGTATGCGGACGATATCCAGTTGTACATGGTCTTTTATCCCAATAATCAAATTAATGCCCGTGGCATTTTAGAGGATAGCATTCACGAACTTAAGCTGTGGATGCTTAACAACCTGTTACAGCTAAATGAGAAAAATACAAAAATTATTCTAATTACATTGCCTCATCTTAGACCAAAGGTGGATATTGAACAGCTTCAGATCGGTGACGAAAACATTCCGTTTAGCACCAACGCACGAAACATCGGCATAATTTTCTATGATGCTATATCGATGGAAAAACAGGTAGCATCTATCTGTCAGTCACTCTATTTCAACTTAAGAAACATCAACAAAATAAGAAAGATGCTTGACAACAGTGCAAGACTGGATTAATTCTTTGCTAGCGGGTATTACATCAGACGAGTGACAACGTTTACAGAAGGACCAGAATATTGCAGCCAAAGTACTTACAAGAACCAAGCCATATGATCATATAACACCTGTCCTAAAATATCTTCATTGGTTACCAGTTAGAGAGTGCATTAATTACACACTTGCGCTTTTGGTATTTAAGTGTTTAGATGGTCTGGCTGCACCCTATCTAGCATCACTGATCGAGCGGATGATAGCACCTAGGTCCCTTCGATCTAGTGAGCAGCTATTATGTGTGGAATCATGCTCCAATCAAATGGTTGGTCAACGTGCTTTGGAACAGTCTTCCACCCCATATCCGCAATTCTTACGAAATTGAACAGTTTAAATTATTATTAAAACACATTTGTATAACAGAGCATTTCTGTAACTAGTTAATCTTGTTAAGCGTCTTTGAGCGGTTTAGTAAATGCATACATATATACATATATACAATATGTTGCACAACTGTACCAGTCACATTACACGTACGCTATTGAATATTTTGAAACTAATTTGACTGGGTCTGTTCCTGTCTATGGTAACTGCAGCTGTCAGTCAAATCTCTTTCAAAGTAATCAACAGAATGTTTCCTAAAGTGTAAATTCATCTGCGACATTCAATTCGTATACTTTAGTGACGAACATTTTGATTTAATGATGCAGCTGCCCCATTATGATAGTGACATCAATTAACTAGTGACGTAATTGATTAAGACATAACAGTTTTCATGGCAGTGCTAGCGGTTACACTAGATTTGTTCGTAAAATATGTAAAAATGAAGCTATCTATGAACGAGTTGATTTTCATTGTAATTATCATATTTCCTTCTTTGTTCAACACAGTCTCTAGAAGTTATATCAGAATTCTTTGGAAAATGGAAAAGCTGTGATACATTTCTCAGTTTCCTATATTTCCACAAATTTACACCACTACCATATTACAAACAAATCAAGTTTTAACCTTTTTGGACACATATACGTTTGGTTAATGTTTTGAAATCAGAAGTTTAGTATTCAAACTAACAGAAAATAAAAAAAAACATATGTTGTACAAGGGGTGCAGTCAACTCCTAATTTAAGCCATATTTGTTTATTTTCATACCCAGGACTATAACGACCTTTAATGACAAAAAGAAAACGGACGCAGTATTCGTGGAATTATGGAGTTTCCGCCAAGCACTGTTGGTCGCCTTTGCACGAAACAACGTTTTGTTGGAACCAGGCAATGTTGGCCAAATGCGCTGCAATTGTAGTATCGATGTTTGATACACAAATGCCCATTTTCTTCACCAGATGAATCAGTAATGTCGAAAAGAGCAGAATATTAGTAGATATTGCATTGAAGATTTTTCTGATGGCAGTAACAGGTTCCAGTAAAATAGATTTCGAGATAGTCGACAAGACTACTTGTATGATTGAATTGGTATTTAGCTTATTTGACTTCTTGTTTGTTAAACAATTTTCTTTGTCATGTACTTCTTCAAGTTCATAGATGGAATAAGTTGATCTATTGCAGGTTCGAACACCGTTGTATAACCCTTTGCTCAAAACTTCGGTTATTATGTGACGCTTAATGGTGCAGAAAAAGAGTATTATTTAGATGTCCCCTTTGTTAGTAACTGGTGATTTAGTTAGTCCGAAACTCGCACCTAACTATTATATCTCACACTGTAATCGACAGCAGGCAATTAGAACAGTGCATAAATGTTTGTTCATGTGTAAATTTACAGTGGAGACAGACCATTCTAAATTTTAAACAGAAATTGTAAAGAAAAGAGGAATGATGTTATATTGCAATGAGCTGAATCAAAATAGAAAATAGAAATGTATGTATCCAGATATCTTACAGAATGATGAATGCTACTAATGTGTATAATACACAGACCGATATATGGATTCCAGTGCTAGTCATAGCAACACCCCCACCCCACCATTTCTATCTAAGCTTCATCCGCTGTTCCGTGAGTTGGAATCAATTTATATACTTGGAATCCTAAATTCCAAAAAATCCCAATTTCAAGGTAGCTACACAGGTAAGCTGTTAAATACTTTTCTAACATTCATATTGATCTTCTTCTGTATAATTCGTACATAGTCCCTCTTGTGCCAAGTTGCTCATTTACCAACCAAACCCCACCTACTCTGAAATGCTATTGAGGGTGGCCAAGAGCAAACTAGTTTTTGAAAATTTACCACTTGGATAATTGGCTCGGTAGCTGAGCCAGTCATTCCAGTGGTAGATTTTGTAATTGTCTTCTCCTTTCCTACAAATGGACACTGACTAAGTAGGAAATGTGTCTATTCTTGACCATTAACTCATTACTGGTCAAGCTGGCCAAATCAACATCTGCACACGCCTTCAGGAATGTCTATTCACAGGAAAACACAGTCATGTTTGTCAATTTCAGTTGTAAATCTACAAAAGTAGTCTTCTTTTAACATTTTCTTGCTAAATCTTAATTTCTAGAAGTAACATTTTGAGCAGTTTGAGGCGCTGTTGACGTTAGAGGGGTTAACTTATTGTTTAACTCCTTGAACCCATAAGGCCAAAACCGTATTAACCATTAGGATTTAATAAATATTATGTTGACTATTTTGAAACTTATTCGATTGTGAGGTTTTGATGTCAGCAATACCTCCCAGTCAAATTAGTTTCAAATTGTTCAACGGCTTACCTGTGTAGGTATGTACCTTGAAATTACTATTCTGCAAGAACGTTGCTATGAAGCAATAGAATTTATCGAATCACATGTGGACATATAGAGGAAAATCTCCTTGCGCAAATGGCTCAAGGCCAATCGAAGCGAAATAGACACTCAATCTATTAATCCTATCTGTCCGTTAAGTACATGACGTCGTAAGCAATTACGTCACATGTAGCGTGATAATCAATTACCTAACATGTAGGGTGATGTCACAATCATAATTGACAGAAATAGGTCGTGAACCTGGAGCAATCCATCAGTTGTACGAATTCTATATCTTAACTATTTAATAAACAATGTGTTTAATATTTTGAAACTAATTTGACTGGGTCGGATCAGATTGAATTCTTTATCTGCTGAAATTGGTATTCTGCAAGAAACATTGCTAAGAAATAATACAATTTATTGGATCTTATGTGGTCATTTAGAGGGATATTGTAGCCTTCAGCGGTACACATTGCTCCATACTATCCTAATGCTGCTGCTGGTTAGCTAGTCTGGAGACTGGGAGTGGATGCCACGCATCTCTGGCGTCCACAATGACCGACCTTCAGAGTCGGATTAAACATCACTGTCTTGTCCCGGCTGATCTTTTTACCAGTATGTCTATTCGTCATTCCATTGGTGGTTGGTAATGAGACGATTTCCCAAAAAACAGCTAAACAATAATACTCGTTTGCTACTTTATTACAAAAAGGTGTACGTAGAAACAAAAATGGTGTTGCAGTTCCGTATCTCGCCAGAGGTACCTAACACATCTACGCATATGTTTAGTGCATCGCGAAAGGTATCCCTATGAGAGAGAGAGAGCGAGAGAGAGAGAGAGAGAGAGAGAGAGAGAGAGAGAGTCCTAGCATGGTCACTCAGCTGGTTTAATATAAACTATACCTGCCTCAGGCCGGCCAAATAATATTGTTTTGCGAGAGGAAAGTGCCTCGCGCGGGCCTCCATTACAGGAAAATGCCTACAATGCCAAAGCGGAGGAGGAGATGCGGTAAAGAGGGTTGCTCTCCTATGCGAACAATGCTAAAAATGAGAAAATGAATCAATCTAGTGTAATTATGTGTTGCTGGGATGCACGCTGGTTTACGTGAAGATGGGGTGGATGATTTGCAAAGAATTCAACACCGTCATCTTATGTGAGTTAAGGATATTGTGTTAGTTGGTGCCGCTTTATTTCTGCGGGCCTTCCTGGTGGGCCTAGGCTAACATTTCGTTATGGGCTCGAAGGCCGCACCCGCTCACCATTTGAGTTAGATGGCGATCTGTGTCTTTATCAGTTACCTAATGTTTCGAGTGCGGACCATGTGAGATCCGCACCATGGAGCTACTGTTTACCTGCTTAAGGTTTAAAGAAATTTGACCAAAAGAACACACTGATGGGTCAGGCTATCATAATTATATTTCCGCAGTGATTCCTACTTTGGCGAAAAGGCTTAACTACCGGGTAGTCGGAGATACAGAGGGCAGTACGTGATCATCGACACTTTGATTCTGACTGTCAAGAAACCCCAGTAGTTTCTTAAATCAGTCCTAACCAACGTGTCGGAGGGAATCCAGACAAGTAATAGGCTAGCTGGCCAGAGAGTCGTAGGGAGAGACAGCTACTCATGTGTTAAATTTAGGAGGCTTTACTGTAAATGGACAATTAAGAAGATTGCTGATGCGTATAAAGTAACGAAGCCAGTGCACTCAGAAAAAAGTCTATGCAGAAACAAGTCTCCTTGTGAGTAGTTGTCCCTAACTATTATTAAAGTTATTCTCTCTAGCTATCATAGTTAGGTTTAGCGGCTGCATGTCATGTTCGCTAGTGAGAGCATGAATAGCGACGTTAGTGAAAAAGTGTTGTCGTAGGGGAGAAACAAGGTGATGCGTATGTTGTTGGTGTATAGTGTAACCTAAGTGAACTGCACTCCAAGTATTTTTATGAGTTTTTACTATAACTAACTAATAAAATCTGTAGCTTAGATGGCAGTTTGCCCTATAACAAGTATATGCAAATCAGTAGAATAGGAAGGTCATTATTAGCACCATTAGCAATTTGAATATTTATATACAGAAGAATAACAACGGAGGTCGCATCCGACCTTGCGGTACCTATTAGTTATTGGTACCCTAAAAAGGGTACAGTAACACACATATATGTAATTATAATATTAATTTACGTGGTGCACCTATTAATCATCAGTGCAGAGTTCAATAAGCATCACATGTATTTGATGCGTGCAGCTGTAGTTGCTGTTTGGTGTTTAACCGAACGGGTGCTAGCTGATGCAGCCCATACTCAGAATCAGTGAAGAATAAAGTTATTTCTGATGGTTGACAAGTCTCCACACATACTATACAAGGTGTAATCTACCGCAATATGTCTGTATTTGGTGTGAATGTGACGGATGCCTTCCTTTTTATGAAGGCTGCGGTGGTAGAGATATAATGCAAGATTTCTGATCATCGGCAAAAGACGATCCACGTCGCCTAGCTCTTGTTGCGTAAAGCAATGTCCTAATCAGGACTGCAGTCAAAACATTAAACTAAAATGCTGGATACGTTCATTGTTTGTCACAACTATTTCGACGTGGCACAGCAGATCTGGCGAGATATCAACGAACACCACTGTTCTACATACTAATTGTTTAAGTAGTAGGGTTGGAATTAAAATGATACAACCTCCCTCAACTGGCAGCCATTCGGCGATCTGTGGCCCCCACTGCCCTCTCAATCGCTGGGGCATGGGGTTGTTGAGACATGTGATTGGTGTATGCCTCTAGATGGAGATGGGAGCTATGCTACCAGGGATTGAGAGGTCGGTGGGAGCCCCCACGGATTGCCGAACAGCTGCCAGTTGAGGGAGGTAGTATCATTTTAATTCCGACCCTACTACTAGTCAAAATGATACCACCTCCCTCAACTGGCAGCCGTTCGGCAATCCGTGGGGGTTTCACTGGCCTAAATAGGGTTGGGATTTTCTTGGTAGGTGTATGCCTCTAGATGGAGATGGGAGCTGCGGTTCTCCCGGACATGAAAAGCTGTGGCGGATATGAAACTCCTGTGCGGATCCCCCTGTCCGGGAGAACCTCCTCAGGATACCGGCCCATGGCCGGCCTCCCTCGCTCTATTCTGACCAGTATCCAGAGGAGGTTTTTCTATCTATGGGACACTTGTGTGCCTATCCTACCTATGTACCTATTCTACCTATCCTACCCCACCTATCTCCTACCATACCATGTTGCTATTCCAGCCGGCTGGTGTGTGTGTGTCTGTGGTGCTTTGACCATGCACTGGGTGGTCTCGTGGTGGGTCTTTATCTAACCTGGTCATATTACACCGGCCCTAGTGTCTTACCTAGTTTCGAAATTTCAGGTAAGTTCTAGTGAGGTCTTTTGAGCGGATTTGAACCCCAGTCTGCAGCATGGGAACACTATGCAATTCAAACTCTATCAACTCTATTGATAGACCCACTGCAGCACCATTAAAATCTCGACTCTTAGTACTTTTTATCTCTGAGCGTGAGTTGTGAAATCGCTGTTACTGCGTTATCTCGAAGTGACGTCAAGATCTAGAGTGAGTCGAGCCTGATAGCGCAGCAACACAGCAACGTGTGAAAACATAACTTATCAGCTATTGCATACATGGTCGAGATAGTTAATGCGCTGTATTATACAACAGGTCCACATCTCGTTATGTGTTATTAGGAAATGGTCAACTTTAAAATCACAGGTTCAAATCTCACCATGTGTTATTAGCAAATGGTAAACATGTCTACAATTGCTCTTTACCCGTTACCAGAGAAGCATGACATCACGTCAAGACCAACTCGCACAGTCACATAAAACCCATGATTGCAGACCACAGACCCTCGACTGGGCCAAAGTCAAGAATAGTAGTTTATTTAGCCCACCTGCTATGTGTTAACACCCAATTAGACACAGTACTGATAATGGTATACCACGTCTGAACGCACAACCATACATTACGTGTAAACACTCAAAACACTCAACTATGTGTACACGCTCATCTACAAACAATATTACACACAATAGGCTGAAGAGCTATGGTCATGCATGCATGATGTAGGCTGTGCAGCCCGATGAGAAATAGTACCCGGGCCATTGCGTGATATGGGCAACTATGCAGATCGAAATCTTGAGTATGGAGAAGCTCAGGGATCCCAACATTCCGCTCGTCAGTTCTACTAACATGCCTTATGTGTCGCAGACATTATCTGATGACTGTGATAGCGATGGACAAACTCTTCAAGTATATGAATTATTTAGAAACGGTTTGCAGTTTTGATGGGGATGCTGCTATCAAGTTGGAACAAGAGTGGGAACAAGAAATGCAGTGATCCCTCACCCACCAAACTCTCAATGCGCGCACTACTCCCACATATCACATCAGGTCTCCTGAACATCGACCGCATCTCACACAAACACATAGTCTCCGTCGGCATCACATCGACACGACGGACTGCCCGCAGGTTTTTCCAGGTACTGATCGCCTTGTGATCAACCACACATAATAGGGTCTGAACGCCCATTTAGAGACAGGCATCCACAGTGACATACACCATAATTACTGTTGAACAGCTTTGCGATGTTGCAAAGCAATTCGGCCTTAGAATCCCCACAAGAAAGTGCAGTGGCTCCGTGAGCTTTGTCAGTTGAACGAGGAGGGGACTGCTAGCTTGCGAGCCAAGACTGTAACGAGGTGGATGGTGGCCACTCCACTGGAGCACTTACCTCCCCTATGCAGGATCGTTAAGCGAGTGATGAGGGGGGCCGAGGTCTGAACCCTTAGTATGGATCATGAGGCGAGAAGGCGAACACATTCTCGACCAGCGTCTCCACGAAAGGGAGACAGAGGATAGAGGATGCCGGTCAGTATGCTGGACATTCTTCAGCAATCTAGAAGGAAACCTCACATGCCAGATCATGCAAAAGATCCAGCAGACTGTCCAGAACGCCTTCTATCTCCACTACACCCATAACTATCGCCCTACAGTACGAAGCAACCTCAAAGGCATTCTCCCTCCACCCATTGGTGGTGATGGGGTGGGGGAGCTGCTCACAAACTTCAAGGATGTGTCGAAGGAGGGCCTGGGTCGCAACATAGATGGCCACAAGATCGTGTTTCGGTACGATTTCCCGAAGAGGAAGTACATCTTCGAGACGTTGATTGAGGTCTCGGATACAGAGGTGGCAGATATCAACACCCTAAATGACGACCTCGGCTTTCATCTGATCAAACCCTATTCAATCAATGCCCCGCTGATGACACATGATGGTCTGCTATTGACCCTGGCAAATGACCTGCAGTTCATGTTTGAGAAGAATGAAGTGTAGTAACGCGCTAGACCTGGTGGTGACTGGCAAACATGGTTGCCACGATATAGGCCTCCCGCAGTCATTGAAATAGAGGTTGCTCCCCTCTCAACTGTTGTGAAAAGGGATGGGACAGTTCGAAAGCTCTACAATCGGGCATCATCCTTCCTCACCTACATAGATGAAGGTGTCTCCCTGACGAGGGTGGGTCACCGGATCGGGGTTACAGGTGGAAAGCTCCTGCTACGTCGTCCATTCGACGGACCAGAAGAAGCTGTTAACCTCCAGGAGGGCATCCTACAGGTAGATGGTGTGTCACATGTCTCCAAAGCCAATGGTGTTGTTAAGCTGCTTCAGCGAGTTGGACACCCTAGCCCGCAATGACTCATATAGTCCTAGAGCTATGTTTTTTAGCCGACGGCAGAGTGAGCAGCTAGCCGCTGCCCCTGAGGGAATGAAGATCACTATCGATCCGGATGGAACAGGGCTCGATCTGGCACCGATATTTCTCGAGGGGTTTACTCTGTTCAGTTGAACTCTTAATGTATAGCCATGATTCTCATCATACTGCTCGTGCTGGCGTCTACAGCAGTGGCACAGGGCGCTGAGACTGCCATGATATTGGATGCCAAGTGGGCCCACTTCCGGGATGACCGCCAGTACAATCCTTGGGTCGAAACATTTACGACCGCTCTCACCCACGTGAAGAGATCGAGTCTCTCTGCCACTTCTATGGTGTTGAGAGGGTAGGACGTGGTTGTCTGCTGGAGACACCTGCTCAGCACCAGATTCTCTGCATAACATGTGAAGATGCCAGAGTCTGCCGTGTTGCAAATGCTAAGCACATTAGCATCCTACCAGGTGAGCACGGTCAAAGTAGATGGAATACACTATGGGTGGTCCCATCATGCCGATGCGACTCTGGCAGAGACTACGTGTTTGTCTGAGCCCACACAGTCCCATCTCCACCTAGAAGCATACACCAACCACATGTCTCAACAACCCTATGCCCCAGGGATGGAGAGGGCGGTGGGGCCACCACGGATCGCCGAACGGCTGCCAGTTGAGGGAGGTGGCATCATTTTGACTAGTAGTAGGGTCGGAATTAAAATGATACTACCCCCCTCAACTGGCAGCCGTTCGGCGATCCATGGTGGCCCCCACCGCCCTTTTAATCCCTGGGGGCATAGCTCCCATCTACATCTAGAGGCATACACCAACCACATGTCTCAACAACCCTATGGCCCAGGGATTGAGAGGGCAGTGGGGGCCATGGATCGCTGAACGGCTGCCAGTTGAGGGAGATGGTATCATTTTAATTCCGACCCTACTACTGTTTATGGTATTGCGGCCAAAGAAAAGGTCCCTCTGGAGTTGGTGGTATGAGTTAACCTTCTATTAAATTGAACTTTTGGCCCTGTTAATCTTCCAGGAGCGTCCAAAAACTTACTTGCGGTGCGGAGCGCGGGTGTCCTCGGGGGAACCGAACTGAAATAACCTGTGTTGTTCTAAATCAGGCAGAATCGCCCTACTCCACGCAGAGAGCAGATTGGATGTGTTCCCACTCAGAGCGAAACCGCCTCCAGTCTGGTTATTTTGGATTTTCAGAACTACTTTTATACTAAATGGTGACGTAGCACCAGCGAGCCTCAGCCAATCAGTGCGCGCGTTGTATACGACGTACGGTTGCCGACCATGTGATTACTGGCCTTCACCCTACCAAGTACGTGCGCTATCGATGTCTCTATTTAGTTGGAGCTCAAAATAGTCCGATTTATTCTATGATATCTCCGCCAGTTCTGAACCGATTTTAATCCTGTTTGAAGTTTTAAATTTCCCATTCAATTTTGGTATTGATTCATACTAGGAAATGTGACGATAGCTATGCATTAAGGAACTACCCTAATACAGGCAAAGCATTACATAAGCTGCCAGTCCCCGCACACTTACGCGCGTATGCTGGCTACCTCTCACGGCCGCACATACGCATCAGGCGATCTCACGGATTATTTTGTTCCTCTATTATGTACATATACGCCCGTGCCCTTGGCTACCCAGGGGGTGGGGGGAAAACTTGGCGCGTCCCGGACCGGGCCATTCCGTACCCAGATAGACTGGGCCGGTTACTACCAGACAGGGCGAACCGCGCTGCACCATCTCCTTGCGAAATAGACACATGTAGCGTGATAATCAATGACGTCACGTGTAGGCTGACATCTCAATCCATCGTGATTTACAGAAATACTCCGTCATTAACCTGGAATAGTCCATCAGTTGGACGAATTGTATGTCTTAACTATTTAATAAACATTTTATTGAATATTTTGAATCTAATTTGACTGGGTATATTGCTGCCATATCCCCAGTCTAATTAGTTTCAAAATATTCAACAGGTTAGCTGTATAGTTACCATGATTATGAGGTTTCTAATTATTCAGGAGTCGATTTGACCCCAACTCAATAAACCGTAGTCTCTCTTAGGGTTGTCAGTTAGTCCGTCTGTTGTCAGGAATAAAAGCATATTCCGGGGTGTATCTAAAAAAAATAATAATAATCCGATTTGGCGCAAATTGTATCACAATATAGGAACATGCTGTGCAAAATGATTTCTAAACCCTGATGCGGATAAAAGAATGTATCAATATCTGTTAATATCGCTGAAAAACTAGTTGTGCGATTTGGCTCAAAATGTTAACACACGGCGGTGAGGGGGGTTATACATTCGGATTCGCAACTTTGGGACTGAAATAAAAAAAAAATCCGAAAAAATCAAGAACCAGCAGCTATGGAGATTCTCTTGCCCTTGTACTTATCTGACAATATCCTTAGAGTATTCGATTTGAGATAAAATGTCAATATTCAAAGTGTCTTAACCATAAAATGTCAATATTCAAAGTGTTTTAAGCAGCAAGGCGTTAGCGGAGCTTAGTTAGAGAAGGGCGCGTTTTTACACCTTTAATGGACAGATTTAGTCAATACATCTAAACATTTGTTCATGGAATATCCAGTCACAAGAGAAGATTGTTTTTGAAGATTTATCACTGGAATGACCGGTTAAGTTTATCAATATAGTGGTACATTGTAAAACATAGTCTTCCCTTGACCTGCAAATGGACAGTCATCAACAACAAGTGCAGATTTATGATTTGGTCCGTTTTGCCATGAAAGGGTTAAATACTGAAATCTTCCAATCTCAATACTAAGGCAATGGTTGATGCGAATGGATGATTCCAGTTTATCCATCAATCATATGACGTCATAATCAATCACGCGACAGGTAAGATGACGTCATAACCAATGACGTACGTCATGAATGACGTAGATAACTGATCACGAGTGCGTAATTGATGATGGACTAAGCGTTGTTCTCTGAATTGTATGTCTTTACTATATAATAAACATGCTGTTGAATATTATTTACCTATTTGACTGGGCGCTGTTGCTGCCATAAGCACCCGGCCAGGTTAGTTTCAAAATATCCAACAGCTTACCTGTATCTTTTCTGGAAATTGATCGTCATGGAATTGCTCTATTCCAACACGGGCAAGGCGTGGGTGGAGCTTAGCTAGAGATGGGCGGGCCAATAGCTAGAGATGCGCGGGGCATATCTAGAGATGGGTGGCATAGCTAGAGATGGGCGAGGCATCGCTAAAACTGGATTCATCCATTTAATGGTACTAGCTCGTCATCACGCCATTTAAAATATCAACAAAATATTTCTTGCATTGTGATTTATTGCGAATATTTAAGTCAGAGTTAAATCATGTTACTCCAGTGCATGTGCAAAGACAGATTCAATCAATGCAGAACAGAAATCAATAGGCTAATCTGATAATCGTATGCTAATATTTACATCCTTTTCAATCGACACGATTCAATGCATCAACCTGCCTTAGGCAAGTGACATTGACATATGGCCGAGTGGCTGACTCAGTGCACCACTATTGTGATGCCATTCTTGTATGGAATCTGCTTCTTCCCCTCTTTCTCTTCCTGATCCTCCTCTTCTTCCTCGCCCTCCCCACCCCTCCTCCTCCTCCCCGACCTTGTCCTCGTTGTCGTCCTCGTCGTCCTCCTCCTCCTCCTCGCATTTATGCTAAAGGTGTTTACATCCTGCGTGCTTGTAATATGCAATATTGCAGGTTAATGCTTGAAGTGTATGCCTATATGGCAGAATGAACATCTCTCGGTGCCCATGCTATAATGATGTTGCTTAAAACTGATGCGTTCTTATTCAGCAATAGCAGATAATCCCTCCCATCAAAGTGAACCAAGATGTGTCTATAGGTGGAACTGCTAATTCGAAAGCTTTGTAAATTTGAAAATACAGATCGTCTTTGAGATATATAATAAAAGTAAAAGTTTGAACAATTTATCAAGATGTCTTCAATAGCCAGTTATTGAGTAGTGCAGTAATAAGTCTGGATATAAGCTACTAGCTGCGTTATCTGTTCATCCGTATTGATCTGTCTGTCCAGCGATAGGTCTGTCCAGTTCATTCGCCAGCCCATCCATCAGTGAAGCAATGTGTCGTTGACAAGTCTGTCAGTCTATTTGTCTGCAAATCAATCTGGCAAACCATCCATCATGCTGTCTATCGTCAAGGACCGGGCAGTATATTAGACAACTTAGATTCAGTCAGAGGTTTTTGATCTCAGACTGAAATGCAGATAAGTTTACATAGTAAGATTTAGATTCCAGGAGAAGCTTACTAACTTGTCGACGCCAGGATCAGGTCGAAATCTCATAATTACTTAGACAGACAGACAAACATACAAACAAACAGATGACACCAAACTGCAATAGACTCAGTTACCATTGTCAATTTGCAATTCAAGAGAAGACTAATTTTGTAAATTTACTGCTGGTATTTATAAAATCGCTTTCCGTTGTCTTGCAAAGTGACTTTCATCAGGGACTGATTTGTCCATCAAAGTGTCATTGGTGAAAGGTCAAGAAAACCTCAATATCTGCTTAATCAGTGTCAATTTGCAGGCCATTGAGAAGACTTTTTATACTTTGAAAGTGTGTTACTGAAATTAGTGTTGGGTCGGTTGTCGAGCCAGTAATTCCAGTGGTACGTTTTCAAAAATTGTCTTCTATTACCTGCAAATGGATATTCTCCAGGGGCACAGCAGCTGCTTTTTCTAGCATAGGACCGCAGGACTCTGATGTCAAGATTTTCAAATTAACATAAGGAATGAACTAGTGTTCATTTTCAGCTCATTTGGTGGACGATGTTTCTGTCGTAGACAGTACCATCCTCCCTAAAATTGTTGAAAAGTGTACACCAGTTTCTTTGCTATTGACGCAGTAAACGACAAAATATTGGCACCAAGGTGGTAAGGGTTAATTCGCATCCAAACCTATAATGCATATTCATAAGGAAGATGGAGATGTGCTTTGGGCCAGGAAATCTCAACCTCACATCGTTCCAAGAAATCTGCATGCCGGAGGTATGCATATTTAGGTGCGTATTCCCCTTGTTAAATGCCAAGTACAAAATCTGTCAATTACTGCATCCGGAGAAGAATGAAGATGATATCTTGAAATCGTGAATCACGCGCGTTGCACGATAGTGATGCAATCAACATCACCCTTTAAACACGGCGTACTAAATAAGTAAAATCATTTACATTGCAAGATCTATTCTGGTGAATATTTCGAAGCTGATTTGATTGGAGGCTGTTGCCATATGTGTCAGCAACATGTTCTTATCAGATTAGTTTCAGAATATTCAATATCTTAACATATAACCTCCATTGGTACCTTGAAATTGATATGTTCAAATGTTAGCTGGTTCCATAACTGCAAGATAGGCTTGATAAGATCAACATGGCACCATTATAAATTCTTGTTTCCTGTTATGTCGTATCTGTCTGGGAATATGCAGATCCGGATTAAGCATATGTGTGGCCCATGGCTAAATCATTGTGGCGACCTCTTACCCTGTGGATCGCGGAGGGGATGGCTACTATCGCTACTGCTACTGCTGCTTCTGCAAGCTGCTGCTGTTGCTGGTGCTGCTGCTACGGCTATAGCTACTGCTACTGCTGCTGATGCTGCTACTATTACTACTACTACTTTTTTTTTGTTGAAAATCCGACGCTGACGCAGTCGGATACACTTTACGGAGGAACTCCTTTAAAAAGGCCTGCAAACTCCATAAAAAATCGGATGAAATAGCAGGCTTTAATAATAGAATAACAATATAAACCTAACATGTCAAAACAGTGCAAGCTAAAATACTATATTATCATATACCACAACCGTGGCATAACTACATAGAAAACATAATTAATAAAGAGCTGATAACATAACATAATTTAACAAAGCCATTGCTATGTGCACACCGTATAGTAGTAGGCCCAAATGGCGAGCATAGCTAACCAACAAGTGGTAAAGCGACTCATCAATAATTAGCAGTAAGCTACTGCTAATCATTGACGCCATTGAGACGATTCATGACCGGCAGGCTAAGTAGATCATATGTAGTTTAACGTAGCACACCGGATAGTTTTGTCCCAAATGGCGAGTGCAGCTCGCCAACTAGTAGCGAGGTGACTCGTCAATAAGTAACAAAATGTCACTCATTGACGCAAGTTAGCCGATTCTTAAATGCCCAGCGGACATAGTAGCCTTTATATAATATAATGCACAAAGCAAAAGTATGCAAACTATGACTACTTAGATGGCGCTTTGGGTTCACATTCTAAATTTGCTTCTTTGTACGATTTTGCAAATTACCCTGGAACAAATACACCTACAGGAAACATTTACAACAGGAAGCTAATTGTAAGATATCACACTCTGTTAACTTGGAAATCGGATCACCTCCAGAATATTGACATAATACTCATTTGATATTTAAATATACTGATCCCAAGATTAGGATATTCGTCAAGATTAGAGTCTCCTAAGGAATTAACATTTTTAAATAAAGGCAATTAAATTAAATTAAAATAGCATTTATCAATATACAGCAAGCAGCGAGTGTGCTAGCTTATACAAGTTCCGCTTCTGATATTTTTAGATATCCGTATTCAATTGATACTAGGCCAGTTTTGCACCATACGTCTTTAAATCTACTTTCTCTCCCATGTTCTACTAGCCTGTAAAATCCACAATGAATGCAGTTTATCAACAATGATCGAAATATAGCTTGTATGGCTCTCTGATGGTTGTTGCCAGTTTTATCTCTGGCCTCTGAACACCAATGCTTTCAGATGGCCCACACTCCTACAGGTTATTAACAATTCTTTCTCCTAGCTATTAATGATTCGTCCGATAGTTGAGCAATCTTTGAACAAAATTGTTTCAGCCACTAAATTCACATATTTGGTTCCCAAATTTAGCAAGGAGCATATTGATATATACCCAAAAGCCTGTAGTTATGCGACACTGAGTAAATAGATGGTCTATCGTTTCCTCCTCAGTATTACATAATAAGCACCGGTCTGTACTTGTTATTTTACACATATAAGTAAGATGGCCGACCCATAGCCTTTGATGGAGTAAGCGCCATGCCAGGTCCCGTGCATTTCCTGGTAGACAAGGTAGATGTATTGCTTTCCAGGCATTTTTCCAGTTCTTTGGCGCGCATCCTAAATTGATCCAATGGCCACAATAGGAGTCTGTCTCAGACTTTGCATTAGAATTCTATACCAGTCTCTAGATGCCATGTTGTATTTTATATGTTCTGACATAAATACTTCTGTTGGTTGCAACATATCAATGTTGCCACGTGCTTTCGGCAATTTGAACCATACAGCAGGTATTGCATTCTTTATTCTAACAAATAAGCGCTGCGCATCAATATGTCTCATTGATGTTATTCTTGCTACATCTGGCATCGCAATCCGTTTACGAGATTTCGGATTTACCAAGTCATTGAATACCATTTTGGCCATAGATGGCAAATATAATACATCATCATTATCACGAATAAACTCGTTGCCCCAAAGATGTTGCTCTAAGGCATCTTCCCAACATTTGGGTTGTGGCATTGATCATGTAAATATGCTTAAGGCTTCGAGCTGTTCTTTATATACATTTGGAATCTTTTGATGATTAGGTGGAAGTTTATTGCACATAAATAAACATTCTACTGGAAATGGGTCAACGTACCTATGGAGAAGTGCCCTTGAAACACTTGACCAAGATGAGTTTGAAGAAAGTAACTTATTCAAGAACTTCAATTTTAAAGAAGCACACTTTGCTGAAACATCAACCAAATCCAGGCCTTTGGCATGCTTTTCATTGGTGAGGATTGACTGTGATACTAAATGAGCGTTGTTCTCCCATAAGAAGGACAAAAGTAACGTTTGACTCTACTGATTTGGGCATATGAACTACAGAAGTGGATTACCACAGTCCAGATAAAATTAAATTACTAAGGACAAATATCCTGCCAAATACATTTAGGCGACGTCGTTTCCAATTTAGTAATTCACACTTTAGCTTGGATAGCCTTTCTTCCCAGTTTAGTAATACATTTTGTTCTCTACTAAAGTAAATACCCAAAATTTTTATGACATCATCTGACCAGTTAATATCCATAACATTGTCTGTTCTGTCCTTCCAAGCGCCCAAAATTAATCCCTTAGATTTATCTTTATTGACTTTAAGCCTTGATGCCTTTTGAAAATCTGATAATACTCCATTTAAAATTATAAAATCTGAATTTTTACCTGCAAACACAGTCGTATCATCTGCATATTGAACCATTAGTGGCGTTTCTACACCACCTATACATATTCCTTGAAAATCATTACGTTGCCTCAATGTGGCCCCCAACGATTCCATAGCTATGGCGAATAGAAGCGGGGACAGTGAGCAACCCTATCTGACACCTCGTTCCAACACTACAGGTGTGGATAGCTGATTGTTAACTAAATAGCAACTTGTTATATCAGTATATAAAATATGGACCCATTTAATAAATCTTGAACCAAAGCCAATATGGTCTAAAGACTTAAACAAGAAATCCCATTCTAGTCTGTCAAACGCCTTCTCGTTATCAAGTGCTATTATTGCTGCTGGGATACAATCCTTTTCAACTAATTGAATAAGGTTCCGTATAAGCAAAGTGTTGTTTAATATTGATCTTCCTGGCACAGAGCAGGTTTGATCATCATGAATGACTTCGCCTAGGACTGCGCCAAGTTTTAATGTTAGTGCCCGAGTAATAATCTTATAATCTACACAGAGTAGAGAGATTGGTCTATAATTCTGTATTTTATTTCTGTCACCCCTCTTGTATATAAGCCGAACATATGCTTGGGCCATCGATGGAGGGATATGCTTAAAATGCTAGCTGCTATTTCTTCTAATACTGGACCAAGTATGTGCCAGAATGTTTGATAAAATTCGACTGAAAGTCCGTCGCAGCCAGGAGACTTTTCTAACTTCATACCTTTGAGGGATTTTGTCCAATCATCAATTGTTAGTGATTGGTCACAACTTTCGCGACATGCGTTATATTAGCTAAAATATCTCTAATTGCAGTTTCATCACTTCCCTCAGATTTATACAATGATTTGTACAATTTGGATACTGTTTCCATCATCGCTGCATTTGAGGCCACGGATACACCATCATTAGTCTTCAGTGAGCGCATTAATTTCTCTATACCTCTTGCTTTTTCCAAGTTACAAAAGTAACGTGTATGCTTTTCACCCTCGGTGTGCATTTGTGCTCTTGCCCTTATTTTGGCCCCCTCAAACTGATATTGTTCTATTTCATTTAGTCTACCTTTTAATTTTAATTAATAGTTTGTAATAATTATATTCTCCATCATTAATTTTCTTTTTAATTTTACACACCGACCGCTGAAGCGCCTTTTTACTCTTTCGAATTTCTCGTGCTTTCCTGATGGAATACTGACTTGAAATATGTTTCAGGTCGGATTTAACATCCGGTCTGTTATACATTCATACAAACTTCTCTTTTCATCCCAATGCCTCCAACAACTTTCTACACATTTGCGATAGCAACTATCGCGTAACAACGCTACATTGAGTTTCCAAAATCAATCTCCTCGTTTGATCCAGTCAGCATTGTCTAATGTGATGAAAAACATATTGTGATCAGAGAAAGTTACTGGTTTTATGTTTAGTTTACGTGATTTTGTTTTTTTAGCTCGTTTCTTAGACCATTTACCTAATTTTCCTGCGAATTCAATGTTTCCTAGTTCTACCACAGACAAATATTCATATTTGGAAATATCAGAATCATGGCGCAGTAGACGATATTTCACGCCTCTCGGCGTTACATATAGCATTAACACTTCACCCCCTTCTGATCGGTACATTACCATTTCAGCTTTCATCTGTGAACTCTGTGTTTGAATGGACACATCTGATTCTGCAACTGACATTGTATCATCATCCATAGCATTTACTTCAATCTCAGATTCTGAGCTATTGTCTTCTATATGGCGCTTATTGCTACTTAAGCTACATTTGGCAGGAGCGTCATTTACCATATCTTCAAGCTGACTTAAATCAAGTGGGCTTAGTGGAAAATCGACTAAACTTTCCGTCTTCTGAGTCCTAAACTTATCCTGTCCTAATTTTAATTCATCTTCTAAGGAATTGTAAACTGGCTCTTCTGCAAGATCATCATTTTCCTGCGTGTCTTTTACAGCCATGTTTGGCCCACTGCATTTTGATTATTTTCTTGACTGAAGGTTATACCCTCCTCTAATACTTGAATTTCATCAACTGTAGTTACTTTAACAGGATTTGATGATTTGTTTGTGTCATTTTCAGTGGCATGAACCACAACTACAGCTTCCGTAGTGATTGCTCCAGAAGAATTTGACTCAGTTGCATCCTTTAACGGGCGATTATCTCCTGATACTGAGGGCTTGTTTTGATTTTTTGGACAGCGTCATTTAATTTGGTCAACTGAACCACAGAGCAAACATTTGTTTCGATTAGGACTTAGTACTTAGGCAGATCCGGCACTCTTTAATTTCCCCTCTATACCATAAGGGCAGGACAAAGCTGCCATCAAGCGTCAATCTGTTTGGTAAAGGGATATCCTCTTTATCAAACCAGATGCGTCTTACATCATTGTCTAGCATTCTGTCAAAGGGATACGTTTGCCGTTCAATCTTTTGAACTTTGCCATACATCTTGAGTTCATTCATGATTCTGTCATCTGGAATTTCTAGTGGAACTTTAATCTTCACTAGCAATCTATCTAACTCGATTTCATCCACGTTACAAACTTCGCCTTTTACAATAAGAACATCTTCTAGAAACTTTTCCTTGACCCGCTCATTTGACACTGTTACATTCCATACAGTTTTAGAAACATTGCTAAGCCCCTGCACAGCAGCAGGTCCCGCGCCAACGACGTCCGTCAACCCACGATACACGTCGATAGCCGTGACACTCCACCCCTTAGTTGTTATCTTAAGGCTTAGGGTACACTTATAGGTTGCCATGGTGTTTTATAAAAAGAGGAAACCCATACTACTACAATATATAATACAAAAATATAACACGAAGACGTCGGGGAAAGAGCTAAACACTAAATAAATAGTGTCCCCTTTTGAAACCCTGACGTCTACCAACAAATATATGAATAGAGAGTACAGTCGTATATTTGTTAGTTTGAACCACTTTCTAAGTGGTTCACTAACACCTAACCGATTAAAGTGGTTTCCTAATGTATACTAACTTATTACAGACATATATTTGTTAGTCTGTTCGAGTTGACCGGGGACAGCCAACTGACTATAAAGATTTATATAGCTAATACAAAAGGCGTGATTGCTTAATTATATTGAGCTTATCTAACTGTAGCATGGGTTGGTACGCCGGTTCGGTTCAGGTGATTAAGGTGTGAGAATAACAATGAGGGATATTTGGTCCGTCATTAGATCAAATGCTGCCGAGATATCTTTAATCATGGTGGCTGAGAGTAATTTACTCGTTGTTTGAGTACTGCAAGGGACACGTTTCCTGAATAAAGATTATTAAAACAAATTCTGACAAGTTATAGTTTTTTGATTTTGGAGAATTGGTTCACTCAGTCATTACAAAGCGTTGATTACTTCTTTGTAATAAGTTGGAGTTGCCATGTGTTCGAAAATAGGAACAAATTCTGACAAGTTATACAGTTTTTTGATCTGGGCAAATCGGTTCACTCAGTTATTACAAAGCATTGATTAATTCTTTGTAATAAGTTGGCGTTGCCATGTATTCTAAAATAGGAATAAACAAATAGTTTTGAGCAGGTCTTTCTGACATAGTATGATCCATTTTGGATTGTCTGAATGTTGTTGGTCCAGGGAGATTCCTCCAAAAGAGAGGTGGTTGTAAGTCATAGGGTTTTGAGCTTTGTAAGCTTATATGTCCAACAACCCATGCACTCATTCACCCGCCCAGCCCACCAGCATATTAATCCACCCATCAGTCCATCCTGCCATCCACCTAAACAAATACTTGATCAAGCGGAGAACAGATTTGTAAACTGATAGACAGACACCGGTGGGTGACTAGACGAATGAACAAATGAATAGGCATATGGGTGAAAGCTACAATTTCATTTCCGAATTTGGTTTAATTTAATCACTTAGTCATTGCAAAGCGCTAATTGCTTCTTTGCAATGAGTTGGTGTGGTTGTTGAAAAAATAAGAATAAAATATGACAGGTCGTTGCGGATGAGAGGTGGTTTGTACCTTTACAAACATATATGTCCAAACAATCCATGTGCCCACCCAGGCAGCCACCCAGTAATCCATCCATCAGTCCATCCACACAGACAATCAATTGATGTCTGGGAGGCACATACCAGTAAACCAATAGAGAGGCCAAGGACAGGTGACAGGGTGAGTGAACAGATAGGTGGATGAATGAATGAATGAATGAATGAATGCACGCACATATGAACGCGCGCACGTTTGACTCATGACACACGTCGATAGACGTAAGACCCCACCCCTTAGTTGTTATCTGAATGCTTAGGATATGCTTATAGGTTGCCATGGTGTTTTATAAAAAGATGAAACCCATACTTCCACAATATATAATACAAAAATATAACACCAAGACGTCGGGTAAAGAGCTATATACTAAATAAATAGTGTCCCCTTTTGAAACCCTGACGTCTACCAACAAATATACGAATTGAGAGTACAGTCGTATATTTGTTAGTCTGAACCACTTTCTAAGTGGTTCACTAACACCTAACCGATTAAAGTGGTTTCCTAATGTATACTACCATATTACAGACATATATTTGTTAGTCTGCTCGAGTTGGCCGGGGACAGCCAACTGACTATAAAGACTTATATAATCAAAGTACTAGGCTTGCGCTTACAAATGACAAAGGAATTAAATTCACTCAATCAAGCGATCTTGCCAAATATAATGCGCTAGCCAACGAACTGTAGAAATAGCATACTGGCGCGGGGAGAAAAGTATTGCATTGACCACAGTAAGAGGAGACCTAAAAATGGCTGAAACCGCCAGCTAAGAGGAGTGCCTTTAGAATGCGCTCCAACCAAGACAAGAATTTACAAATTAAACATAGAGTTTGAAAGGAAATACTAATACGAAATATATGTATAAAATTTATCTACAAAATCGCGCTAGAAATTAGCAAATTCGGGCAGCAATTGCAGAGCTAAATAAACATGTGCGTTATCTTCGACTACTACTACTACTACTACTACTACTACTACTACTACTACTACTACTACTACTACTACTACTACTACCACTTTTTTTTGGTAACGCGATCAAAGGATCGTGTGGAAAGCCTGTCTACCCAAAAATATTTACTGACAAAGAACACAAAAATGTAGGGAAATTAATTAGCACACAGTATACGTCAGTATTACGTAAAAATAAATTCTATAAATTAAAAAATATATTTATAAACATTATATAAATCATATTATTGCGTAGCTATAAAAGCAATGAAACAGTGCTCATGCAATGAAATTAATATGGACCACTTAATTTATGTTTATTACAAAATACCCTGATGCAATTGCCGTACACACATGAATCTCCAAAACTGTTTCAAAAATTACCATAGTATGAATATTTTGGCTACTGTGAATACATGATTAGACCAAATTACAAAACATAAAATGAAAAAGCCAAGTCAATTTACTTTGAATGGACGTTTTGAAAATTACCCCAGAATAAATGATACTAAAAATAAACATTCCTTTAGACCGTGTGGTTGACTATAAACACTATTTGAATTTTTAATCATGATATTTTCAAGGTTAATTTTGTGGTTGTTGAAGATTTAAAGCCAATT
The DNA here is from genome assembly GCA_034401795.1 of Chaetoderma sp. LZ-2023a. Classification (NCBI taxonomy): domain Eukaryota; kingdom Metazoa; phylum Mollusca; class Caudofoveata; order Chaetodermatida; family Chaetodermatidae; genus Chaetoderma; species Chaetoderma sp. LZ-2023a. Next base: position 103,506,168 of record CM067359.1, on the reverse strand, counting down.
TGATGGGAAGCTGTTGCTATCATGCAGCAACAGCATCCACACACTCAAATACTAAAATAAACAACACAAATCTAGTGAAAAACCTGTTTCCTAGCAAGAAATCCGTTGAATATTAGGAACGTAACTGAACTGGAAGGCATTGCTGTCTTATTTTCCAATCCAGTCCAATCACGCCCAAAACATTTTGTCCTGAAAAGATCTTAAGGAACTACTAAGCTGCATTGAATCTGCAAATTTGTCTTTTTCCATTTTTCCATTACATATTTCAACTTTACACGATCTTCAAAATAACTAATAGCCCAGAATCAATGGAAACCATCTCGCCTCTACACCACTTGACTTTAAATCGATGGAGGCTATTTCCCTTCAGTGATGCATGGTATTCACATTGTAGACAATATGCAAGCGAGAAATCAAAAATATTTTTTCATTTCGTAAAGTGGATAGTGCTAGGATCGTCAAGTACATCGTAGGCTCTAGAGCAACAGTATTTCCAAATGCTCCAGTTGCCTAAACTAAGGCAAAATAATGCGATCTTTTTAACATCATTATTTACATTATATCCGGAAAGGTTGTGAAACAGTATTTCGGTAGGTGCAATTTGGAACTGCGATGCATCAAACTTGATTAAAACACGTTTGATGTATGTCCAAAACTGACCAATAACAGTGCAATCCACAAATAAATGGACGAGTGTTTCCTCTGCTGTTAAACACAATAAACACCTGTCATTCTCAGTAACTCCTACTTTCTTGAGGAGAGAGCCTACGCATAGCCGTCTATGGATTAATCGCCAAACAACATCTCTGGCTCTATTAGGGATATGTGAGGAATGAATGTTGCACCACACATCATTCCAATTTACCGGGAAATAAGTGGAATTTTCCCAAGCAGCAATTGCCTTTGGAATAGCCGGATTTCGTAGCTTTAACATGTGGTACCAATACTTGCATCTTACAGAACATGTGAAAATTCTATCCCCATATTTTAGCATAAGTTTTGGTGTTTCAACAGTCATAGATGCTTTGGTTAGGCGAAACCACTCCCTAGGAATGGCTACCTGCAACCGCTTTAAAAGGTGTTGTGCATCGATTGGTCGAAGCTTGGTTTTCTGCACTATCTCATGTAGGGATTTCCATTCACGCGTGGTTGCACTAACAAGATCAGAGAAATATTTTAATCCATGTCTAGCTAATGAGAAATAGTATAGAACCCCACCATTATGCAGTATTCTATCATTTCCCAAAAGTTGTTGATTTAGTGCATGTTCCCAGTATAACGGCGAGTCTTCCATTTTCACAAAACCATCTCATGCTTTTTTAACCTCCAGATATGGACTAGGAATGCGTGTGTAATTTGGTGGTGGTTTAGAAGACCAAAAATCCGACTTTGCCGAAAAGGGTTCCACATATCTTTCAATGAGGCATCGAGATATCTGTGCCCATTGATTGTCACTATGGATCAAATCATTAAAAATATTCAATCGCAATGAAATACTTTTATTCCTGATGTCTGCAATAGCTAGACCTCCTTGAGGTTTATCGTTTGTACATATTCTTTGTGAGACAAGATGTGTATTTCCTTCCCACAAAAAGTCAAACACAATTCTATTAATCTCTTGTTCAATATGTTTTGGCATATGCACCACAGAGGACACATACCATATCTGTGACAAGATTAAACTATTTAAAACTAAAGCTCATCCAAAAATTGTCAGGTGTCTATGACGCCACATTGTAATTGTTTTCTTTAGTTTGGCAATGACCTCTGTCCAATTTCGAGAACCAAAGTCTTTTTTACTAAAGTGGATTCCTAGGATTTTGATTGAATTGCTTGTCCAAGTGATATCCATTGGCTGGTCAGTTCTTGTTTTCCAAGGACCCAAAAATAAGCCAACAGATTTGTCTTTATTTATTTTGAGACCAGATGCGCTTTGGAAGTTTTGTAAGATGACATTCAATCTATCAAAATCCTGATCATATCCTACAAAGACAGTGGTGTTGTCACAATATTGAGACACCTTAACAGGCTTCTCTATGCCTTGTATGCTCAGACCTTGAAAGTGGATATCTTGTCTTAATGTTGCACCTAGGGATTCCATGGCTATCACAAATAAGAGTGGTGACAGAGGACAACCCTGATGAACACCACGCTCTAATGATACAGGTTGACCAACGTAATTATTTACAATATATCCGCTGGAAATATTTCTATATAATATTCGGACCCATTTTATAAAATTTGGTCCAAATCCTAAGTGGTTCAATGACATAAATAAAAAATCCCATTCCAGTCGATCAAATGCCTTTTCATTGTCTAATCCGACAATTGCTCCATGAATATTATCCGTTTCAACCAGTTGAATTACGTCGCGAATCATCATTGCATTAGTTAAAAGAGATCTTCCTGGATTTGAACAAGTCTGGTCAGGATTTATTACATCTGCCAGCACACCACCAAGCTTTAATGACAGAGCTCTGGATATAATTTTATAATTGACTCCAAGTAGTGAAATGGGTCTATAGTTCTTCAGATCACTGCGATCACCCTTTTTATATATTAACCGTACATATGCCTGTGACATTGTCTCAGAAAGATGGTCTCGATGAAAGATTTCTCTGACAACTTCGTGGAATGTTTTACCAATAAGATGCCACAATGTTTGATAAAATTCTACACAAACCCCATCCCCTCCTGGTGATTTGCCAGCATTCATTGTATTGAGGGATTTTGTTATTTCATCAAAACTTAAGTTCTGTTCACATATATCAACTGATGAAGGAGGTAACTTATCTTGAATATTATTAAGCAGATCTTGTGCTATTTTCTCATCAATAGGTTCTGATCTGTACAGAGATTGATAGAAGTTGTGTACAGCACTCAATATATATATATATATATCTGTATTGGAGCTAAGCACTTGGTGATCTACTTGTAAACCTCTAATCAATTTTTCTACATCTCTAAATCGTTCGAGGCTGCAGAAATATTTTGTGTTTTTTTCTCCTTCTACGTACATTTGAGCTCTAGATCTTATTTTGGCACCTTCAGCCTTTTCTTCCTCAATTGCACGTAGTTTACATTTTATTTCATTCAGATAGTCAACTAAATGAGCTGCGCCATTTGCAACCTTACGGGAAAGTAGGAATAATAGGCACTCAAGTGCTTTCACATCCTTCCACATTTTCCTTGCTTTTTTAATAGAAAATTGCTTGGATACGTGAACAAAGCCTAATTTTACTTCTTCCCACCATGAAATCAAATCTTCTGTATCACCTTTGTTGCGCATTTTAAAGTCCCAAAAACTGTGTACGTGGCGATGGTATTCTGTATCATTTAATAAAGAACAATTAAATTTCCAAAACCCAGGACCACGTTTTATCCAGTCAGCATTGTCAATGCTTATAGAAACTACACTGTGATCTGAGAAAGTTATTGGACATATGTTTGTCTGTGAAAGATTGCCATTAAGTGATCCTTGCACATATATTCTATCCAAGCAAGATGCTGTTTGGCCATTAGCTGTCACCCTAGTAAAATCACAACCATCGGGTTCTAAAAGCCGATAGCTATCCAGTAAATGTTCAGCATCACAAATCTGTTTTAAGCGATAATGAGTAGTGTCATTATAATTACATAACGAACGTCTATCTTTATCCTTGTCTAAGGTACAATTAAAATCACCTCCCAAAATAAGATTTTCTGAACAATCATGGATCACTGATGCAATGCTGGAGAAGAATGCAGCCCGTGGCCCATGAGATGCTGGGGGCATAAATCGACATAATATTTACTCTGGTATCAGAGACGTCACATGTGACTTTAACCCACCAACCAGCAGTGTCAGTATCTGCTGAAATTATGTTTATGGACCCGAGGCATTTGGGTAAAAATAAAATAGCAACTCCTGCATTTGGCTCAGTGGCATCAGATGTAAACACTTCACCTTGGGCAAGTTGTTAAAAACTTTCGATGGCTTCAGGGCTTCGGAGCCTTGTTTCCTGAAGCAGAGCAATATCAACCCTAAGCTGCAGCAATTTTTCCAACAATAATCGTTGTTTTAAAATTTCGTTGAGGCCGCTACAATTTAATGTACAAATAATCATAAAAATAAAGAATCTGTATATATTGGCCATTATACCTAATTAGATTTTGGTTTCTTACTTTTCTCCTGTTTGGCCCATTTGCCCATTTTAGCAGTGAAATCGGAGGTTGAGAGGTCAACAATTGTTAAATGTTCATATTTCGCAATATCAGAACCATTCCGCATATGCCTATATCGTACACCTTTCTGAGTAATATATGGTACTAAAATTCCTCCAGTTTCAGACCGGTAAATCACCATCTCATCAGAGCGCCGAGACTGGTGTGTTTGAACGGAAATATCAGATTCTGCTATTGAAATCGAATCATCTATATCTTCCTGTTCATTTTCATCATCACCAGAACTCAGGTCTTCTATCTGTCGTTTAAGAACCTTTGGTTGCGCTTTGGTATTTGGCAAAATACTATCAGTCTCAATTAATGGCATTAGTGCAAAATCTGTTTCACTTTCTCTTGATTGCGACCTGAATTTAGTCTGACCTGGGAAAAAAACTAGCGAGTTCGCCACCTTGATCATCTTCCATATCAATGTCATTCTGTAATGGATTTGCACTAACATTTGATGACATTGTAACATTATGATTGGCCCCTGACACTGGTGTTCGAGGTAACCCTTCTTCCAATACATCCATCAAATCTTCAGCTTGAACTGACACTGGGTTGGCAGATTGTGTACATTAGCTACAGTAACAGATTCACTAACTTGATTTTTTCCCTGTTTATTCTCATCTACATGTTGGCTGTCCACCACTAAACTATTTGTGGCCACCTTGCACTTCCATTTGTAGTGGTCAGTGCCACCACACAATAGACATTGTCCTTATGGGGACAGGCGCTCGCCAGATGGGTCACACTACTACAGATACGGCATGTCTTGATCTGCCCTCGGTACCATATTGGTAAAAAGAATGCATTGTCAATAGACAGTGCACTCGGCAATACACCGGGCAATGTCGATTCACTATCCTGCATCCAGACTCACCTCACGCCATTTTCTAGTGAATGGTCAAATTCATATGTCTCGCTTTCTATAGACAACACATCCCCATATTTTACCATTTCCAATTTAATACGCTCGTTGGGTATTTCTAGAGGTGCATTGATCTTCACGAGCAATTTATCAGAATCGATCTCCTGAATCTTATATGCCTCTCCATTAACCACCAGCCCATCTGCCAATAGCTTGTTCTTAATCTCATCAGAACAAACAGTAACATTCCAAACGTTCCTCTTTATATTAATGAGGCCTTTCAGTACTGCGGGACCAGAGCCGACGATATCTTTCAAACCGTGATGGACATCAATAGCCCCCACACTCCACCCCGCTGTCGTAACCCACAGGCTTAGCCGTTGTTTGTAAACACTAGACATTATGCATGAGTGCACAGCACGTCAGCACACGCTCAATGCAATAGCTATAATAAATGTATAGCCTGGGGAGCGGGTGAAAGAAAACGAGCAACCGAAAAAGATCCGACCACACACCACCAAAACAACGCCTAAACATGGACAATAACTAGGACAGAAACGAAGAAGACGCCGCAGTGAGCAATGACTCTCGCAGTCACTGCGAAAAGACAATGCCAAAAACCACTGCTGTAAATAGCGACTTCAAAAAATTTCAAAAAGAACATTACAAAACAAAACTACTGCTAAAAAAAGCTGCTGCTGCTGTGGCTACTACTACTACTACTAGTACTGCTGCTGCTGCTGCTGCTGCTGCTGCTGCTGCTGCTGCTGTGGCTACCACTACTTTTATTTTTCCTCTTTTTTTTTTGAAAATCTGACACTGACGCAGTCGGACAAATTTCACGGAGGAAGTCCTTTAAAAAGGCTTGCAAACCCCAAGAAAAAAGACTGCTGAACTAGTAAGCCTGATTAATATTACACCAAAATAAAAGATAAATAATGAGCATTAATACAATCTATAAATACATATGGCTTAAATAGTATAGATACAAAACAATAGGCTGATAAAGATCCGATAGCAAAACAAAACTTAACAAAGGCATTACTATTCAACCCAGGTGTAGTAGTAGACCCGTGTGGCGAGTGCAACTATCCAACAAATGAAAAGTCCCTCATCAATCAATGACAAATAAGTCAATCATTGACGCCAGTGGGCTGATTCTTTAAAGATCAGCGGGCGTAGTAGCATTTGGGTAGCATAATACATATAGTCAGCAGAAAAATTACAGAAAAATAGATGGTGCTCCTGTTTACATTTTCAATTTACTTTATTGTAAGGTTTTGTAAATTACCATTCAATCCATGTGTGGTAGTAGGCCCGTGTGGCGAGTGCAACTATTAAACAAATGAAAAGTGACTTGTCAATCAATGACAAATAAGTCAATCATTGACGCCAGTGGTCTGATTCTTTAAAGATCAGCGGGCGTAGTAGCATTTGGGTAGCATAACATATATAGTCAGAAGGAAAATTACAGAAAATAGATGGAAATAGATGCGCTCTTGTTTCCGTTTTTTGATTTACTTTGTTGTAAGGTTTTGTAAATTACCCGGGAACAAATAACCCTATAAAATCCTGTGCAAGTTTCTAAAATCACGCGGGACGATTTTATAATTCACTTACTTCATCGATTGATTATTAAATTACCCCAGTCTGTTTATTTGTTACATGAATTATTAAACATAACAATAACAAAGTGCAGATTAAAATGAATTACAGGACACAGATTAATTAAAAGACACAGATAAATCAGCTGTAGGAATTAAATGATTTAAGCTAGTGCAGGCTCATTTATTTTTACAGTTCCCAACTCTATTGAAACCATGTTTGTTTTGCACCATATGTCCTTGAATACTTTTTCTTTACCATGCTGCTTTAATCTAAAATATTCGCAAGGAATATGATTCAGCAGCAATGAACGAAATATTGCTTTTATTGCTCTATTGTGATTGCCCACAGATGGATTTTTCGTCTGTTCACACCGATGTTATCAAATGGCCCAAACACCTACGGTTAGCATTGTTATTAAAATAGTCCTTTCAGACTTTATAATATTTACACTGCTTGATCCAAATTCTCTAAATAAGACTACATGCGTTTCTAGAACAATAGGCTTCGCTCCAAATTGTGCCACGATTTGGCTGATATAGTTCCAAAATTGTGACGATATTGGACATTCTGCAAATAAATGCTCGATTGTTTCCTCGTCTATTTGACATAAGTAACACCTATCAGAAGTCGTAATATTGCACTTGTATGTCGAGTGTCCCACCCATAGCCGTCGATGTAGTAATCACCACAATAAATCACGAGCCATATTTGGTATGAATGGAGAATATAAGATTTTCCATACATTTTTCCAACTGGATGGTTTATAGCTTGAGTCATCCCATCTTATAATTGCTATGGGAGGTGTTACTTGTTTTCGTCTCATAATGTGGTACCATTCCTTGGATCTCATCTTGTATTTTAACATCTCATCATCAAGAACTAATTTAGGTTGTGGAGTCAAACCATTATTATTTACATTTGGCAGACGAAACAATTCAATTGGACGGCATGTTTTATTTTATTTAGCAACTGCTGGACATCTATATGCCTCATATGTGTTTTTCTAGCTACTTCTTGCATTGAAATCCATCTATGTGTTTGAGGGTGTATCATATCAGATAAATGTTGAATGCCATATTTTGCAAAGGACGGTAGATAAAGTACTGCATTGTTATAACATATATTACTATTGCCCCACAATTGCTGTTCTAGTACTTCCTTCCAGCACGTAGGTGGAGGCATGTATCTGTCAAATATTTCTAACTCCTTAACTTGATCGTTAAACACATCTGGTATCATTTGGCTATTCGGAGGTGGCTTCTTTGAGGTAAAAACACGCCAGAAATGGTTCTACAATTCTCTCCATGAGAGCTCGTGAAACACATGCCCACATCTCATCTGATGTAATAAGATCATTCAAAAATGTTAACCTTAAAAAAACACATTTCACTTTAATATCAATTAAATCAAGTCCTCCTTCTAACTTAGCATTATTGAGAACATGATGGGAAACTAAATGATTCTTTTCTTCCCATATGAATGACATTATCAACTCATTAACCGCCTTTTCTACATGTTTTGGCATGGGTACAACAGATGCTGTATACCATAGCCCAGATAATACCAAGTTGTTGACAACAAATACTCTACCAAAAATTGAAATACGACGACGCTTTCAATTTGCTAATATTCTCTTAAGCTTAGACACTCGTTCATTCCAATTGTGTATTGTATTCGGTTTCCTGCAAAAGTAGATCCCTAAAATCTTAATGGTATAATTAGACCAATTGATTTCAAGTGGCTGGTCATTGCGCTCTTTCTATGCCCCCAAAAATAATCCTTTGGCTTTTCCTTTATTCATTTTCAAACCAGACGCATTTTGAAAGTTTTCTACTACGTGGTTTAAAATTGCAAAATCATTGTTTGAACTAGCAAACACAGTTGTGTCATCAGCATATTGTGACAGCTTAAGTGGTCTTTCCATGCCACGAATACATATGCCTTGAAAGTTATTATTTTGCCTCAATGCTATGCCAAGGGATTCCATCACAATAACAAATAATAATGGCGATAGAGAACACCCCTGTCTAATGCCACGTTCTAAGACGATTTCTCTGGATAATTGATTGTTCACTAAATAGCTACTTTTGATATCCGTATATAAAATCTTAACCCATTTAATAAAGTGTGAGCCTAACCCAAACGATTGCAAAGAATTAAAAAGAAAATCCCATTCAACACGGTCAAATGCCTTTTCGTTGTCCAAGGCAATCACAGCTAAAGGGATGGTATCCTTCTCAACCAATTGTATAAGGTCTCTTATTAACTTGGTATTGGTTAAAATTGTCCTCCTAGGTACAGCACATGTCTGCTCTGTTCCAATGATTTCTCCTAAAACACTGCCTAGTTTCAATGTTGTGGTCTGAATATTATTTTGTAGTCTACACATAGTTGAGAAATTGGTCTGTAATTCTGAATTAGACGTCTGTCATTTCGTTTATATATTAGCCTTACGTATGCCCTAGCCATAGGTTGTGGTAAATGGCCTTTCTCAAATATTTCAGTGGCTAATTCTTCCATTATTGTATCTACAAGGTGACAAAACGTTTGGTAAAATTCAACTGGAAGGCCATCACACCCCGGTGATTTTTCTAGTTTCATACCTTTAAGGGATTTAGTTAAATCTTTTAGTGTTAGGGGTTGATCACAAAATTCACTGCCTGTGTCTGACACCTTTTTGGTTATATTTGCTAACAAATCCAATTTTGCATCTTCATCAATTCCCTCAGACTTGTAGAATGACTCATAGTAATTGCATACAATAATACTCATTTCATTGTTGGTAAAGACAGTTGAACCATCCGGCATGTTTAATGAGCACATCACCTTATCTATTGCCCGTATTTTTTCTAATGTGCAAAAATATCGGGTTGGCTTTTCCCCTTCTGCATGCATCTGGGCCCTTGCGCTAATTTTTGCACCCTCAAACTCATATTGTTCTATATCTCTAATTTTACTTTTAGTTTTAACCAGTAATTCATAATAATTATCTTCACCATTATTTACTTTAGCATTAATTTTCATCAGTGATCGATGAAGTGTTTTCTTGCATTTGCATAATTCCCGTGCTTTTCTAATAGCATACTTTCGGGAAACATACTTTAAATCCAGTTTTACATCCTCCCACCATTGCAATGTGCTCTCATATGATGCTTTCCTATTAACCCAATGTTGCCAACAACTCTCTATATTATTCTTATAAAATTCTTCTCCCAATAGTGTTGTGTTTAATTTCCAAAACCCAACCCCTTTTGTTACCCAATCAGCATTGGCAAAGGTTACACAAACCATGTTATGATCTGCGAATGTGACTGGCTTAATATTAACATCTCTCCAGTACCCTGCCAACAAACTATTCACATAAATTCTGTCGATCCTTGAACCAACTTTACCATCTGCCGAAAACCATGTAAGATATTTACCATGAGGTTTTGATATTTTATAGGTGTCAACAAAATTTTCATTATCACATATTTCTTTTAAGAGTCTATCTGATGTATCAGTATAAGTTGAAGTTGCATTCCTGTCATTTTCTTTGTCTACGACACAATTAAAGTCACCACCCATTACTAAGTTTTCAGAGATGTTATCTAGTGCTGTTGTAGTCATCTCATTAAAAAAATTACGACGTAGTTGATGAGATGCAGGTACATATATACACAGCAACGTGAAGCATATTTGTTGTATATCTAGCGTGACTCACCCAGCGACCATTTGCACCTGATACTGAAGAGATTATATTTACATAGGCTGAACAACGAGGGAGTATAACAATTGCTACGCCTGCACTATTATCTTGAGATAATGAATAGAATATTCTGGATCCAGAAATCTGTTCTAAATTATCGTAAGATTCTGACTTCTGAATTTTTGTTTCCTGTATCAAAGCAATGTCAATCTGCTCATTTTTTCAGAGTCTCTAGAAAGTGACGTTGCTTTATGTCACTATTTAAGCCTCTACAATTGAGTGTGCAAATTAGCATAAAAAGGAATAAAATGATGTGTATAACCGCCATTATTAAACTAACTAGATTTTGGGGGTTTTCGACCCTCTCTTAGACCATTTACCTATTTTACTCGCAAACGCTGCACTACTTAGCTCAACTTTTTCCAAATGCTTATATTTTAATATATCTGAATCATGATGCAGATGCCTATATTTAACCCCTTTTACCATCACATATGGAACTAACACCTCTCCTGCCTCTGACCTGTACATGACCATTTCATCAGGTGATTTAGAACTCTGTGTTTGAATGGATATATCGGATTCAGCGACTGACATATTATCGTCTTCTATATCACTTTCCTCTATTTCTGATTCAGAACTTTCTCCATCTTTCTGTCGCTTTGTTCCACTCAATCGATCTGAGACACCAATTACTTTCTCTATATTATTTAAATCGTCTAGATAGAGTGTACTCAGTGGAAAATCAAAGTTAGTTTCAGTATCCTGTGACCTGAATTTTACTTGTCGTAAATTGAAACTCGCTTCCAGAGGGTATTGATCATCATCTTCAACTTGTGTGGAATTAGCCTCTCTGACATCAGACTTGGAGTAAGACTTAGCCCCTCATCTAGAACCTCTATTTCATCGGCTGCAACTACAGCGATTGGATTCTTAGTTTTTTCACCATGCTTCTCATTAACATGGACCTCAGCTACAATCTCAGCAACTACTGGTTCGAAGACATTTTCTTTAGCAACGGGCTTCCCATTAAACTGGATTTCAGCTACAATCTCAGCAGCTACCGGTTCTATGACATTCTCTTTAGAGACAACTTGCTCTGCACTTTTATCAGCACCCTTTTTGACATATTTGTTCTGCGGGCATCGCCACTTAAAATGATCAGATGATCCCCAAACCAGACATTTGTTGTTGCTAGGGCAATCTGTTGCAAGATGTTATGTGCTTAAGCAGATTCTACACTCTTTGGTTTGCCCCCTGTACTATAATGGCAAGATAAATCGACCATCTATCGTGACCTTACTTGGGAGAGGTGTTCTACCTTTTCGAACCAAATTCTTCGGATGCCATTTTCTAAGGTTCGATCAAATGGATAGGTCTCGTGTTCTACTTTGTCCACTTTGCCATACTTGATCAATTAATTGATAACCCCTTCATCTGGGATCTCTAATGGAACCTTCATCTTGACTAATAGACGATCAGAATCTATTTCCTCCACATTACACACCTCACCCTTCCCGACAAGGACCTCGTCGAGCAACATTTCCTTCACACTTTCATTAATTACGGTGACATTCCATACAGATTTGGAAACGTTAATGAGACCTTGAAGGACCCGTGGCCCTGCCCCAACTACATCCTTCAACCCATGATACACCTCAATTGCCGAAACAACCCAAGCCTTTGTCGTGATTTTAAGACTCAGTGTATGCTTATAAGTGGTTGCGATGGTGTTTTAATAAAAAAAGAATCCCATACTACTACAATATATAAGGGGTAATACAAATATATAATACCAAGACGTCAGGGAAAGAGCTAAACACTAAATAAATAGTGTCCCCTTTTGAAACCGTGACACCTACCAACAAATATACGAATAGATAGTACAGTCGTATATTTGTTAGTTTGAACCAGTTTCTAAGTGGTTCACTAACACCTAACCGATTAAAGTGGTTTCCTAATGCATACTAACATATTACAGTCATATATTTGTTAGTCTGTTGGAGTTGACCGGGGACAGCCAACTGACTATAATGATGTATATAATCAAAGTACTCGGCTTGCGCTTACAAATGACAAAGAAATAAAATCAACTCACTCAAGCGAATTTGCCAAAATATAATGCGCTAGTCAACGAACCATAGAAATAGCATACTGGCGCGGGAAGAAATGTATTGCATTGACCACTGTAAGAGGCGTCCTATTAAATGGCGGAATCCGCCAGCTAAGAGGAGTGCCTTTAGCAAATGGAGACACAAAATGCGTTCCAACCAAGACAAGAATTTAAAAATTAAACATAAAGTTTGAAAGGAAATACTAATACGAAATATATGTATAAAATCTATCTACAAAATCGCGCTAGAAACTAGCAAATTCGGGCAGCAATTGCAGAGCTAAATAAACGCGTGCGTTCACTTCGACTACTACTACTACTACTACTACTACTACTACTACTACTACTACTACTACTGCTGCTGCTGCTTCTGCTGCTGCTGTGGCTACTACTACTACTACTACTACTACTACTACTGCTGCTGCTGCTGCTGCTGCTGCTGCCGCTGCTGCTGTGGCTGCTACTACTACTACTACTATTACTACTACTATTACTACTACTACTACTGCTGCTGCTGCTGCTGCTGTGGCTACTACTACTACTACTACTACTCCTACTACCACTACTACTTATACTACTACTACTACTACTACTGCTACTACTACTACTACTACTACTACTACTACTACTACTACTACTACTACCACTACCACTACCACTACTGCTGCTACTACTGCTACTACTACTACTACTACTTTTTTTTTTTTTAAATCCGACGCTGACGCCGTCGGATACCCTTCACGGAGGAACTCCTTTAAAAAGGCTTGCAAACCCCCATAAAAAATCGGTTAAAATAGCAAGCTTTATTAATAGAATAACAATACAAACCTAACATGTCAAAACAGTGCACGCTAAAATACTCTATTATCATATACCACAACCGTGGCATAACTACATAGAAACATATATAATAAGTTGCTGATAAAATAACATAATTCAACAAAGACATTGCTATTTGCACACCGTGTAGTAGTAGGCCCAAATGGCGAGCATAGCTAACCAACAAGTGGTAAAGCGACGCATCAATAATTAGCAGTAAGCTACTGCTAATCATTGACGCCATTGAGCCGATTCATGACCGGCAGGCTAAGTAGATCATATATAGTTTAACGTAGCACACCATATAGTAGTAGGGCCAAATGGCGAGTGCAGCTCGCCAACAAGTGGCGAGGTGACTCGTCAATAAGTAACAAAAAGTCACTCATTGACGCAAGTTAGCCGATTCTTAAATGCCCAACGGACGTAGTAGCCTTTATATAATATAATGCACAAAGCAAAAGTATACAAACTATGACTACTTAGATGGCGCTTTGGGTTCACATTCTAAATCTACTTCATTGTAAGTTTTTGCAAATTACCCTGGAACAAATACACCTACAGTAAATATTTACAACAGGAAGCTAATTGTAAGATATCACACTCTGTTAACTTGAAAATCGGATCACCTCCAGAAAATTGACATAATGCTCATTTGATATTTGATACTGATCCCAAGGTTAGAATATTCGTCAAGATTAGAGTCCCCTAAGGCATTACAATTTTTTAATAAAGGCAATTAAATAAAAATAAAATAGCATTTATCATTATACAGCAAGCAGCGAGTGTGCTAGCTTATTGCTACTTAAGCTACATTTGTCAGGAGCGTCATTTACCATATCTTCAAGCTGACTTAAATCAAGTGGGCTTAGTGGAAAATCGACTAAACTTTCCGTCTTCTGAGTCCTAAATTTATCCTGTCCTAATTTTAATTCATCTTCTAAGGAATTGTAAACTGATCATCATTTTCCTGCGTGTCTTTTACAGCCATGTTTGGCCCCACTGCATTTTGATTATTTTCTTGACTGAAGGTTATACCCGCCTCTAATACTTGAATTTCATCAACTGTAGTTACTTTAACAGGATTTGCTGATTTGTTTGTGTCATTTTCAGTGGCATGAACCACAACAACAGCTTCCATAGTGATTGCCCCAGAAGAATTTGACTCAGTTGCATCATTTAATGGGCGATTATTTCCAGATACTGAGGGCTTGTTTTGAGTTTTTGGACAGTGTCATTTAATTTGGTCAACTGAACCACAGAGCAAACATTTGTTTCGATTGGGACTTAGTACTTAGGCAGATCCGGCACTCTTTAATTTCCCTTCTATACCATAAGGGCAGGACAAAGCTGCCATCAAGCGTCAATCTGCTTGGTAAAGGGATATCCACTTTATCAAACCAGATGCGTCTTACACCATTTTCTAGCATTCTGTCAAGGGGATACGTTTCCCGTTCAATCTTTTGAACTTTGCCATACTTCTTGAGTTCATTCATGATTCTGTCATCTGGAATTTCTAGTGGAACTTTAATCTTCACTAGCAATCTATCTAACTCGATTTCATCCACGTTACAAACTTCACCTTTTACAATAAGAACGTCTTCTAGAAACTTTTCCTTGACCACCTCATTTGACACCGTTACATTCCATACAGTTTTAGAAACATTGATAAGCCCCTGCACAGCAGCAGGTCCCGCGCCAACGACGTCCTTCAACCCACGATACACGTCGATAGCCGTGACACCCCCACCCCTTAGTTGTTATCTTAAGGCTTAGGGTACGCTTATAGGTTGCCATAGTGTTTTATAAAAAGAGGAAACCCATACTACTACAATATATAATACAAAAATATAACACCAAGACGTCGGAGAAAGAGCTAAACACTAAATAAATAGTGTCCCCTTTTGAAACCCTGACGTCTACCAACAAATATACAAATATTGGGAACCGAGACAGTCGTTCCAGTGGCATATTCTCGGGAATGACCTCGTCTGTGCCTGCAAATGTACATTAAATAAGTAAGCGCATATTTGGATTTTACTGAAGAAATTTAACCAGTAAAGGGTTAACATTAATGCCATATGGCTTTCCTCAAACAAAATGACAAATCTCAGGCAGTAAGATAAACCAAAATATCTTAAATTTTTGAATTTTTTCAATTATTGAAGATTCTGAGCCAGTGCGTTGACAATATTGACTACTACCAAATATAATAAATTTGCTACGTATGTGTCAAAATGCTATTGAATATTTTGAAACTAGTTTGACAGAAAGCTGGTGATGCCTAAGGTAGCACCAGCTCCCTGTAAAATAGGTTTCAAAATAGTCAACATCGTACGTATATCATGACTGTAAAATGAGATAATGAGTTTAAAATTTTTAAATAGGCAAACTGCGATAATTGTTTTTGGTTTTCTGTTCCCCTAACAGTTTTTGGTTGGGGGTGCGGTGTGTGTGAGGGGGGAGGGGGTCAGAGACTGTAGCCCCCATTAACCCTTGCCTTAATCCGCTTCTGGGAAAATGTTTACGCAACAGCTTCCGCTGAATGTAATACGCCGGATAACAGTGTTAAATGTTGATAAGTTAGATTCGTGAGGAAAAATGTCAATAAACTATTGGTATTATTACTCACGCCGCCGAATGCCGCTGTGAAAATTACAGTATGTGCAAATACTATGTATGTCTGTCCGCCCGTCCGTCCGTCCTTCCCTCTGCGGGTCTGTCTGTCTGTCTGTCTGTCTGTCTGTTTTTATGTCTATCTGTCTGTCTGTCTGTCTGTCTGTCTGTCTGTCTGTCTGTCTGTCTGTCTGTCTGTCTGTCTGTCTGTCTGTCTGTCTGTCTGTCTGTCTGTCTGTCTGTCTGTCTGTCTGTCTGTCTGTCTGTCTGCCTGCCTGTCTGTCTGTCTGTCTGTCTGTCTGTCTGTCTGTCTGTCTGTCTGCCTGTCTGTCTGCCTGCCTGTCTGTCTGTCTGTCTGTCTGTCTGTCTGTCTGTCTGTCTGTCTGTCTGTCTGTCTGTCTGTCTGTCTGTCTGTCTGTCTGTCTGTCTGTCTGTCTGTCTGTCTGTCTGTCTGTCTGTCTGTCTGTCTGTCTGTCTGTCTGTCTGTCTGTCTGTCTGTCTGTCTGTCTGTCTGTCTGTCTGTCTGTCTGTCTGTCTGTCTGTCTGTCTGTCTGTCTGTCTGTCTGTCTGTCTGTCTGTCTGTACGCAGAATATCACCTGAATGTATCAGGGATAATGTGGTTCCCAGGAAGAAATGTTAACATAAGGTCAAATATCGAGGTCATAGGGTCAGCAGGTACATTCAGTAATGAGCATTTTAATTGAGAATCACTACTAGATTTATTCTCGTCATTTGGAGTGCCGATTGCTTTGGCAGGTGGTCTGATTTACGGACGATCTTGCAAATACGTTCAAACTTATGACAAAAAACACTCCAAAATGCAAGGCCGTAGTACCACCTGATTTCTTATCCCGGTGTCACTTCGGCAAAACAAAATACAATGACGCGTACCACCCACACAATCACTGGTGCATTCTAATTTATATTCGTAGTTTTCCAATAAACACAGATATGATACTAGAGATGCCATTTGCGGATTGAAGCATTTAATCAAGTTTGCCTTGACTCTGATTAAATCCGGATTAGTTCTTTTTACGATTTTGTGCGACCGATAGATCCATCTCAGCAACCAATTCAAAATCTCGCACAAGCCATGCCTCTGGTCATGATACCAACTGTGGCCCCACAATCACAAATGAAAAAAACGCCTCAGATCACCTGAAACCTCGCCGCCAGTCACAAAACGAGTAGACAATAAAATCTCTCCATTGCTACCATTAGATTCTGGCCCTAGAGATATGCTATTTGAAGCATCATTAATCCCACTACCTGACTCTCAACTAGTTAATCTAAATGACCCAAACGAATATCCGCCCTTGCCACAGAGGGAAAGCGTTAATGGTAGCAAATCTGGTCCACGGACTGGTGCTTCTCAGAAATCCCCCCAGAGCAGTCAACCATCGGGTCTCAAGACCCCATCCCCAACAGGGAAACTGCCACAGCCCAGCTTCTCTCCAACTCCAGGTCATAGTAATGCACCGGAGGTGCGTCCTATTAAATTTGCAAATAGACCCAAACAACCCACCATGTTGGACAGAAACATTTTTTGGAAATTTCGTCATGAAATCGAAAACAAAATTGATTGGCGACTACCTGTTCTCACGAACAAATTACTCATCTTTGGAGCTTCGAACCTGAGTTGCATTAATGTTGAGCCCCACCCTGAAACGCAAGTTGCCTGCTACTCAGGAGCTAAATTGTGTCATGCTAGAGGAATAGTTCAAAATGACACTGGATCATTTAAACCAGAGAAAATAGTGATTAACATTGGTATTAATGATATGAATGAACCCATCTCTAGTTCAAAACATAGATTAATGCTGCTTTTCAGTGCGATCAAGTCCAAATTCCCAAAGACTGCGATTTACTTCGCAAAATTTAACTATTCAAGTCGGTTGACAGCTCAGCAGAGGTTGGCGATTCAGTCCCTCAATTCGACGGCTGAATCATAAAAATCTGTAACTGTCATTCCTGCACTCAGACTCTCCGAAATTAATGTTGTTAAGGATAACATTCTTTGGACTGAAAAGACAGCTAACTCTATGTATTCTCGAGTGGCTTAAATTCCTAAATTTAAACTAGACAGGGGCCAAGGTAACATCTGCCCAGAAACAGGACTGGGCAGTAATATTGTCAATCTAACTGGCTCCCCATTAGGTGAGGCAGAGCAGTCACTGCTCAATTTTGGTCTTACATTTGTCCCAACACCCAAACCTAAAACAGGTTCGGATGCTCTTTTAGATAATGGTTGTATGGAAACATCTGAATTTAGTCACCGTATTAAGTTAGCAGACTTCTTTCGTAACTCTAATAGTAACATTCCATCATTCATTGAAAAAACCGGCTGGGCACCAAACGTAAAACTCCTGGACCCAGCGATCGGTGAATGCATAGAACTCTTTTCCGAATGTGTTAAAAATTCTGCATTTCCTAACGATCAACCAAATTTACCCTATGAGGAACGCCAGGCCTTAATTGAATTGTCTTAAAACAGCGAAATTGTCATCAAACCTGCAGATAAAGGGTCGGCGACTGTAATAATGCTTAAAGATAACTATAAACGTGAAGCACAACGACAACTTAGTAACCCAAAGCATTACCAGAAACTAAGCAAACCACTTTGGCAAAATAATTGCAGCAAATTTAATGAGATTCTTAAAAAATTGCTCGATAGCAAGAAGATCACCGAAAAGCAACATAAGTATCTCTTTGCAAAGCTTGAGTCAAAACCACGGACTTTCTATCTTTTGCCAAAAATTCATAAACCGATAGATTCGTGGTTGGACCCAATGTCACCGCCCGGGCGACCTATAATCTCTGATTGTGGCTCAGAATCCTACAGAATCAGTGAATACATCGATTACCATCTACAGCCAATAGCAAATAGACACCCCAGCTTCTTGAAAAACACAGAAGACTTCTTCTTATCCCAGGTCTCTGAGACCTGGATACCGCCAAATTCATTCCTGGTCACGCTTAACATCGATGCTATGTATACAGACATTGACATCGAGAAGCGTATAAATTCTATCCATAAAGCATTCGTGAACTACCCAGACACCTATTAGAGCTGAGTCTGAAAGGCAATGATTTTGAATTCGATGGCGAAATTTACCAACAAATCTGCGGCTGCGCGATGGGCAAGCGCTTTAGCCCATGTTTTGCCAATATTTACGTAGCAGAGTGGGAGGAGGAAGCGTTAGAAAAGTGTCCAAAACAGCCCTTCATTTATCGCAGGTACCTTGATGACATTTTCATGATTTGGCAACACACAAAGGCAGAGTTTGATGAATTTTTCGAAATTCTGAACAATCACGATCAGAATACCAAATTAAAAGCAACCATTGACGAGATGGCTGTAGATTTCCTGGATGTAACTGTATATAAAGGTCTAAAGTATGAAACAACCGGCTACTTAGACTACAAAGTTTATTTCAAACCAACCGATTCGCATCAGCTATTGCACAAAAAATCTTTCCATCCACCGCATACTTTTAAAGGAATAGTAAAATCACAAATAATCCGTTGTCACAGGAATTCTTGTGATAGGAAAAACTTTGAAGAATCGTGCTCTACCCTATTCAAAGCCCTCAAACCACGAGGTTACGCCTCACGATTCTTGCTCAAAATCAAATCTGAAACATTAGACGGCTTGGAAACCATTCTAGATAATGCCTCAAATCGTCGGCCCACCAAAATTTCTCACAATCGTCCGATTATAGGTGTAGGCGAATCTCGCAAATGCGGAAAGAAAAGGTGCAAGTTAGATGACTTTCTCCCAAACCAGAATACTTCCAGAACAAAAGCAAGTTCCAAATTCAGTCTAATCTAGATTGTGACTCTGAAAATGTTATTTATCTAATTTCATGCAAATTGTGCCAAAAACAGTATGTCGGCGAAACCAAATGTCCATTAAGATGGCGGGCAACTCGACACCTCTCAGATATTAGGTTAGAGGAAGACACACATGTTTCCGAACATTTTAATCTTCCTGACCATTCAGTCCTTCGTGACTTTGAAATTATGCCGATTGAACAGCCACCCCTTTCAAATACGGCAGAAGAAACTGATAAACAAAGAAAACTTCGAGAACCGTTTTGGATTAAAGAACTCGAAACACAGTGGCCAAGGGGAATAAACTCGGAGCGAGGCGTATCTGATCAACGTGACAAAATTCCATTCATTCAGACCTAAAATCGGAAAACGTTGAAAGTTCCAAAATCTTGAAAGATGAGTATCAAAACCTACATGAGAAACTGAAACAACCCTTTAACACGCGCCCAGTAATTGTGTTTAAGAAAAATCCTAATCTACGTGACATCTTGGTAAAAGCAAAACTCAAATAGCTATCCAGAATATCCATCTCAATCATTCAACATTAACCCTTGCATGATGGTCAGCCAAAAACGGTCAATTTAGTGATCTTGGTCAATGTCCATTTGCCGGCGGGGATTGGAGTATTTTCGAAAATTTACCGCTGTAATAACTGGCTCGGGAACCGAGACAGTCGTTCCAGTGGCATATTCTCAGGAATGACATTGTCTGTGCCTGCAAATGTACATTAAATAAGTAAGAGCCTATTTGGATTTTACTGAACAAATTTAACCAGTAAAGGGTTAACATTAATGCCATATGGCTTTCCTCAAACAAAATGACAAATCTCAGGCAGTAAGATAAACCAAAATATCTTAAATTTTTGAATTTTTTCAATTATTGAAGATTCTGAGCCAGTGCGTTGACAATATTGACTACTACTACTACTATTACTACTACTACTACTACTACTACTACTACTACTACTACTACTACTACTACTACTACTACTACTACTACTACCAAATATAATAAATTTGCTACGTATGTGTCAAAATGCTATTGAATATTTTGAAACTAGTTTGACAGAAAGCTGGTGATGCCTAAGGTAGCACCAGCTTCCAGTCAAGTGGGTTTTAAAATAGTCAACACCGTACGTATATCATGACTGTAAAATGAGATAATGAGTTTAAAATTTTTAAATAGGCAAACTGCGATAATTGTTTTTGATTTTCTGTTCCCTAACATAACACGTGGTAAATGTTGATAGGCTAGATTCGTGAGGAAAAATGTCAATAAACTATTGGTATTATTACTCACGCCGCCGAGTGCCGCTGTGAGAATTACAGTATGTGCAAATACTATGTCTGTCTGTCCACCCGTCCGTCCGTCCTTCCCTCTGTCTGTCTGTCTGTCTGTCTGTCTGTCTGTTTGTCTGTCATGCTGTTTTTATGTCATGATGTCTGTCTGTCTGTCTGTCTGTCTGTCTGTCTGTCTGTCTGTCTGTCTGTCTGTCTGTCTGTCTGTCTGTCTGTCTGTCTGTCTGTCTGTCTGTCTGTCTGTCTGTCTGTCTGTCTGTCTGTCTGTCTGTCTGTCTGTCTGTCTGTCTGTCTGTCTGTCTGTCTGTCTGTCTGTCTGTCTGTCTGTCTGTCTGTCTGTCTGTCTGTCTGTCTGTCTGTCTGTCTGTCTGTCTGTCTGTCTGTCTGTCTGTCTGTCTGTCTGTCTGTCTGTCTGTCTGTCTGTCTGTCTGTCTGTCTGTCTGTCTGTCTGTCTGTCTGTCTGTCTGTATGTATGTACGCAGAATATCACCTGAATGTATCAGGGATAATGTGGTTCCCAGGAAGAAATGTTAACATAGGGTCAAATATCGAGGTCATAGGGTCAGCAGGTACATTCCGTAATGAGCATTTTATTTGAGAATCACTACTAGATTTATTCTCGTCATTTGGAGTGCCGATCGCTATGGCAGGTGGTCTGATTTATGGACGATCTCGCAAATGCGTTCAAACTTATGACAAAAACCACTCCAAAATGCAAGGGCGTAGTACCACCTGATTTCGTATCCCGGTGTCACTTCGGCAAAACAAAATACAATGACGCGTACCACCCACACAATCACCGGTGCATTCTAATTTATATTCGTAGTTTTCCAATAAACACAGATATGATACTAGAGATGCCATTTGCGGATTGAAGCATTCAATCAAGTTTGCCTTGACTCTGATTAAATCTGGTGTTAGTTTCCGAAATTGCATCGGTGGAACATGGACCTGATTCCGCTAGTATGTGATTCGATCTGAATAAATTTCACGCGCGTGATGTTTCCCGAACAGGTCTTGTTTCTGCAGTTATAGTATTAGAGCAGTGGCATTAGTACATGTAATAGAGAATGCTATCTGTCACCCAGATATCTGACGTCATAATGGAATACGGAACATGATATAGTTAACGTCACAATCGATATAACACTACGAAGGTGTATGCTGTGCATGGCTTTGACTATTTAGCAATTTAATAAGGATTCTGTAGAATATTTTGGAATCCAATCTGGCTGGGAGAACAGGCCCCATATGCAGCAACAGTATGCAGTCAAATTAATTTTAAAACGTGCTACAACTTACCTGTATAATTATGTTGAGATTTAGATTATCCGAATTCAGATTTCAATAGTTCTAACAGATTCAGACACGTATAAAATGTGGGTGGAGGCTAGGTAGAAATGAGCGTGGCATGGTTAAAAATGGATCCCTGGCCTACAACAGTTTCTTAAATTGCATTTGCCTTCGTATGCTATCTAAGACCGCGAGCAGTGTCTAAGAGATATACACCAGAGGTTATCATACGTGCTTGTATTGTTCACTAGCGGCACCAGAGGTTATCATACGTACGTGTATTGCCCAGTAGTGGCACCAGAGGCTCTCATACTACATGTATTGTTTAGTAGCGGCACAAGAGGTTCCCATACGTGCATGTATTGTTCAGTAGCGGCACCAGTGATTCTCATACTACATGTATTGTTCAGTAGCGGCACCAGGAAATGTTTGCTATGGAGTGCTAGATATGTCCTATAGGGTGGCAAGTTTGCTCTCCCAAAAGCCATATGCTCTCAGAAGGCCCCCATGTTGTTTTCTAAATAAAATAACTATATGAAATATATATAAAAAAATTTCTGATGGTGGGGCTAAGTTGGATATTCATGAAGGAGGGTATCGTCCCGCTTGGCCCCATGTGGCGCCGCCACTTATATCGTTGAACCACTTGCACATTTTGACCATAGCTGTGATAAGTCTGACTGATGGTGGATATCTTGGAGGATGAAATGGAGGGTACTTGGCTGGGTCGGTGCGTGAGTGTATGGTAACTGGTAAGTGTCATCGCACATTGGAATTTTGCCGCATAAATATTGTGTTTTGAGTACTTCTGTCAATTTGGTATGCCTGCCTTTGCTGGTGTATTTAACACATCACCACACAATCACCCACCCACTCACTCACCAACCGTAGTGTACAATGACGCATGCACTTACGCGTGCTGTCGCTCGTGCGTTTAAGTTACACAGGTGTTGATGGTGGTGTTGATGGTGGCTGTGGTGGTTGTGGTGGTGGTGGAGGTGGTGGTCGTGGTTGTGCTGCGGCTACTGGTACTGTTGTTGTCACAGGTGCTGGTGCTTGTGCGGGTGCTCGTGTTGGTACTGATGTTGGTACTGCTGCTCATGTTGGTACTGGTGTTGGTTTTGGTGCTGGTGCTGCTGCTGGTACGGCTGCTGTTGCTGGCACTGATGTTGGTATTGGTGCTGCTACTTATACTATTGTTGGCACATTTGTTGGTGTTCGTGCTGGTGTCAGTGTTGGTGTTAGTGCCGGTGATGTTGCTTGTGCTGGTGATTATGCTGGTGCTGGTTTTGGCGTTGTTGTTCTGTTGATGCTTCTGCTGCTGGCTTTGTAGCTAGTGTTGGTATTGGTGCTCGTGTTGGTGCTCATGTTGGCACTGGTGCTGGTGTTGGTGTTGGTGCTGGTGATTGTGGTGGTGCTGGTGTTGGTGTTGGTGGTGGTGTTGGTGTTGGTGCTGGTGCTGGAGATGGTGTTCCTGCTGCTGCTGGTGTTGGTCCTCGTGTTAGTATTGGTGTTCATGAAGGTACTAGTGCTGGTGGTGGTGCTGGTGTTGGTGATGGTGTTGCTGCTGGTTCCAGTGCTGGTGTTGGTGTTGGTATTGGGTCGGGTGGTGGTGCTGGTGTTGTTGCTGTTGCTGGTGCTGGTGCTGGTGCTGGTGCTGGTGCTGGTGATGGTGATGGTGATGGTGATGGTGATGGTTATAGTGCTAGTGCTAGTGCTAGTGTTAGTATTGGTGTTGGTGTTGGTGTTGGTGTTGGTGTTGGTGTTGGTGTTGATGTTGTGCTCGCGGTGGGGGTGGTGCTTGTGCTAGTGTTAGTGTTAGTGCTAGTGTTGGTGCTGGCGTTGGTGTTGGTGTTGGTGCTGGACTGTTGGTACTGGTACGGATGTCGATGCTGGCACTGGTGCTGCAAGCAAGAGCGGTTTACTGATGATACTTTCACGCGAGATGAGCACAGCTTACACAAACACATTAGGCCCAGATTTCCAACTGAAGATTAATATCAACCATCGAATCTCTTATCTCCTGCTAAAGTACAAGGTGATGATGTCATTACATAATGATGTTCAATGCCATCAGTGTGGTCATCTCAGCCTCGCGTCAACCCCTGTCAATAGTGGACACCTAATATTCCATCATCAAGATGTCACAAGAAAATGGTACCGATATTCACCAACTATAATAGCTTTCTATCTCATCTCTGACCACTTTTATATGTTTTGGAACTGATTGGATTCTTTGAAAGCTCAATTCTATGATTCTAAGTTTCAAGGTAAGGATAGGCACAGGTTAAGGTAGTTGAAAGGGGCTCAATGTTTCGCGAAAATGAATTTTCAAGGTCTGGAACATCCTCGATCGTTAACATGTATCTATCATTAGGCACAATTCGCAGAATCAATAGGTCAACGGCGTGCCGTTTGGTTGAAAATGAAGACCGCACTGATTTTGTTTCCTTATCACAACGACGTAACAGCAGCTGTTGCTTATGACCCGGTGGTTATTCTAGAAGCAGCGATCAGACGCGAATGACGGTATGCGTGAATAATACAGCGATACGTCACCATTAAATATGACCTGTCTGTGTGGAAATCATCTAGTTCCTGGTATTCAGTTGCCATATTTCTTTCTTTAACGACTAACGGAAACTCCACCGGGTTGCACGGTGCCAATTGAGCTGTCTGTTGTTAATATTACAATATAGGCATTCTGCGGTAAAATAACGCGCTGCGCATTAATTCAGAGCCATTCTCAGATATGTATGCATAAATAAGAAATTGCGACCATCACCACCAATCCTAGCTTTCAAGTAGCTAGATTACAGTAGCACGCCACAACTCCCACGTTACCTTGACATTTAGCTTATGCAAATTCAGTTTTCAAAGTTTCAAATCAATTCAACAAGCATAAATGTGGATGCAGCTTACTGTGGTCAGGTAACGGGAAGGACGAGCCAATCCGGAACCGATAATCTGCCGCCCTGGATACACTACAGCCGCCCTGCGGATGGCTATGTCTAAAGCATGCACGATGGCAATCGTGTCAAAGACAAGATTTGCCCCTCTGCGCATACGCCGGGCCACTGGGAGTACCCTGTAATATACAGGTTTTCTTTCATAGAATGGGGCACGGCTGCGTTTGCGCGATCCCTATGCCTGAGTGGACACTTTATACATGATCTTTGCACGACTTCTTCCCAGCAATGGCCATGATCAACAAGGTTTCCGAGAGTGTTTGGTACCTCTGGAAAGCCTGCAAGTTCCGCTTCCTTGTGATAATAATGCCAACCCAAGACAAAGAAAAGGCAACGCAGAAAACTGTGCAACCCTGAACGTAATTGGAGAACAGCAATACAGAATTCAACCTACCCATTGAACTCGCCTGTAAAGGCGATTACTGATTGGCTGGAGAAATCGTAAGAAAGCCAGTCATTCACCACAAGATAATGAGATGCAGAGCTGAGTGTATAAAAGCCGCTCGCTTTGCAATTTCGAGCCGCCAGGCGTGAGTCTAGACCCTAGCACTGGGAACTAGCATATAAACGCCTTAAATATTACAACACACAATTTCGAGCCACGTACGGTTGTTTGCTGACTGCCTCGCTAACTGCCCCAGTCGACGTGATACCTTCCGCTCTCTGGTTCAGAAAAGACGGGGAAATTGCACTGCGGAACTGTCAGGACATTAACCACTCAGAACCAGCTGACATCTGCAAAGGTAGTGGAGCAACCTATTTTTGGAAGACAGTGGCCAAATTAACAACCTAAAATCTTCCGCCTTCAGAAACTTCAGCTGCTCAGAAAACTTCGCTGAGCAGAATCTTCACACCGTCTTCTGACTCTGAAGAGAAGGATATTAGACTGCACACCGGAAGATCTGTTGATTCCTACTGTGCTGAAACATCACCTGAAAGTACTACTGCGGCCCTTGGTCTGCTATTGAGGAACCGTCTGTTCGATACCTGCCTCGACTGAGTTCGGCTGCAGCCACTGTTTGTTCACGTGCCGAAGGACATTTCTACTGCGACAGAAGATCGTTTCCTGGACTGCTGAATCTGATTCTATCATTCCGCTCTGTGCTACTTAGATTTAACCAATACTGCGAGATAAACTAACTTCTCCTGCATTGCCTCATTTTGACCGCGTCTTACGTGAGTAACCACTGAACTTGCACCCATTCTTAGAAGTACCACCTGCCCGGCGTGTTGTGGTCTCTGGCCGTCGAGGATTAAGTCACTGTGTGACCTTGGGCCTTGGGAATATATCTACTAAGGTCACTTAAAAGCCAACAGTACCCGCAATAGCAAAACATAAACCCCACGTTCGCGGGACCATTTCGAGCATGACTATGACCTTTCAACCACGCGTAGGAATTGAATTGCGCATGCTAAAGCCTTAAATATATGCACTAATCTAGTGTTCTTATTTCTCCTGCAGAACTCTAAGAATACCGTCAAAAGCAACATTTTTTATTCTTTTTCCGCTTTCGAGCGGATGTTCCACTTTCACCTATAGGAACATTCTAAAGGAGATCGTCTGTCTTAGCTGTAATTCACAGACGATGTTCTCACGGACCGTTCAACGTGAAGACAAACTGTTAGCATTGTATTGGCATCGCCTTTTACCAAGTCTTCCTTCGAATAAGGATGCTCACCCTTTTCGCCGCTTTTCTAAAGCGGGTTGTGCCCTCCGCACTCTGCGCGTATTCCCCGCTAGAAAGGCCTATTCTTTTTCTTGTTCAGTAGGCCCCATGCATCTGACTTGGACCACCCCTAACCTGTCGGACCACCTATAACCTGTCGCCAGTGGACTAGCTGCCGCTTCTCACAGTTACCTCCCGCTGAAACTCCTGCAATCGATGCACGTCTTCGATCTGCGCTGCTTTGGTCTCTGAGTGTAGGATATATCACTAGGACTAGGAAAGGTACGTCCTTCGGTTTGACGTGCCTTTCAGCTCGCCTTACCTATTTTCTAAAACCTCGTCGCCGAATCTACCACTCTGTGGCAAACGGTTTCGACTTCGCGATATCACGTCGCACCACGTAAGACCACTCTCCACGAACAGCTCTTATTCTAGGTTTCGATTAACCCACACCATCCTTTCGACCACCCTGACGGATCTTGACACCACACACCCGCACCCCCATCCCCCCACAATGCATGGACAATGACACCATAGTAAACGAATTTTTTTCAAAATGGCCGCCAGGTGCACATTTATTTATAAATACCATTTTTTGTTTTTTTCAAAAAGACAGCCGAAATTTATTTTCCTTAGATCGACTTGAAACTTGGTGATCTTTTATGTCCTACAGAGACTCGATTTTAAATAAATTTCGAAGAGGCTCAATCCAACAGTCTTCAAGAAATCAGCTTTTCCGTACCATATATCCCGATAGCAAACGTTGAGAGCAATATTTGAACTGCCTCTTTTCCTAGAGTTTTATACTGATTCCCTTCAAACTTGGGCAGATTCTAGAACTTTGAGGGATTTAAATAATTCCCAATGAATAGTTCAATATCTACCTTGGGTTCAAGGTCAGGCGGTGGATCAAACTTTTCAATGTTCATGGTTGACATAGGATAACCTCCATTTCATCATACAACTTCAAAGAGCATGTGAGAAGGCATATTTTTATCCTGTAGGGTCAAGGTGACCTTTTAGCTTTCGAGAAATCCGCATTTCCATGCCCAAATTAAACCTATGGGAATTTCACCTATGGATATGTGAGCTACGACTACACATAGACCTTTTTATCAAATCAGCACAGACATGTTCAATGGTTATATAAATGGAGGCCGTATACGATTTCTTAATGATCATATATTGCAGATTTACCGTTACTTGAATAATGCATTAGGTTCCAAGAACGTAGTTCCTTTGAACCTATTGTATTTGTAAACTACAAAAAGGGAGGATTTTTTTCCCACTGAAATAGTAAAAAAGGTTGAATACCGTCAAAACCGGGTTATGCAGAACGACGAAACGTGACACGATAATATGGACCCATAAGGGATAGTTTTGACTCAATCCTATTAGTCAATTAGGGCGGCGGTCATCTTGGTATTTCGGCAATTCTTTTTAGATATTCAGAAATCTACTTCTCTAAAACAACCGCGCGGATTGAATGAAAATTTGAGGTATCTTCTCTACAGCTAGTCGTGAACCAAGATTGCCCAATACAGGCCGATCGGCCAGGATCGCCGGCGGCCATCTTGGATAACCTAATCTTTGTAAAAACATCTTCTTCTCAAGAACCGCCAGGCGGGCAGGGCCGAGATTTGGAATACATCATTAGGGACTAAGGGCCATGTAAGTTTGTCCAATGGAAGTTGAGAGTGTTAAAGACATGGCCGCGAACCTCTAATCAATTTCGATCATTTTAAGAAGCCGCTTTAATTTTTTTATTTGATCTATTTTAATCGTGAAATTTCACACACTTATGTAATAACATGTGCCGATTTCAATTTTCCACTTCGCGGCATGTCCTGTTGACGAATCGGCGTCCATCTTGAATTTATCACAATTGCGACTGTACGTGGGCGCCTTGATGCGGAGGCGTTCTACCCGCGATTACTATAGGGTTCAAGTAAGCCCTATTCGAAATTAGGTAGACAATATAGCTGTGGACACGTGGCGAAAAATTGGTTAGGGGCGGACGCGCGTAACGGTCGAATATAAACTATCGATTTGAGACAAATAAGGTAGCTTCTCGCCGACTTGATATCCAGCTTTTCTATACGAGCGACTCCAGTATAATACACTCATCACCATTATTCCCTTGTAAAATGTTGCCAAGATTAGATATGTCACTTCATTCTAGTCTCAACTAAATAGCTACCCTTGAATCTTTCCTTTCCAGACCAGTGCTTTCTGATGAAATTAATCTATTACAGTAACAAATTTATCAGCATTTGCTAACATGTATTCTAATGGGAGCGCCAGCCGTAATCATCATATTACATACCTGCAGCGTTTCAATTTGACACAGAAGTCCGCAACACATATTATGTTTTATTATATAGCGCAAACATGTTGACTAGTTTGAAACTAATTTAGCTAGAAGCTGTAGTGGTCTAAATCAGCAACAGTTTTCAGTCAAATTAGCTTAAGAATAATCAACAGCTGACCTATATGGTCGCTTTGAAATATAAATGATGTAAATCATGCCAATTAACGTTATGTGTAATAAAGTGTCTCTTGCATATGTTGCGGTCTATGTTGCTGAAAACTGTTGCTGTATAAATAACAATGGCTTACGGCAAATTTCTCCATACACATCTTTAAACAGCAACCGTCATCGTTCTATAATCATATAAAATGTTAACGCTTTCAACATCAGAGACAAATTAAAAAATCTTCGTTATCATTTGAGAAAGTTTCTGTTAATTGACTGAACAGCATTGCCACGACGGCGACAACGTCAACAACAGCAGCAGCAGCAGCAGCAGCAACAACAACAACAACAACAACAACAACAACAACAGCAGCTTATTTTTAAGGGGTTTCACTGAGGTTCAAATCGGTCTCTAAACTCTCGGTTCAAATCAGGCAATTAAAGTGCATACACTTCGTTGCTAAACACAGTTTAAATTGAATTGAATTGAATTGAACTGTATTACACTCAGATCAATTTTACATTGATACATGAGGGAAAAGATATTAAATAAATATTTTACACTATAGACAGAGTTTATAAGTAATTAAATTATCGTCTATTATTATTATTATTATTATTATTATTATTATTATTATTATTATTATTATTATTATCATTAATATTATTATTATTATTATTATTATTATTATTTTTATTATTATTATCACCATTATTATTATTTAGTAAAAATCATCATCATCATCATCATCATCATCATCATCATTGTCATCTTAATCCTCGTCGTCGTCATCACCATCATCTCTGTTCCCACCATTGACATTGTCGTCGTCGTCGTCGTCGTCGTCGTCGTCGCCGTCGTCGTCGTCGTCGTCGTCGTCGTCGTCGTCGTCGTCGTCGCCGTCGTCGTCGTCGTCGGCGTCGTTGCTCTTGTAGTGTCTGCTGTTGTTGTCGGCGTCATTTTCGTAATTTCGGTCGTTGTCATTGTCCTTGTTGTTGTCCTTGTTGTTGTTTCAAAATAATGTCTATGACGAAAATTGCAATGGTGATTAGAAAAGTCCATTTGCAGGGGAAGAGAAGACTATTTTTGAAAATGTATCACTGGAATGCCTGGCTCGATTCTCGAGCCCGGCATTCCAGTAATACATTTTCAAAAATATTCTTCTCTTGCCCTGTAAATGGACATACATTCACTAAGCAAAATGTAATTTTTCAAGACCGATCGCATTGAAAAGTAATTGAAAGTTAGGTTTTGAAATATTTTATGCAATAAAAAAATATTCACGATTATTCGACTATTTAATTTTTGATCACATAAAATCACGATATTCGATTTAATCACGTAATCGCGCAAGCCTATTTTCGCGTTGACGGTATTAATGAGGGCAGCTGTTTCTGCGCATTTAGTATTAGTATCTTGATATAAATCAAGTTAACTTATTGCGCAAGGCAATAACAACGACACGGCGAAACAGACATAGACCTATCAATGCATATAATTATACCCTACCGAGCGCTGGTACACGAATCGTGTGTTCACGAAGTCTCTTTGGATTTCACAAACAATTATCTCCATACAGCTGCGTCATGGATAGACACAGTTCCCCTAACGCAGTTTATTCTGGATTGATTGCATGACATAGGCCATGTATGGTTGACGTACCGTTGATATGGAAGAATGTTACTGCTGTCATAAATACAAATTACTCAAAAAAATAAAATAGTCAAATCGTGTTCAATACATTTTGAAATTATGTTTGATAATGCCACGGCTCGCCTCGCTGGCATCAGTAACTAGGAGATGAGCAACAGCGCCTTAAAGAGCTCAAAATACTATTTGATATCAATTGAAACATTTTGATGGTCAATATTTTTCAAGATGTTTAAATTTTGGATGACTGTTTTTCTAAATTTACCACTGAATTTTGTTCGTCTGCTTGACCATTAAAACGGTACCGAGCCAGTCACTCTAGTTGCAAATATTAAAAAATACTCTTCTCTAGGGCTTTCAAATAGCCATGTCTGAAGACCACTGCAAAGTTGTTTTGGTCAGTTTGACCATTAAAGGGGTAAGTTTATACAAGAGGGTCATAGAATAGAGGGTCATACCTATTGTATTGATATCTGATTAAACAAAACGCCAGCTGATGTATCGTCTTTAACACTTCCGTGACGAAGTCGGCCAAAAACAGGCCTTTGAAGTGGTTTTAAAGAATTGCCAATATGCTGGCGAAGAGAAGACTATTTTTTGAAAATTTACCACTGGAATGGCTGGCTCGGTAAACGAGCCAGGCATTCTATTGGTAAATCTTGGCAGATAAACTTCTCCTGGCCTGAAAATGGACATTTAATAAGTGCACATTTTAATCGAATAAAACAAGGATCGTATGTTTTGTCAGAAGTCACTAATAGGCACTACCAATATAAATCTAGCATCATTCAGAATAGCAGTATATTTATTTGAGATAGTTCGACATATCGCATACGCATATCAATATCTTTTGTTCGCAAATATTGTGTCAACAGCGCATCAAAGCGCTCAAAATACGAGATTATATACAAATTAATGTTTTAATGATCACGGTATTTCAAGAAAATTAAAACTTTTGCAGGTCAAGAGAATTTTTTTTAATTTATCCCAAAAAATTGTCTTCTCATGGCTTGCAAAAATAGATTTCTCAAGACCACCGCAGAGACATGCCTGACCATCAAAGAGGGAATGGTCAAGAGAATTCCAGTTTTTGCTTAACCAGTGTCCATTTGCGTGGAAGCCGAAAACAATTTTTGAAAGTCTACCGCTGGTAACCGAGCCAATCATTCCAGTTGTAAAACTTTCAAAAATTGACATCGCTTGGTCTGCACACGGACATTCCTCGTGACCATGGCAGAGGTCGTTATCGGCCGAACAGTTCATTAAAAGTTTAAGTTGACAAAATCGGGTTAAAAATGTCTTAATTTCAATACGTTGCTGAATATCAATGAGACATTAGATAAATAATTAAGGATCAATGGATGAATCCAGTTTTAGCTATTCCCCACCCATCTCTAGCTAAGCCATAGGCAGCAACATCACCCAGTTAAATTAGTTTCAAAATATTCAACAGCTTACCTGCATTATTTTCTGGAAATTAATAGTCAGAGAGTTCAGGGATCGATCGACTGTCACAAAAAATATAATTTAGAATGATAAGGATAATTTAAGTGCAAATTCTAGCTAATAAAACAATGAATGACATGATCATGTCGATAGTCACTTACAGGACTGGCGGTATGATCAGTGAACGAAAAGAAGAAGAAGAAGAAGAAGACATGAAAGAGAAATGTGTCTGTGATAAATTTTATTTCAGATTTGTAGAAGATTCTTATAAAATGTATTACACACATTTAATAAATTCTCACATTACCTCGCTAGAGCGAGCTCCAATGAAACATTACTAACCGTGTGTGATACACTTAAAGGTGCGTATTCACAGCAAATTGAGTGAAAATTTTATTATTTAAATTGTATACATTTAGAGGCGTAAACTATGGGCATAGATGTAATGAAACGAAATAAATTTTAACATATGATGATTTCATTACGTATAAATTAATATACATTTTTAAGTTGTGAATTTGAATTAGGGACTCGTGCCTCTATTTCTTATACTAATTTATATGGAATGAAATCATTACACAATTTAAGCCTCTAAAAGTATAGAATTTTAACAATTTTATTTTCAAACATTTTGGCGTGAAAATGCTCCTTTACTATTAATAGCAGCAAGATTGAGATCATGTATATGTAATTTGAAGCCATACTATGATTGGTTCATTTAGAGATGTTGTCGACCACCCATGGTCTGCCTCCAATAGATGGATCCAATCTGTAACTCAACTATCCGACGTCATAATCAAATAAGTCAAATGTTAGCTGACGTCATAATAGAAATGGTATGCCTCCGTCACCAAAACCGAAAGTATGTCATTAAAATACACGAATTGCCGTTGATGATTTACAATTCAATAAACTTACTTTTGAATGTTTTGAGACTAATTGAGTGAGAAGCTGCTGCCGCCATATGCAGCATTGAACAGCACCCACTCAAAGGAGTTTTAAAATCTTCAACAGCTTACATGTATTGTTAACTTGAAGTGCAGATTTGAAATTACCTTTAAAAGTTTCATATCGACTCCAACACGCATGGGCGGAGCTTAGCTAGAAATGGGCGTGGTATAGCTAGATAAAGATCCACCTATCGAAATAGCATACGACAGATTGCATACAACATGGATTATCCATTTGATCGTTTAACCGTCTGCCCGCTGCAAGCCACCAGACAATAATTTCAATAGGCAATAATTATTGATCTGCTATACATTTTGAAAAAATGTTGACTGAAAGTTGTTAGTGGCTTAGCCACCAACAACTTTCAGTCAAATTATTTTCAAAATATTCAGCATATCCAGAGGTGAAAATGTAATCTGCAGAAATTCAGAATGCAGACAGTTAAGACAGGACAAACGGACCGAGAAACAAATAATCAAAGGAAATCAACGACACGAGTAATCGGCAACAACAACAACGCTCCATCAAACTGGTTTTTTTTTAAAGATAATCAGTCTTGGTTTTACTTCACGACAGGTATCAAGAAGTTTATAATAAACAGCGCCGTATCAAAAACAACTGATAATACGCCATATTGATATGTGTTGTCTAAATACCCAAGACTCGCCCTGCTCCAGTGGAAATGTTTTCAGATGGGGCGGCACTACTTTACCGAGTACGCCTTGTTCTACTCTCTCTTAATCATTCCCTTGGATATATGCGTACCTACAATGCAATGTGACGTCATTAACGATATTACAACACTGCCGGGACGAAGCACGGGACACGAATCAGAATCAAGGAATGGTACAGACAATTTGCTTGACGGCTAATCAAGATGATATGTTCGATTTAGGAGCGATGATGAAACCAGCATGGGTGGATAATACTCCTGAGAAGACGAACTTGAGCTTGCTAACACGAAAATGTAAACAGGCGATGGCGACCTTGGAAACTAGCAGTGTATTTTGAAATCATTTTGACCGAAACTCGTTGCTTCTACAAGAAACAGTGACTTTCAAATATAATGTTTTCAAAAGGGTCAATACTGAATTAACTGTAGCGCTCTACATCGGCACCTATAGAGAATACTATTCATGCCGCTTACAAAACTATATTCAGGTTTGCCCTTCCTATATTCGTGTACGCGGTATAGGGCACGCACAGTTGACACACGGCGGACTGAGAAGCACCAGCGAATTCACCAATTGGCTCCAAGTTAAAGGAACGGAAAAGGGAAATAACGAATGATGTATATTGGTAATCTCCTGCCATATTAAATAAACTACTACAGGTAAATATGGAAATTAATCGGGACTATTTGCGCAAAGGCATTTACTAAATCTAGCAGCACTTAACTTGGAGCCAATTAGTGACCAAGCTGGTGCTTCTCACTCCGCCGTGTATCAACTGTGTGTGCAGGTATTAGTGGAGTGGCTTAGGGAAATGATCGCGACCTGCTGGAACAAAGCACCAAATTTGGCACAGATGTACTTGAGGGAAATACGAAACTTTTTAGCGGGGGGGGGGGGGGCTGCACAATTTTAAAGGTCAAGATCACGCAGAGGTCAAGATCAAATGTCAAATTATATGTTTTTTCACATTTTCCCAATGGAATGACCGTGACACACTGTAATAAAGCACCAAATTTGGCACAGATGTACTAGAGGACAATACAAATATTTTAGAGTGGGCTGCCAAAGTCTAAACATCAAGGTCACACAGAGCTCAAGGTCAAAGGTCAAAGTATGCGTTTTTTCCATATTTTCTCATTGGAATGACCCTGACACACTATAACAAAGCACCAAACTTGTCACAGCTATATTAGAGGAAAATACAAACATTTTTAGAGTGGGCTGCCAAAGTCTAAATGTCATGGTCATGCAGAGGTCAAGGTCAAAGGTGAAATTATGTGGGAATTTTTATATTTCTTCCCAGGGAATGTGTGTAACAAGCTGCAAAAATCACAGGTTTTGACACAGATGTACCATAGTACAATGTA
Source organism: Chaetoderma sp. LZ-2023a (assembly GCA_034401795.1). Taxonomy (NCBI): domain Eukaryota; kingdom Metazoa; phylum Mollusca; class Caudofoveata; order Chaetodermatida; family Chaetodermatidae; genus Chaetoderma; species Chaetoderma sp. LZ-2023a. The sequence continues at coordinate 103,470,626 of CM067359.1, read as the reverse complement.
TAACTTTTCAGATGGGTCTGCTAAGTTTTATTGGTCAGGGTCACGTCTAGGGGCAAGGTCAAAGATCAAATTGTGTGTTGTTTTCATATTTTACATAGAATTACTATGACATGCTGTATCAAAGCCAGTTTTTTGTACTGATGTACCTTAGTCAGTGCTGTTCCTGGGCTCATTTTTCAAAAGGATAATTTGAGATCTTGGCCCGTCCCATTATAAATAAATGCGGGAAATGTTAATTTAAATGGCACATTTGTATTCCGAGGTTGGAAAATGTGCACAACACGGTTTAGCATAATGCAAATCTCTTTAGAGGGGTTGCCAAACTAAGGCCAATGTCAAAATGTAAAATTGTGGTGGGGTCTTATTTCCAAAATAGAATCATAAATGTGCTGTCTAAACCAACAGTCTTTTGTTCAATTGTGTAATTCTAATAATGGCAATTACATTGAGACCACATGCGTGATTTCAAAGTCAGTCGATCAAAGTCAAATTGTCTCGCAACTGCCATGACAAAGGCACAATGCTGTACATGCGAGACTTGCATTCCTGCACTTGTAATTCTTTGAACAACTAGGCGTCGCCTTACATCCACACTTGACTAATTCTCTGCAGCTAACAGCGGCAGCTGGTAGAGTTGTCCACAATGGGCACCACCCAGTGTCTCCTTTGGTCCACCCAAAGCCTTCAGGAGTAGGTGCAGATATCTTTGGATTCAAACTTCCTCTCCAAATACTGGCTTGGCATAGACATCGATTAATATGTTGGAGCAGTGCATTTTGAGTGGGAGGACGTTTCTCCATTATCTTCACTCTCCTTGTGAATAGCTCCTGTCGAAGCTCATTCACATCAACATGTGGAGTAGTGCTGTCATAGATGATACAGGTAAATCTTTCTATTATTCTGAATACTGGAGATGTAATGTCTAGTGGAACAAATGCAGACAGTGTTGTGATGATGAATGCTTCTGTGGCAGTGGGATATGCTTTCCATGTCTTCCAAACAGATTTCTTGGCTTTACCGTTAAACTGTGATATTGTATCAGAACCAGGGAAGGCATGGAAAAATGATAGAGCACGAGCTTTGTCCTCACCAAGTTCCTGGCAGATTGAATTAACATCATAATATCGGTACTGTTTTCCGGTACCAAAGCCAACCCATAGCTGCATATCTGGATGACATTGTATAAGATCATGGAAAACTCCCACCAGAATCACAATCACATGAGTATCCCGGTTCTAATGAGGATAGAAGTTGCACCCTCTTTAAGAGCATCATTCAAATGGAGGCATATTCTACTATCTGCCTCTTCGTGATCACTCTGTCCCATTGTGATATTGGAGTGATTTGACTGCACTGTCGGGCCAGAGGTAATGAATACCAGTTTGTTATGTGGATATTCATGATTCACTACATCTTCTGTCAGCAGAGCAAATAGCTCTTCCTTGTTTCTAGGATCCTGAAGGAAACCAGCAAAGCAAGGTGGTAATTTACCATTGCGGGACACCTTTCTCCGAACCCCTTTACCTCGTTTTTCTTTAGTTGTTGTTTTCAGGCTGTCACAGTTATAAGTGTCCCAAACTATGTCAATTCTGGAATAGTTTGTAAGTTGTCTTTCTGTCCATGTGATGAAAACTTTGTCACTATGTTCACCGAAAGTAGATGCACTTTCCTGTGGCAAGGCATGTACTATGGCAGCACCATCAAATACTTTGGCATCAATGTGAGATGGTGCTTCTGCTTGGATGGCTGGATCAATGCAATGCAGTAGCTCTGCTTTGTTGCTTGGTAGACGGAGCCTTCCATGTAGAAACAATGCTGGTGGCCATGGGTGATTTTCAGGTGTGAAGAATTCTTCCAGCTTTGTGCTGCGGATGTGTGAAGCGATGAATAGCTAACTGAATAGATTGCAGTAATTTTTTATTTCTTGGAATTGTTGTTTTGCCTTTGAGTTCCTGCTTAAAGAGCGGAAGATGATTCTTTTTTATGGCCCTATGGATTGATTCCTTCCTTTCAACAAGCACATCCTTGACATAGTTTGAATATTGCTCATTACCCAATGTCTCCATCGTGTGCAATGCATGTACAACTGTGGCATCCATACAATCGTGTGTGTGTCCAGAGTCATGAGTTCATTTGACTTATCCATAAATGGGTTACCCATTGCCAATATGGTGTTGCACATATTGTTAACCTGATTCTGGAATGTTTCTTGTGTTGAATGCCCCTGTTCATGGATGGTGGATGGTTGACCAGTCACGTGATACAGTTCATCACACTCTGTGAGGATCATGGCCTGTGCAAGTCCTGCTGTCATCCATCGTTTAAGAGCAGCAGGATTTTCAGTCAGACCAATGGCACAACCGTATCCTTTCACTCTCATTATTTTGTTCATGTGCTTGGTCGAGAGGCATGCCCGAGAACTTTCGCTTACCCTTCGTGAACACCCAATTAGCCTCAAACTCATTCCGTATTTCTTGTGGGAGAGCCTTCATATCTCTGATGTGAACTGGTAGCCATCTGGCATAATTTGTGTGATCAAGCACAAAAAACCATGGTGCTAGTGCTTCAAGCTCTTGTATATATATATATATATATATATATATATATATATATATATATATATATATATATATATATATATATATATATATATATATATATATATATATATAGAGCAGGATTTCCTTCTCTGTGCGATCAAACAAAAACTAGCACCATCAGTTCAAGATGCAAGACTTTATCCCAGAACTCAAAGGTCGGACTGTTACGTATCATTTCAACTTGCCAGTCCTCAAAAGGCTTATCTATCTCCTGGATTGCACATTGTGTTGAAAGCATCGCGTTGTAATTTTGCAAGATCCGTGACAGTTACTTGATGCGCATGCCGTGTCCTAGTGAGGTGCGCCACCTTGAGGAAGGAGTCTGCAGTTCCGGCAGTGGCAACATCAGCTTCACTCAGTGCTACACACCACCCTGATCCCTCCAAGAGGTCTGCTACTACCCTCCACAATACCATCTCTGTGTGTAGACCACCCATTACGACTATATATCTAGATTCACCTATGGTTTGTGGCCAATTCCACTGTGCATACTTTGTCAGAGCGTAAATTGGTTGATCACCAACCAGTACTGGTATTTGCCCAGGGTTTCGGTTTTGGATGACAAGTTTAACCATTCCATCCCATGTTTAACCATGGCCATCGTAGCTGCTTGCTCATAGAACAGAGGCAACAGAATACTTACCACAGGTGGATCTGGGTTATCTGGCTGACAATCAGCATGATGAGCAGCCCATGCAATGAAGTCATCTTTCTCAAGTTTGTTTTTTATCTAGAAGTGGCATTCTCTGTCCTAACCAGTGGTTCTCTTGTTCAACTGCTGTGTTTAGCATGTCAGGGGTGTCATCTACAATATGTGCCTCTGGAATACTTAAAAGATTGGTGTTGCATGCTACAACTGGAACTATGCGGTAGCTGTCCGGGAGGGAAGGGTTTTTGGTGCACACTGGAAGTGGAACTGTGATGGGTGGTCTAGATATTCCAGGATTAGACTGTGTAGGAAGCTGGATCAAGCTAATACTAGTTCCATGAAAAGACCCTTCAGCTGTTTGTGATGTTAGATTGTGGTCTAAATAATCAAGGGTTCCTGTTATATAGACACCCTCACGGATTTGTGCAGGACATACTAAGTCTTCCTCATTAAACCGTTGACAAACTGCATTTGTGAGCCAGTCTTCCAGTTCTAATACACGCTCATAACTGACACTGACACCAAGTTTATGAAGTTGATTCACAATTTTTTTACTTCGGGTTTACGTGTGTACATTCAGGCCTATATATAATTGCAATGGGGGCTCTTTATCCTTGCAATGACGTGGCCTTTCTTCTCCCTTAGCCTTTTGCTTAGAGTTGAACCTGATTAGTTGGCTTATAGTCAGGCATGCATGAAAGTTGCCAGCATTCTGCTCTGTGATATTTGACCCATACAGCGGCATCGAAACCAGGACTTTGAGGGAATTCGGCACTGAACTATCTTGATAATCTGTAGTAAAACCTACCTGAGAATTTGCGAAATTCTGTCTCAAACATTTCCTTCCGTATGATTTTAGCTACATGTGCCATTGACAGGGCATCTTTATCGAAATTACGCATTTCAAGTGTTTCTTTCAGCAGCACTAGGAGACCTTCGTTAAAGACTAGAAGTGTGTTCTTGTCATCTGTTTGTTCCTGGCAGTCATTGGGATAGTGCAACATAAGCCTCCAGTTCTTTAACCGGGTTTTGTTTATTGATTTTTGAAGCCCTAATAATGTAAGCCGATTTTCATACATTTTATGCAAGTCTTCCAAACTGGTTTCAATGAATGATACCAGTTTAGCAAATACCCTCGACTCGGTCATTTTCTGCTCAGTACGCGTTAATGGGACTGATTGGACTCTTTGTATACTTCTGTAGCGATTTCTAAAAATATTCATGCAATGGTTGTGATATTTTGCATCAATGGTAACCAAATCACCCCCTGCAAGTGTGGCTAACAGATCTGTGTCTTGCAGTTCCGTTGCCTGTTCTCTAAGCGAGGTATCAAGTTCTTATGTAGTACACATATGAAGTACCCCTTCTGTTTGCTTACAGAAGATACACCTATCTGAGTGTTTAGACTCATCAGAGGGGGTGGTGTGTTTTGATTTTCTTTGTACGATATCATCCCCACACTGTTCCATATTTCTCTTTTTGTCATGTTTATCTTGAGCTCGCTGCAGTTTTGAACGAGCAAATTTAAGCTGACAATTAAGGTGCCACTTTGCCTTGTTGGCATGGAGGTCATTTGCATTAACGCTTTCAGGAAAACATACATTAGCATGCATTAAATTTAACTTTCTGAAACCTTCTACGTTTTTCATAAAGTCCTCATATGATTGTAGACCTTTACCGTCTTGTCTTGATGCGGGACATTTTAATATGTCATCGTCCGTTCCACATATTATGCAATTTGTCCAGTCCATTCTGTCGGGAAGGTCTAATATATACGGTTCAAACTGTCCATTGTATTGCTAGCGCTGAATTTAGTCACCAGCAACTAACAGGTGAAAATTCCCATCAATGTATACAACTGTATAAGACATGATAGCAGACGACAATGAGAGAATTGTAATCTAAGCGATAATGCGTTTTCATTTTAAATTGAATAACAGTTTATAAAATTAACCCGGGCCGTGCATTATTATAAAAATCAAATGAATACCGATACTATTGTATGCTTATACATCTCGCAATTGATGTTTCAATTAAATTACGTCAATTTTGTGTTTTAATCTGCTTCCATGGCAATCTTAAGTGTCTGTAGAGCGTTCTTATGTGGAATGACCGCATTAATGTTTTGCTATTTATTTTAATTGCTTGTTTAAAAGTGTTCACTCTATTAGAATTTCACAGCCGTTATGAATTTAATTGTGTTATGCTGTGCGCTACACTGAGGTTTATTTTCAGACACTTGTTCTTTTCAAACTATAGATAGCTATGCATATCAATAAACACATTTTTTATTGTCCCAATGTACATCTGTACTGAGTTCTAATGGTATGTTACAGCATATTGCGACCATTCCATGAAAAAATCTGTAACATCCACACAGTTTGACCTTTGACCTTGACTGTATTGTAACCTTGACTTTCAATATTTGGCAACTACCGATAATGATGTTTTATTACGTCATCTCACAGCCATTCCCTGGTAAAAGATTTAAAAAGTCCACACAATTTAATGTTTGACCTTGGCGCCCAGCATGGCTTTGACCTTTAAAAATTGGCATCCCTCTCTAAGAGTGTTTCTTATTATCCTTAAGTAGTTCTGTGCCATGATTGGTGCTTTGTTACATAATATCACTGTCATTCCCTGGGAAAATATGAAAAAACCCATAATTTGATCTTTGACCTTGACCCCAGCGTGATTTGACCTTTAAAATTTGGTAGCCCCCTCTAAAAGGTTCAGTATTAACCTAACCTACATCTGTGCCAAATTTGGTGCTGTGTTCCAGCTGGTCACGATATCACTTAGATTTGGACTTAAGCCACTCCGCTATATACTGCATAGGTCTACCGGAATATAACGAAGGTGCGCCTGAACATAGTTTTGTAAACGGTATGAATAGTATTCTCTATAGGCGCCTATGTAGAGCGATTAACTCGCTACTGCTAATTCACTATTGATCCTTTTGAAAACGTTATATTTAAAAGTCACTTTGTCTGGTGCTAGCAACAAGTTTCCCTCAAAATTATTTCAAAATACAGTGCTGGTTTCCAAGGTCGCAATATGATGCCTACCGAATATTTTGACATGCGTGTGACTGAATGTAAACACTGTCTCTGGAAACAACGATGTTCAGTCAAATTGTTTTAAAACAAGATAGTATTTTACATGTAGGACGTAGTGGCTAATCAGCTTAGAGCAAATATAACCGAGCTGAGATGACCGGCTATAGCGGGTATTATTTATTCGCTCAGCATACACCGGAGCGAATGGGTTCAAATTCGTCACTAATTGGTTCCCGCCAGAATGCCCTAAATGGTATTTAGCTGCTTTTTTCTAATTATTCTGATTTATTTCTGTTTTTCGCTGGTGGGTATAGGTTGATTATTATATAAAGCTGTCATTCAAGACCATATGTTAATTCCCTGTTCCTTTCCTTTAAGCGCTCCTAGATTTAGCAAATCTTTTTTCTCAAATAACCCCGATTCATTTCCAAATTTTTTTTACCAGCGGCAGTTTATTTAATATTGTATGAAATTACCAATAAACATGATTTGTTATTTCCCTTTTCCCTTCCTTTAATCTGAAACTCGAAAAGCTCCATCTAGGGCAATAGCTGAAACAAGTTTGTTCAAGAGATTGGTCGATTCATTATTTACTATTTTTAGAAACGCGTTTAAAGATCTATGAAACCTCTTGTTAAGAGTATAGGACAAAATATAATCTTATGAAGACGAATAACAAACCATTCATTCTGACAGCACATTATGTATAATAATAATAATAATAATAATAATAATAATAATAATAATAACAATAATAATAATAATAATAATAATAATAATAATAATAATAATAATAATAATAATAATAATAATTAAACTCAATCACGATCTTTAATCTGCGATGCAATCGCAGCTTATTAAAATCACTCGGGATCTTTCTTCTTTCTTATTCTTCGTCAAATATTTCTGACCGCATCTCTTCCCACAGTTTTCAACCGATCAACTCCACATTGGGTTAACTTCTGTTACCAAGTCTGCAATACCGCGCTATTGTTTTTCTTTTGGATCTGCCCAAGGGATTTCGAGGTACTCACTTTACTATGGGCAGAAAGTTATTTTGCTCAGATCGACTTGAAGCTTGGTGATCCTATAGGTGCTACATATACTCGATTTCAAATCAATTTTGAAGAGGCTCAATAAAACGGTTATCGAAGAATAAGCTTTCCTGTGCCACATATCCCCATAATAAACCTATGGGAACAATATTTGAACTACGTCTTCCCCTAGAGTTGTATGTCAATTCTCTTCAAACCTGGTCAGATTCTAGAACATTGAGAGATCTAAATAATTTCCCATGAAAATTTAATATCTCTCTTGGGTTCAAGATCATGCGTGGATCAAACTTTCCAATTTTCACGGTCGGCATAAGATTACCTCCCTTTCATCATACAACTTCAAAAAGCATGTGAGAAGACACCTTTCTTCTTCTTCTTTTCGTTCGCTGATCATACCGCCAGTCCTGTAAGTGACTATGGACATGATCATAAGCGTTAAGTGCGTGGATCCATGGTTTATTAGAGTGCCCCGTGCGGCCTGGAACCTCCGTCTTCAGCACTCGAGGTTTCTGTCAGGGTTACCTCACCCTCACCTCCTTTAGTCGCCTCTTACGACACGCAGAGGATACGGAAGGTGTATTCTAAGCCCAACTACAGGGCAAAGAAGATACCTTATTTATTGTTGAGGGTCAAGGTGACCATTTAGGTTTCGACAAATCTGCTTTTCCATGACCAATTTAAACCCATGGGAATTTGAACTATGGATCTTTGAACTGCCACTACGCCAGAGTTTTTATCAGAGCAGCACCAGCCATTGGTGTTGTTGTTTTAGCTGTTGTTGTTGTTGTTTTTGTTGTTGCGGCGGCGGCATGGCGGCAGCAGCAGCAGCATAAATAGCAGCAGCAGCAGCAGCAGCAGCAGCAGCAGCAGCAGCAGCAGCAGCAGTAGTAGTAGTAGTAGTAGTAGTAGTAGTAGGCGCCATAGTAGGAGCCGTAGTAGGAGCCTTAGTAGTCTGAGTAATACTAGCAGTAGTGACGCCGACATTAGCGGTGGTAACAGCAATAGCGCTCAGCGATTGCTTTAAAGGAAATAGTGTAGATATGGCATTAGTAATATTTTTCTTACCACCTTTGACAACACTGTTGTTGTTGATGCTGTTGTTGTTGTTAGTTGTTGTTGCTGGGTTTTTTTGTTTTTTGTTGTTGTTGTTGTTGTTGTTGTTGTTGTTGTTGCTGCTGCTGCTGTAGAAAGTGGTTGTGATAAATTGTTAATCGGAGATTTTTATCATTATTTTCTTTTGACAGCCGTCGTGGGATATTAGTGTCATTCGAGTAGGACAAACATATTTTTGAAAGTTCTATGTCTGTGTGGGGTGTTACTAAATCGCTGCGACTAACCAATCCCGGGAAAAGTCCTTCCTGTCTCTGACATGTCTCGCGTGTTGGCGCAGGGTGTTGTAACTTTACGTGGTTGATCATACTGGTTGAAGCTTAGCTAGACATGGTAGGAGTATGGGTGATGAGGGTTGGGGGATGATGGGGTACTAGAGCGAGAAATCGATCCATCTATATTAGCCTGGCTATGAATCTAGGCTATGGCATATAGCTTCAGTATCTATTTGTATGCAACGAACGCGTTTTTCTTATGCATTTTTGTTATAAACTAATGGCACTTTCCCTGTTGTTATATAAAAGATTTGGTAACTTTACATCACAATTGCGCCACCCAATTCATCGATTTCGGAACAGACTTGAAAACTATCGAATCCACATCAGCTTGATTAGAATTCCACGTGATCGTCTCGCGCGTGCGTCAGCGTTTATGAAAGAAACACAACAATTCCGTACCATCATTACAAATGTCCAATTAGGAAGCCATAGACAGCCAAAATCCAATTCGTGTGTTTAAATTAAACTCTGAAAATTCTCTCGAAGATTCCCTGAGGAGACTTCATTCGCCATAAATCAGGAAGGATGACTAGATTTGACGTAGCAATATAACTATTCTGCCCTGATTGCCCCTGTTATGTCAAACAAAGCCCGAGGCGTGCGACGAATGTCAAAGGTGTCAATTTAAATACTGTCTTGTCTGGTCGTTAACCCTTTGACCGATAGGTTTAAATGAGATTCGTGTAACCCAGCGGTCAAAGGCTTAGGCGACCAGTTAACCCTTGTCACTCCGATGTCAAAATTAAAAATTTTAAAAGATGAACTGGTGTTCATCCTCCAACAAATTTTTTGAAAAATGTACACCCGTACCTTAGCTATTGACGCAGTAAAATACAGAATATATCCGAGTGGCAAGGGTTAAACTATATGCAAGTCGTTGAATATTTTGAAGGCAATTTGACAGGAACCTGTTCCTGTTGCTACATTGTAAAATATATTTTCGAATTTGGTCAGTAGCGTTCAGAGGGTCAGCTTCCAGCGAGCCATCTCTTGTCATTTTCGAGATACAGTTGAACGTCGCTATATCAGGCCTTATCGGGAAAGATGTTGGGTTTCTTTAAAGAACAATGGCCCAAAGATTCCAACATGCACACCCCCAACCTCAAACCCTACCAACACACATACGCACGCACGCACGCACGCACGCACGCACGCACGCACGCACGCACGCACGCACCCACCCACCCACCCACCCACCCACCCACCCACCCACCCTCGCACGCACGCACGCACCCACGCACGCACGCACGCACGCACGCACGCACGCACGCACGCACGCACGCACGCACGCACGCACGCACGCACGCACGCACGCACGCACGCACGCACGCACGCACGCACGCACGCACGCACGCACGCACGCACGCACGCACGCACGCACGCACGCACGCACGCACGCACGCACGCACGCACGCACGCACGCACGCACGCACGCACGCACGCACGCACGCACGCACGCACGCACGCACGCACGCACGCACGCACGCACGCACGCACGCACGCACGCACGCACGCACGCACGCACGCACGCACGCACGCACGCACGCACGCACGCACGCACGCAGACACACACGCAAGCACGCACACACGCACGCACGCTCGCGCGCGGTGACTCACGCACGTGCGCTCACCATCCACATACTCTCAAACACGCGTGTGCGCACACATAACCCCTGTACGCATATACGCACTTACGCACGCACACACACGTGGCGGTCGTCGCCGTCATCATTTTACTATCAGTATGAGTCGTCTTTGTCGCAGAAGCGAGCCACATTCAATGCTGGTTAAGTGTGTGTAGAAGTGATCGGTTTATTATCATGGGCGTCTTCATCGTCGTCTGGTTGTCTCTATTATTGTTGTTATTGTCTTCATCATTGTCGTTTTCATCATGTTTGCAGTTATCGCTCTTGACGTCATTCCTAGTTCGTCGTTCGTAGCAACGGCAGAAGCTGATAGCAAAAGCAGCAGTCGCTGCATTGAGGGACTGCGATTTCGCTCAAGACGTGCAGTGATATGGGCGATAACTCTACATCGTCACAAACTATACGCTTTGTCTGGAAACAGTTGTCCTTCCTTTGTATTAGTCTGGTGGAAATAAAGCAGAACCAAGAATTGTATAGTGAATAATTGCACGGGTTTAGAAACGCACTTTTGCCTGGGGGGGGCTGAAATATAGGTGGGCGCCAACACCTAGGGGCGCTATGGTGATACACTATTGGAAAGTTGGAGAGGAAAACCCTGGTGTGGGGTGGTGATGGTGTTGGTGTTTGGGTGGGTGGGGGTGGTGCGGGTGCGGGGGTTGGGGGGGGGGGCTGTAGAAAAATCCCGGGTAGACATTGTAAATCAGGTAGACAACCTTTACTAACATGATTTTATATGCAGCCATATTCGGAATTATAATGTTTTACCTCTGCAAACTTTCCACATCGATCACTGCATTCAACCACGTTGTGCTATGCGTATGTTATGCTGAGATACGTAGATATCATAAAGATATGGCAAACCTAATTGTGTTTAGTCAAGTTACAGTACCACAACCATTCCTAGTCAGTTCGATCCAGCTGAGCGTACATGAAAAAGGTACCTTATCTGAGGTTGGAGGGGGCCATGATACTGTGCCTGTTCTCTTTCAAGATACGCCAGATGAGATTCATAGAAAGCCAAACGTATCTGAGACAAATGTTATTCATGGTACAAATGTGTTTACAACAGAGCTTCAAAGTGCCATTGAAAAATCACAGGAATTCATAAAGGGAAGATATTCCTCCAGGTTTTGTGTACCGTGCAGGAGGGGTGGGTTCATAAAGCTCAAGGGCATGGCGTGGGGCATATCCAGACTAGATCTAGAAGAGATTGAAGAAAGATACGTTAATGCAGAATGTGAATCCCCACCAATGCCCTCTTGGGCTGCTTTCAATTCTCTAATCTGCAATGCAGTACTGCAGACACTTCATCTAACGGGACACTGACTCCGAACATGTTAGCCTACTTTGTTTTATTTGAGAATCCATTCAAAGTGACTCCAGTAACAAGCATAAACTAACAAAATTCTTACCCAGGTAATAATTCCAGATAAAACCGGTAAGAGTCTGCTCTTATCTAAGGAAACGGCTTTAACACATTGCATAAAATTCCTAAGGGAGCGGTTTATAGAGAAACCGTGTATAGAGAAAATGCTGCCAAGCTCTGCGATAATTCACCTTTCGAGATTACCCACCTATCATATGACGTCATAATGAACTGCGTGATGTGTAGAATGAGATAATAATTAATGACGTCATGAATGATGTCGATAAGTACGTCACGAACGCATATTTGAAGACGGTCTATGCGTTGTTGTACAAATTGTTTGCTTTTACTATTTAATAAAGATTCCGTTGAATATTTTGAAACTAATTTCACTGGGCGCTGTTGCTGCCATAGTTTTCAGGAAATTGATGGCTAGGGCATTCGGGGATCGATCAATCCCAACACGGCGTAGGCAGCAACAGCACCCAGTCAAATTAGTTACAAAATAGTCAACAGCTTCCCTGTATAGTTCTCAGGAAATTGATGGCTAGGGCATTCGGGGATCGATCAATCCCAACACGGCGTAGGCAGCAACAGCACCCAGTCAAATTAGTTACAAAATAGTCAACAGCTTCCCTGTATAGGTTTCAGGAAATTGATGGCTAGGGCATTCGGGGATCGATCAATCCCAACACGGCGAGGTGTGAGTGGGGCTTAGCTAGTGATGGGCGGGGCATAGCTAAAAATGGAAAGGTCCATTCACAGAACCATTCTCAAAAGATTTGCTAGTGCAACATGTCTACTTAAAACAAAATAATCGAAATTGCAAAGATATGTTCAATTTTGTCCTGTTGCTCACAAGTTATCAGTTTGACGGGGATGCCCTAATGACCAGTCCTAAAAAGTATCTCTTAGCAAAGAGTGAGAGAAAAAAGAATGACTACCAGCTACCCCAGCGCAATGAGTTTTATGGTATAGAGACAAGTTACATTGCTGATGTTACGTCATCAGTCAAAAAGATCAACACAAATGGCTTGCCAACTTTTGCAGATTTCTATCGATGATACCTTCATGTTGTTGAAATTTCCACACAGATTTTGTTTTTGATACATATATTTACGGATCTGCGAAGGACAGTGAACGAGGAAGAAGAACAGTGATAACAGGAACCAATTATCAGAATATGTGTTTTGACACGCATCTGGTTAAAGACATGAGCATTTTCTGGCCATTGATTAAGAATACAAAGTTGCGTTTACTGGAAGTGCTCGCACAAGCAAATTTGTTACAACACAACAGCGTCAGTGATAATGGCAAAGCCAAAATGTAATTAGAACAATTTGGACGCAAGAAGGCCGATCTCTGTTTAGTTAGTTCTATGGAATATTTGATCCATGTATACAAACAAACAGCTGAATGCAAAATTATGGACACACTTAGGAAGTTATTATACCGTCAATCCAAAGTAATAGTGAGAGATCTTTTACCAACAAGCCATGCTTCCCGTGGTCACGTAAAGATAGCCTTTTATAACAGATACAGACGAGTAAACTGCATAACTGGTGGGACTCTAAATACGAAGGAGTATACCGGATATGAAGTGTATGATGACATGCGTACTAATCCTTCCACTAACCAAAGACGTCTTCCATCCGACCTGACACTAAGTTGCAACTGCATAATGTGTACTACAAATAAATGGTGTCCGTGTAGAATACAAGTACCATTCTGCTCATTTTGCAGGTGTATAAGTATTGAGTATGAGAGGCAAGCCGTCAAGAAGCGTTATATTATTCATTTATAGTATACCAAAGACAATAAAATATTACTAACTAAATGCAAAACAATTAGACGATATATGATTACTTACGGATCAGTTTATTACATCATTAGGCATGATAGTTCGATTCTTGTAGCATATACAGAGATATCACCTACATACTGATAATAGTGTTTCCAACGGTCGGTGTTGAACTTATTTTATGGATGACATTTACCTGGTGTTGCTTGATACAGTGATTCATCACAATGTTACTATCACCGTTTACTTGTGCCATTCTGTATAAATAACTATATACAGTCCTGAAGACTATGCCCAGAAAAAAATGATCAAACATCGATATTCTCCTTATCGTGCCTCAATGGTGCCACCCTGTTACCCTTGACAGTCCAAAAAGATTTTACCCCAATTTATTCATAAGGTTTAACCACTTAAAGTTACCTAGGCTGCCTAAGTCATCCACCCACCCCACCCCCCCCCCCCCACCCCCACACCCCACCCCCTCCCGCCCCATCTAATATATGGACAAAACTTTGTTAATACAAAAATGGAAACTCGCAGCCTCTCTATCCAGTAAGGAAACTTCATGTCAAAGATAATTGAAATCGCCTCAGTGGTTTTCGATAAACATTGGTTAAGGAAAAAGTTAATGGGTGGATAGACAGACAGTGGACAGGCAATGGTCACACATTGGACAGACAATGGACAAACGACGGACGGACGACATAAGATTGTCACAGTATAAGTTCACTATGTGGGCTCAAATCGTGGGTGTATCTAGAATTGGGTAAAGTTGGTGCGTGCACACACATACAGATGCACGTACACGCACACGCATGCACGTCCGCCGTACGCACGCACCCATGCTCTCAGCTGCCTACCGCTTAAAGTTCTTGAGGCTAAATGCATGACATATGTTTAAGTTTAATGGCATATCAACATAATTGGGCAAAATAACGGAAAATAATGTAAAATGTAGAATACTATCTGAATGTGTTATTATTGGTTCTAATAAGGCACCTATGCACTGAGCGATGCGCTGTATGACATTGAATACCCCTGCACCGGCTCGGTCTAAATTTCCCTGCAAGCTGAAGCCTACTAGAAAAAACACACCTAGAATTTCTAAGATTTATTCTTAAAATTAAGCGCAGTACACCTAAATATATAACATATGGGGAATTAGGGGAAACACCAATAAAAGTACGAATAGAACAGCGCATGATAATTTATTGGATAAGACTAATATCAAGAAAACAAGCTAAACTGGCTTTTACTATATACGAATACATGCTATGGGATTATAACCAAAACGGTACACCATATAAGTGGCTAGCTTGCATTAGATCAATTCTAGACATAACATGGCAGACATACCTCTGTGAAAGACAAACACATCAAAACAGTAACTCAAACCAAGCAGCAATAACAAGAAATTTGAAAGATAGGTTTATATAAACACGGTATGCATAGATGAATGAATCCTGGAAGGGTAAAATATATAATAGTTTTAAAACTGACTATGGAGTTAGACACAATGAGAATAACAGAATCATGTTCACCAGATTCCGGACCAGTAACGATTCCCTACCAATAGAAACAGGGCGATGGGAAGCAATATCGAGAGATGACCGAAAATGTACTATTGTAGTTCAGATCGACGGTCTGATACCGGCCGTACCAGCTGAGCTGGGTACGCGCCGCCCGTCCTGGATTCGTTTCCTGAACACGCCCATCTGGGTAGAGCCATAAGCGTATATAGGCCTATGGGAGAAATAGCGTTAAAACACATGATGCCCATGCGCACTAGGAACTGCTTATATGGAGTGCGCAGCTACGACGTAGATAGGATGGCGCTTTTAGTGTACCGAGATGGTGCCCTATAATTGTTATTGATTGTCTGTTCCCGTTAAGTCTGGCATTAATCAAGACCAGAATTTAACGGCCTTTTTAAATCTGTAAACCATTTCAAAATCTGTTGAGAAATGGCTGAGTTATCCAGGGAAAACTCTTCATGATTATCTTCAAAATATTGCCGTGACTTCATAACCACGTGGACTCACAGCTTCTAGAATGTTCTAGAACGTTAGACTGCGCTGTTATTAGCTGCGCGCTGATTGGCTCTTGCTCGAACGATGATTGGACGAAGCCTGCGCCTGTGACGTCGCGAGGAGTATAAAAGGAGAAGCGATCCAGTGATCGAGAGCATCCTCGCCTGGGGCCGAACAGGTTGGACCTGTACTAGCTACGATCGATGGATATTACGAATATGACTTCAGTTTCTGTCGTGTTCCCGTAGCTACCAGTTCTCCAACCCACCGCAGCAAAAACAATTTTGTAACTCCCCCCTTACGGGAGTAATTTGGAACTTCTGATAATTGTTCACGAATACCAACAGCTACATTCGGAACACAAATTGGTGGTGAGGCCTTTACGGCCTGAATATGTGAGTCTACAGATGTAGAGACGGGATGTTCTTTGGTTGATGACTCGCCGGATCTGCCGGCCACGCCTAAAAGTGGTATTTCAATCGTTGCCGCACTTACATCATGTCGGTTCTTTCAACTTTCGACCGCAGCAAGTAAACTCTGCCCGGTACGTCTTCAGAGCTGGTTGACGTAACCAGCACCGTAAGCTTTTTTTTGTATCCTTGTTTGCCCTTGACAACCCCCGCTATTAACGGGTTGTTTTCACCTTCCATCCATGCCATCGGTGTACGGGAACTTTCTTCACCACGTAGTACTATCGTATCTTTTACTGACAGCTCGTTAGACAATCTATTAGGCCTACAGCCCTAAGCGATGCAGTCCCGCCATGAGTGTTCTTGTGGAAGTCTTTTTTGCGGAAAACAGCTTGCGGGAACCAACCTGCGGGAACTTTCCAGCTTCCAGAGTGCGCATCATTTCACGTTGACTACGGATCAATGTATCGATGTCAGTAACACGGTAGCCTAACTTAAGAATGACTACTGAGTATTTAAGTAACTATACTTCACAGTTTAATTATTTCTCTATATAGGTTTTGTTAATTATATTGTATCTGCAATAACGGTCCCGATGACTAAAAGGAACCGTAACGGTCCTAGGACCACAAGTTATAATTTCTGTATTTGTTTATAGTTATTCTCATTCTCTGTAAGGTGTTTTACTAACCGCACCATAGTAGGTTCGAGAACCTGTACTGTTATATATATACAAATATACACCTGTGCAAAAGTTAAGCACCAGCAAAAGCAATAGAACGTAGAAACATGATGGTACAACTAGGCTGCCATACTTTTTGTCCCCTCGTTAGCTGACATAATTCCAAGTACGAAATGCACATGCATGCATGACTTCACGCCGCTTGATGTCCGTGCGTGGCGGGAAACAGCACACGTGGTCAGTTATGTAAAAGTCCAGTTTGAGGTGTAGAACATTACATACAGATTTAGGCGACAAGATTAGGAATTTTGTGTTCATGACCGTGGTTTATTTGTACAGAGAGAATTAGCTCTTGATTGTGAACCGCTATGGCAAGACGAAGGTTAAGTGATCGTGTGAAATGGCAAATCATAGGCATGCATACCACTGGTAGGTCATGCAGCGAGATTGGCAGACAGCTGAACATTAACCATACTGTAATCAGTCGTTTGATTGCAAAACATGGGCAAACTAACGAGGTGAAGGACAGGCCTAGATCTGGAAGACCGAAGAAGACTACTGCCCGTGATGATTGAGCCCTAGTACGCCTTGTTAGGAGATCTCCATTCACCAACAGCAGAGTGCTCAGCCAGCAATGGGAAATGCGCAATAGAGTGTCAATGTCTACCGTCAAAAGGAGACTGTATGCTGCTGGCATGAAAACTAGGAGACCTGTCAGACGTCCTCTCCTCACTGCACACCACAAAGAGGAGCATCTGAGGTGGTGCAACGAAAGAAGACACTGGAACATGAGATCCTGGAGACGGGTACACTGGTCCGATGAAAGTCGGTTCCTGCTTCATGCCACAGATGGTCGAACTCGTGTATGGAGGTCCAGACGCACGGCGTACGACCAACGTAACATCATGGAAGAAGTTCCATTTGGTGGAGGTTCCGTTATGATATGGGGGTGCATCTCATTTGATTGTAAGCTGGATCTGTTGACTGTACCTGGAACACTAAATGGACAAAGATATCAGGATTCCATACTGGATAGAGTTGTGGTCCCTCATTTTGTAAATCATGCACCTGGAACCCACCCTATATTCATGGATGACAACGCCCGACCACATCGTGCTAGAGCTGTGCATGAATACCTCTGCCAGAATGCCATCGAAACCCTACCATGGCCAGCAAGGAGCCCTGACATGAACCCTATTGAGCATATCTGGGACATTCTGGGAAACATGGTGAGAAGGAGGGATCCTCCTGTGCAGAACCTACAGGAATTAACAGACGCACTCCATCTTGAATAGCAACGACTACCACAATGGCGTATCAGTCGGTTGGTGACCAGCATGAGACGTCGTGTCCAGGCCGTCATCCAGGCACAAGGTGGATATACCCGGTATTAATAATGACAGTCTCAAACTCGTGCACAGATGTTAAACTTCGTTTTCAGACACCATTAATGACAATCTAGCCACGTGTGTCAACTGTAGGGCAATAGTTGTCAGTTGTGTCAACGTAACCATATTCAGGCCTCGTTTTCAAGTTCAAACAAAAACATACAGTGTTTCCCCACCATCATAATCAGCATTCCTCTAGTTGCATTATTACATCTTGCACTAAGATGGATGGGTACATAAATTTTTATGCTATTGCTTTCTTCATAGCACATGAATATACCCTCGCATGTGCGTAAAAATAGGGTGGTGCTTAACTTTTGCACAGGTGTATATATCTCGATCACTTGACACCTTATTGATTGTTCTCGTTAGATTACGTATATATATATGGCCAGTGGCCACCCGTTCATATGTTTTGTTTATTCATAGAAAATATAGGACTGCAGTGCACGTAGGAAACACTATACAGCAACACTTATATATGCAGCACTTTCTCCAGCCACCAACAATTTTTCACTGAGGTCGCTGTCCATGCCATAACTCTGTTTAGCCCGGCATGCTACCGACTAAACCTTTTCTATTCAGCTCAATAGGATAGGTTCGAAATTATTAGACACTTTCTTCATTACATACTATGTAATATACTCTTCTCTTCCGGTAGTGCGATAATCTAGCCCCGCACTCCGATAAGACTCATAAGTAAGATTTTGTCTCTCTTCGTGTTCCACTCAGCCATGTGGCTTCTTAATTGTTTGGATGTCCCTATCCGCACCATGGGCTGATCCGACTCTGGGAAACTGTTGGGGTTTCTGAGCGGTGATGGCCAGAAGTGCGGTGTCACATACATTTCCCATGTATCTTCGGATATTTAGTAGTTAGTACTTTTAAGCCAATGTAGGAAAGCACTGCCAAACCACATGTATTAATTATTATTATCTAATTTACTGACAATCCTCCCCCACCGCAGTGCAAAACTGGCAACTTGTATATAAACCTAATGACAGGTAAAACGGTTAGTTCCATAGGACCCGGTGACGGGCGAGATGCGCATCCCCACCGAATACTGTTAAAATGTCTGGGCATGATATTTAGATCTGCCACACCCTTGTAGGAAGGACATTTACAGTGGGAATTCGTCTCTCTCACCCCCACCATGCGATAGGACAATGGCCTAATAATGCTTTCGTGAAAAGTAACCCATGTCTTGTAACGTTTTATGTGGTTACGGGCCGGGATATCCGGATTCTTATCCAGTTCGGAGATCTTACTACATAACATGTATGAGCGCTGTCTCTAGTATGGATGTCTTGGCGCATCTGTTCTCCATGACAGGCATGTCTAATAGCTAGGTAGATAACCGCCAGCTTCGGCCAAAAAAATAGTTCTTGTTTTGAAAACACCTAACAGTGAATTAAGCAAAGCAGAAAGTCTGCATAAATAAAGCAGCAACTACTAATTCAGCCTACCAAGAATCACATAAGACGGTGATGAGGGAATCCATCGGGAATCCTCCGTCCCGTCTTCACGTAAAACAGTACGCACCCCTATAGTCATAATCTCACTAGGTATGGTCTTTTCTTTCTAAAGCATTTTTGGTTGAAATATTAGAGTGGGCCAATTTTTTGCCTACTACTCTTCTCCCGCTTTAAGCAGTGGCGAGATGGAGGCCCGCATGAAGCACTTGCCTCTTGCAAGGATTCAGCGACGACGGTCAATGCCCGGATAATACTCCTCAGGAGTAGTGCCCGCGTGAGGCACATCACTTTTCGTCTGAAATAACCTTCTTCCTTTCAGCATAGAGGTATAATAACTTATATTAAGTTAATTAGTTAAGTCTCATGTACGGGAGCATCCCTTGTGGGGATACCTCTGCGGACCTACGAGTCTGTGTGGTACCTCTGGGAGCCCCATGTTTAAAAGTTCATCTACCTGTCTCTATGTCTCGTATTTTCGTGTGCTCTGATTGTAGTTTTATCCAGCATATTTTTAATTGTTTAGGTAAATGCATTGTATAGACATATATTTTGTAGGTCACCAAATCAAATCCATAGATCACGAAATTGCTATGGACAGGCATACTGGTGACACAAACTCGTGGGATGAGACCATTGTGTTTAACATTCGCAAGAATCGTCGCACGGCCCCACCGGAACAATTGAGTTCCACCGGCCCCAGGAGCCAGTTTTTGGTTCCTGCAGGACAGTCTCGTACAAGGTCCGTCACCCCGAGACCCGATGCTAACCAGCGTCATCACTCGTCGTGCACTTGCGGCGCGGCGAGTCGACATGATACACCGGAACAGCCCAACACTACCCGCCGAGCTACAAGTGGCGCCCGATGTGGCGCCTGAAGAACATCAGTAACGCGCAGCGAACTCACGCCCACACCATATAGTGAGCTTACTTCAATACCATCTCCGTTTAGCGAGGACTCCCTCGATCAAGAGGTAGCCTCACACGATGGATTTTCAGCACACATGCTCACCGACTATGCCAGAAATTCAGCGGGATCAACAACCCCACATTATAACCTGTTTTCGCCTGTTAGCGATGGCACCTTTCGAGATGCCTCATAGGCGGGAACAAAATTCAGAACCATATCGGACATCCACGACAGGCCAACACCATCAAGGCCGAATCGTGGACGACTCCGACAAAGACCCGAGTACGGGCATATCTACAGCCCTTCACACTACTATCGTTCACCCGTGTCATCTACGGAAACTGTATGGCCGGGTGGTAATCCACAACATAGACAAGCTCCCACACCACCCCCTTCTAGTGAAACTCAATATACTCAAGGGGATTACCACGGCAATAGCGGGAGGAATCGGCACCACTGTTTCGCCAGTATATCAGTTATGCAACACATCACAACCGTCAGCCGACAGCACCACCGCCATATGAGGAACGTCAGTCCTCACCTCGGGAGGAACGACCACGCAATCTTCATAACAATCCGCCTCCCGTCCATAGACCCATGCCAGTCTATGGCTCTACAAATGGGGCGGACTCATTGAATTGGAGTATGCATGTCCTGGTTCCTCGGCATCGGCATCAACATCGACGGGCAACACCAACACCACCGCCACCTGCACCACGACCAACATCAGCATATTCATCAACTTCCCAGATACCTGCACCACCCAGATTTCAGCCCCTATATTCTTCCTGCGGTCTTGGCCAAGTCATCCTCCGTCCCGAATTTAGCAGGCAGAATGACTGGAGCAATTATAAGATTCAGTTCGAAATAATAAGTCGGACTAACCACAGGAACGATCAGCAAATGGGTGAATATCTCGCCGCGAAGCTTTTTGGAAAAGCCCTACAAGTTCTTGTGGATCTGGGAACTGATTACACACCCATCTACATACAGTTGCAGATTCGGCGACACAGCCCTCGGAGAAGCCAGTCGTCTTCAACTTAAAAATCTTCGACGGCGCGCGGGAGAAACTCTTCCAGAGGTAGCTAGCCGAATTAGGAGGCTGTCACCCACGCATATCCGAGAACCAATACGGAGGGCGTGATCCATTTGCATCTCGATACTTTCATCGATGCATTAAGCAGTGAATCCGCCCTGAAAGAAAAATTGTTTCTCAGTGACCACAGAAGTTTGGGCCAATTAACGGCAACCGTGCCTTGAGAACTTTCTGGAGCAGGAAAACAATAACCAACGCCATCTCCATCCTATCAACGAGATAGAGGGTGCAGCTACCGCCCCACCCGCTAGTGCTCCCCCCCCCACCCCCCCCCCCCCCCCCGGATCATCAACATCAACCACCCAGACACCAACACCATCGGATGTGCAGAATATTAATCAAAATCAAGTGCCTGGAGGAAGGGGCCATGCCCGTAGAGGAGGGTACAATGGAGCCCCGGGCACGGGAATCAGTGAAATAACAACAACAACGGCAACATAAGAGAGTGGATAGAAGAGATTAACAAACAAATCTCCGCACTCACTAATTTAGTTACAACACTCAGCACCAACCTCGCCACCACTCAGTTTAGGACAGCAAACACCACCAACACCGCACCGCCACCGAACACTTGTTTCGGATGCGGTCAGCCAGGACATTGGAGGGAGCGGTGTCCTAACCGACCTCCCTCTACAATGCCTGCTCCAGACCGTAGCACACCGCAACTGGAGAAACAGTCAAACTCCTAAGGGCACCGAATCACACAGAGCCACTTCGGTGCCTGTATCCATCTACCGGCTCAATTTCGGCTTTCATGCAACAACGTTCAGTGGCTAACCATCATCCACAGAAATCAGCTCACACACCGACATCAAAATGCATGGCTTCACATATGTCAGTGCCTACGATGCCTCCCACATCTGCAGCAAGGACATCCCTTCTTCTACCGCACACGACAAGCCTTCTTTCCTATGTAAAATGGCAGTGGTCGGTTGTAGCACCTCCGCTGAACCAACGTTTTTAAAGCACCACGTCCCGCCACCAAGGCACTAGATTCTCGGTGCCCTCTGGTGGTATACAAAACATCACCCCCGCCATCATCATCTTCCGCATCCACAGACAGTAGCAATTTGGGAGAGACGACTCATTCCGCCTCATGGATCCGCAAGCACCGACATAAACGGAGGAACGCACATCCCTGGAGACATCATTGTTTCTTTTGCGCTTCACCAAAGCATCCTATGAAGCATTGTAGGAATTGGCTTGCACAGGTAGAGCTTATCCGTCATCCCGTACGCGCCACCGTCTACACGAATACGGCCTACACTGAAACAGCAACAGCACCACCACCATTGCTACCCCCAGTTCTGTCTTCACCACCGTCTTCACACCAGCGGCGACGACGAACTGGCCCTTTTCTCACTCAGCCATCCACAAGCATAAAAGAAGCAGTGCAGAAACAGTCGGAATATATACAGAGTGATAAGATAACATAAGATAAGATAAGAATCTTTATTTATCGAGGGTAAATCTTCAGAGCAATGCCCTGATCTCCCAGAGGCCCTCGCCAAATAACTATATGAACTAATTAGAATTATATTTACAAAATTTACAAATCATGCACAAAATATATACAAAACTATACATAATTGTTGCAATGAAAACCTATTTTCAACCATTTCAATATCAAATATCAAATGGCGGAAAGACGACAATAATAAGTATGTATTTGTAATTCTATGCTAATGTAATAAACATGCTGTTGAGTATTTTGAAACTAATTTGACTGGGTGTCGTTTCTTCCTTAGGCAGATACAGCACTCAGACAAACTAGCTTCAAAATATCCAATAGTTTATTTAGTTTTCTATAAAATGATATCCAAAATCTGCGGAGATCGACCGATTCCAACACGAATGATGAGTAGGTGGAGCTTCGATAGAGATGGGCGGGGCATAGATAAACCCGGAGAAGTCCGTTAGTTTCGGGAGATTAATGAACACTGGGGCCCAGAAAGTTATTAGCCCTGGGCCCCGAGCAGGTTAAATTCGGCTCTTATGGTTAGATACTATTATATTTTGCAATCGATAAATTATTATTATTATTATTATTATTATTATTATTATTATTATTATTATTATTATTAATTATTATTATTATTATTATTATTATTATTGTTATTATTAATTATTATTATTATTATTATTATTATTATTATTATTATTATTATTATTATTATTATTATTATTATTATTATTAATGCAGGTACGTTGAAACAAAGCATAAAATCATTGAAAGTGTGTATGTATGTGCATGTTGTGCTTAAAAGATGATAGCGTTTCTGAATTTATAACACACGTAGGAAGGGAATTCCAATTTTGACTAGCTGTGTATGTGAAACTGTATTTTCCATAGTTGGTTCGTATTTTCGGAGGCTTCAAATGGCTATTAGTTTTAGATCGTAGATGTAATGTGTGTGCTGTCTCTATGGGTGTAAGCATGTCGCTGATGTACTTAGGTGTATGGTTGTTTAGTGCTTTGTATGTCATAATGTTTGATTTAATAGTTATACGTTGTGATAGTGGCGTCAATTTTAATTCATCATATAATTGCCGCGATGGTGTTCTATGTGGGACGTCTAAGATGATTCTCGCTGCACGTTTTTGAAGTTTTTCTAGTTTGCTCAACAATGTTGGCATACCTGCGTAATATACGAGAGAACAGTAATCAATGTGCGAAAGTATGTATGATTTGTAAAATAAGGTTCGTTGCTCAACATTCATGTACCGTTTATTTTTCTTTAACATAAAAATTAGGGAAGATATTTTGCTACAAATTTTGTTGATGTGTTGTTGCCAGGAGAGATTGTTGTTAATATTTAAGCCTAAGAGTTTTGCATTTTCTACACTTTCTATTTCTCCATCGACGATAGATATTTTAATTTCCGGATTTATCTGTTTTAGTTTGAATTTAGTGCCTATCATTAGTAATTTGGTCTTGTCGGTATTTATAACCATTTTATTGTTTTGACACCAATCATGGACGGATGCCATATCAGCTGTTAATTTTTCAGTTATATTTGCTACATTATCGAAATGGCAATGCATGGTTGTATCGTCACAATACATATCGACATTACAGGTAAGATGCATATGGAGGTCATTCACGTAGATAATAAATAGCAAAGGTCCTAACACCGAGCCTTGCGGTACGCCTACCGTGACTGGTAACATGCCAGATGTTTTGTCCGAGATTGAAACATACTGCTGTCTGTTTTCTAAATACGATCTAAACCATTTTTGCGCAAATGCATGAAACTTATAAATGCCTAGTTTTCGTAGCAGTATGGCGTGGTTTACAAGGTCAAACGCTTTTCTGAAGTCTATCATAATAGCTCCAACGAATTCTCCATTATCGACTGCAAATCGCCACGTGTCTATTAATTTTAGCAACGCGGTTTCGCAGGAGTGTTTGGGTCTAAAGCCGGACTGAGATTCGCATAATAGATCATATGTAGTCAGAATTTATATAGATAATTGTGTACATGTACATTTTCGATAAAATTGGCAGAATAGAAATGGGCCTATAATTACTAATTTCGCTTTTATTATCGGACTTGTGTAAGGGTTTAACTTTTGCGCATTTCCGCATGGTAGGAAATACTCCTGTATCAATACTCTTATTAATAATGGCGGTGATTGATGGTGCGATAACTGGAGCGGCCAGCTTTAGGAAATGCGCGTTCAAAGTATCATACCCTGCGGATTTATTAGTTTTTAAACGGGAAATTTCACGGTAAACATAATCTACTGTTATTCCAGGTATTTTAAGCTGTTCCAATATCATTATCACGGACCGCATCATTGGAAACTCTTCCGCAGGTACATCGCAAGGTAATCTACAAATGTGCCTGTCTGTTTAGTGGCGATTCCACTAGTACCACCGTCGACACCGGTGCTTCTATCACAGTATTTAACCAGCGCATATATGAGAGCATCCCACCTCATAAGAAGCCCCCCCCCCCCCTTAAGCCTACAAATATTTACCTACAGACAGCTACGGGAGCCGATGTACCCATAGCCGGTGTAGTTAATTTAGTTATCCAAATGGAGGAAATGCAATTCATTCAGAGAGTTGTCATCGCCTCTATTCATAACGACGTCCTACTTGGCTCTGATTTCCTCAGTATCAGTGAAGCCATCATACACTGCAGACAACAGGAACTCGACATACACGGCCAACGAATACCTCTCGGACCGGCGTCATCATTATATGACATGTGTGTGGTAATATTATGGAGTACCACCACAGTTGAGCCGGGACAAGAACAGATCTTATGGGCCACCGCACCACAGTTAGGAAGCAACACACACATCACCATGCTGGAACCCGACCCTGATTATATGATTGCCTCACAATGCGCAAGTCCATGCATAATAGTGGACACTACTAATAAGGATAAGATACCTTTTAGAGTGTTCAATGGTACCGCAGATACCATCACTCTGGAACCCGGAGCACGCTGCGCCCATTTAGTAGACATCATCTCATTAGAATCACCTGCACATTCTGACACAACACCGCAAATGACTGAGGATTTATCCGAACATTTACACGATTTATATCTACGTGCCGCCGTTAGATTACTGCAATCTCAAAAACGAGAAATTCGGAAATTATTATATAAATATCGCGATAGTTTTTCCTCCGGAGACATGGATCTCGGAGAAACTCATCTCGTACGACACTCCATCGATACAGGCAATAATCACCCCATACGACAACCGATACAACGTCTTCCCATTCACAAGGAAGCAGAAGCACACCAACAAGTGAACAGCATGTTGCGGACTGGTATTATTGAACCCTCTCCATGGGCTAGCCCTTTAGTGCTAGCAGGCAAAAAGGACGAAACCTTGCGGTGTTGCATCGACTACCGCCGCCTTAATGATCTTAGCATTAAGGACACTTATCCGTTACCACGGATATATCAGGCCTTGGATTCCTTGTCCGGAGCCAAAGGTTTTGCACCCTTGACTTAGCTAGCGGTTACTGGCAAGTAGCCATGGATGAAGCTGATATGGAAAAGATGGCATTCGTTTGTAGGGACGGCCTTTTCCAATTCCGCAAGATGGGTTGTGCAACACTCCCGGAACTTTTGAACGACTCATTGAGCAGGTATTGACTACCCTGCAACGGGAGATCTGTCTCTGTTACATCGATGATGTAATAGTCTTTGGATCAACGTTTGCGCAAACTTTAGTAAATTTGGAGACCGTGCTATCCCGCTTCCGCACAGCCAATTTGAAACTCACACCGAGGAAATGTCATCTCTTCAGACAGAGCGTTGAGTTCCTGGGACACGTCATATCCGGTGATGGTGTGGCTACACAGCCATACAAAATTAAGGCAGTAGCAGAGTGGCCTCGGCCCTCTTCAGTTACGGAGACACGGAGTTTCCTTGGCCTATGCCAGTACTATCGCCGTTGAATCCAACATTTCAGCAAGATTGCTTCACCCCTCTACAAGATCACCGAGAAAGATCGACAATTTGAGTGGACGAGTGAGTGTGAAGGCTCCTTCAGGGTGCTGAAGGAACTCTTGACGACCGCCCCGATTCTTGCTCATCCTAATCCAAACCTCGATTTCATCTTGGACACTCATGCATCAGCTTTTGCTATAGGCGCGGTTCTATCCCAGGTCACCGAAGATGGAACAGAGCAGGTATTGGGTTATGGTTCGCATACTCTGAATGAAACGGAGAGAAGATATGCAACCACCAAGCGAGAACTATTGGCGGCAGTCCATTTCGTCAAGTATTATAAGCACTTTCTGTACGGGTGCCCTTTTACACTCCGTAGAGACCATGCCTCGCTACGGTGGGTCAGGAACTTAAAAAAGCTGGAGGGCCAGGTAGCGAAATGGCATGAATCTCTGCAGGCCTATAACTTTAACGTTGTTCACCATCCCGAGAAATTGCATGGAAATGCAGATGCCCTTAGCAGAATCAGCGTGGAAGCTGAACATGAAGATGCCGCCACTGTGACACAGTTAATACAGCCATCTCTGGAGTTCCTCGAATTGAGGTGCACAGAGTGGAATCAGGAGAAAATCGCACACCACCAAACAACAGACGTGCAGACACGAAAAATATATGCATGGATTCAGGAGGGGGTACATCCTCCTAAGGAATCGGTAACACCCTTATCCACCATGGTGAAATATTATTACCAACGGTTCGAAGAATGTCAATTAATAAATAATGTTCTCTATATTAATAACCGTTTGGTAGTTCCGGAAAGTTATCGTGAACTTATATTAAATCAACTACATCATAACGCCGGACATCTGGCCATGGAAAGGCCTGTTGCCCATATCAAACTGAGATTCCACTAGATCGGGATTCACGATAGTGTCAAGGCATGGGTTGCCAAATGTATCCCATGCCAAAAACGTGCTGTTGGCCAACACCATATGGCACCATCGCAAATTAAGATTGTTGGTGCACCGTGGGAGCGAGTGCTATCGACGTGCTCGGACCCATGAATACAAGGGATGATGAAAATAAATACATCCTCGTATTACAAGATTATTTTACGGAGTGGGTAAAAGCATTTGCTCTGCCGGACCAAGTGGCATTCACCGTAGCGGAGGTCTTGGCTAGCAATGTGTTCTGCCGCTTTGGTATGCTTATGAGGTGCACTCATATCAGAGCTCTGCAAATTATTTCATATCGTCAAGACAAGGACAACTCCATACCACCCCTGGAGCGACGGGATGATAGAGAGATTCAACAGAACCCTCGCGGAGATGCTTACCAAGGAACATGCCTTGATTGTAGAGATTGGGATCTACGGCTCCCATATGTACTCATGGCTTACCACACTTCAGAACATTCCAGCATGGGCTACACCCCTGCTCGGTTAATGTTAGGCCATGAATTAGCCTTACCCCTGGATCTGGCCATGCCACGAATACCAGGAGAGAAAACGTCACCATCTCTCCATGTCGAACTGTTGTGGCAAATGATAGAACAAGCCCGTGAGTTAGTGAGAGAAACACTATCCACCGCACACCGGCGGCAAAAGACATGGCATGACGGGAGAGTGCATGGAGATCCATATGAAGCAGGAAGAATGGTTTGGGTACACGATTCACGATGGTCTGCAAACGTGCCAAGTAAACTGAGTTACCAGTGGAAAGGCCCCTATGTGGTAGTAGGTAAGACATCGGACGTGACCTACTGCGTCCGTGCTTCGGATGGCCTGACCTCAGTCATCCACTTCGATCAACTTAAACCTTGTGTCAGTGACGACCCAGCACCAGAGCTTGGACTGGGCGTTTCTCATGACACCGGTACCCAGACAGATATTTCTACGGAAATTAGTATTCCCACAGTTAGCGCAGAGCACTGCAGTGCAAGTTCAGCCCCAGTTCTACCAAGCCAGAATGTGGATGAACAAGCGGCTAACGCTGACGACGATGACGAGATACGTACTCGCCCTCTCCCTCCTCAGCACGGGTCTACTCGATCTGGGAAGTCGTATCTGAAGCATTTCGTGTTTGTTTTGTCCAAGGACCAGATGGAAAAGTTGTTCCCCCGGTCTCTTCCCGTTCCCACCCACCTCATGCTAACCCCCCCCCATCATAGAGTTACCACAAGCGGAAGCTGAGGCTGACCCAAGCCATACTTCCAGTGGGGTGGAACACGTGGTGAATAGCATGGGAGTGAAGAGGCTGGATGAAGCCTTAGCGTGTCTAGAACCGCAGAACCGTACAACAAGGTGTACCCGACCACGCCCCCAAAATGCCAAACCCATTCCCACCCAAGCGGCACCCATATCCGTCACCGCACCAACACCCCAAATCCAACTGGCGTCCCTCATCTATACACCAAGTTCGGACATCACCGGCCCAGTCCATTTCACACTTCACTCGTCGGCTGTTGACCATCAATCTTCAGATATGAGAGAGACTGCTGCAACAGAGGAGGCGGTATCCCGCACCGCACCGACCACCATTACCCCACGCGGTGGGCAGGGAAGCAGCCTGTTCAGCAGACTCTCAGCTCGAATTTTCCCGGTGTCTAAAAATTTTGACAGGACACCAACCGTCGTGTAACGGGAGATGACCACATCCCCCTATCCAAAGGCCACCCAATCCATTTGGCCTACCATACTCCCCCGTGAGCAGTCAGGACACCACACAACAGACAGAACGTCAACACCAACAAGAACACGCCTGCCTTCAAGACTGGATGCGTCAATTCATCATTGCGCGTACATCACATACTTGCTCAGTTATACTCACCATAATGGAGACATTCAACATCGACAACAACAGCATTTACCAGCACCCACCAGTCTTAATTAATTACCTATGGAGACATAGATATTCCAGCAACAAATTCGCTCCCACACAAATTGCGGGAGAAATAATATTTCTCGCAGACTACGGTTATCCGACACAGCCGCACACTTCAGTGCCCGGTTGCGTCTCCCACGAAATGAGCACTGCGGATTCCGAGGTTGTAAGAACGTTGTGTGCGACGTAAAGAATACAACATTCCGCAGTGCAATAACATCACAATCCCGTCACGCAGTCTCAGCTCCGCTGAGGCTGCCTGATAAACCAATACTTAGGTTATTATTATTATATATATCTCATTTTTCTTATTTTTTCCCTTCCTGTCTCAAACGTCAGGATGGATATGAGGCCGGCGAGAGCTGACCGTTGAGGACCCGCAATAACAGGCCGCAAATAGATATTTTATATAATGATGATGCTAAGTGATACATGTTGCATACCCCTTTATTTACCTCGGGTGCGCAAGTAATACGGTGTGATTAATAAATAAATACCTCGTATGGGTATGTTACATGGTCTAGCTATACCTTGTCTTTTTCATATTATATTTTTATATATATTTACAAACTTAAAAGTATGGTATGTTGGAGCTTGGGTGTACTTTGCGGAAAACATGATTATCCGCACTCAAAGAGAACACCCATACGAGCTATTGTTTAGAATCATCTACTAAATAAAGTTATAGCACGCATCATAATATTAGTAATAAAACAAAAAGAAGAAAAGCCTGGAAAAATAATTCCAGGTCAAAATTAAAAACTAAAAGTATGCCTCTCCCTTCTCTTGGCACCCCTACGTGCTCTGTCTCTTGAATACGAGTCTAATGCGTCACTACTCCTCTCCGGCCACGCGCCTACCCGGGAAGTCTATAATTCCCGGCTAGTGTACATCCATGTGTCGATCCGCCATGCGCGATCGTTTACCATGGATGTCAAACTAAGAGGAGGTGGTGTAGTTCGGATCAACCGGTCAGATACCAGCCGTACCAGCTGAGCTGGGTACGCGCCGTCCGTCCTGGGTTCGTTTCCTGAACAAGCCACTCTGGGTAGAGCCATAAGTGTATATAGGCCTATCGGAGAAATAACGTGTCGAAAAACGACTAAGTTCGTTAAAACACATGATGCGCATGCGCGCTAGGATGCTGTTTATATGGAGCGCGTAGTTACGACCTAGATAGGATGGCGCCTTTAGTGTACCGAGATGTGGACCAATGGGTATGTAGCAAGAAGTTTATAAAACTAGTAAAACGCCTTGATTTCCCATCATTTAACTTAAAGGAAAAAGGTATACGCATTGGACATTGGAATATTGAACACGTAATGCCTAAATTAAGCCAATTAAAAATAATTATGGAGAAAACTACACAAGAAATTGAAATATTTGGTATAACAGAAACGTATATAAGCGGCGTCGTCGCCGACAATTTAATAGATATTCACGGTTATAATGTTGAGAGGAAAGATAGACCGAACAATGTAGGAGGTGGGATTGTAATATACACAGCCGAAAATCAGTCACATCGTAGGAGACTTGACTTAGAATCACCGAATACAGAGGCATTATGGATCGAGGTTACGCCCTATAAATCGAAATCATTTTTATTATATTGCGTTTATAGACCTCCAAATTCTCCCGTTCGCTGGATCGACGATTTTGAAGCCCTACTTGAACCTGCATACTCAGATAACACGGATATAATTCTAATCGGCGACTTTAATTTTGATTTTCTAAAAGCAGTCACGCCAAAATGGCTATCAGTAATGGAGTTATTTCATCTTGAACAATTAGTCAATAGCGCAACTAGAATTACGGACAAAACAGCTACCCTAATAGATCATATATACGTTACAGAGAGAAACAAAGTTACGTCAGTAAGCGTAGGAGATTTAGGATCAAGTGATCACTATCCCGTTTTTGGTGCGCGACAAAACATCAGACAAAAATCACATAGTCATCACACTATAAAGTATAGATGCAGAAAAAGGTTTGACAATCAGAAATTTCTTCAGAATCTTTCCGATTGCAACTGGGAGATAATTGATTTGCTAAATGACCCAGATGAAGCGCTGCAGATATGGCAGGACGCATTTATAGGCATTCTAAATAAACACGCCCCTATTGTTGAGCGTAGAGTAAAGCGATTCTCTCAGCCAGGATGGATAACAGATGAAATGTTGAAGGCCATAAAGGACAGGGATTATTATAAGAAAGCTAAAGACATGATTAAATATAAAGAGTTGAAACGTAAGGTAATGTCGCTAATCGAAAGATCAAAGAAAAACTACTTTAGCACAGCGTTGGCTGACAATAAAAAGAATCCTTCACATATATGGACAATACTGAAGAGTATTAATCCGAAACCTAACAAAATGCCATTGACTTTGCTTGATAGTGACAGTAATGAAATTAAAGACGTCGAAAAACATTGTGAAATGTTCACTCAGTATTTCACTACAATCGCGGCAGATCTCGCAAATTCCATAAAGACGCAATCTCACATAATTTCAGACGACATTAAAACGCATGCTAGAACGAAAATCCCGAGCGAAATTGAATTTACGATACCGAGAATAACTGTTAATAACGTTTACGAGGAACTTAGTCGGTTAAAAACAAATAAATCCGCGGGTCATGACGGATTGAATGCACATTTCTTAAAATTATCGGCACCAGTCATAGCGCCATCCATTACACGTATTATAAATATAAGTATTGATACAGGCGTGTTTCCAACAATGTGGAAATGCACTAAGGTGAAACCGTTATACAAATCAGACAACAAAGGAGAGGTTAATAACTATAGACCAATATCAATTGTACCTGTTCTTTCCAAAATTATTGAACGACATATACATAGCCATTTGTATAAATTTCTTAGTAAATACAATTTATTGACTGAATCTCAGTCAGGTTTCCGTCAGAAGCATTCATGCGAAACTGCACTGCTTAAGCTAGTCGAAAAATGGAGATTTGCGATAGATAATGGTGATTATGTCGGCGCTATATTGATAGATTTTAAGAAAGCTTTTGATTTAGTTAATCACGATATTTTACTAGAAAAGTTAGGCCTATATCAATTTGATAAGCTTGCGTTAAAATGGTTTTCATCTTATTTAGAAAATAGAAAACAATATGTGTCGATTTCTGACAAAATTTCCGGACATCTTCCGGTAACGTAGGCGTACCTCAAGGTTCTGTATTGGGACCACTCTTATTTATCATGTATGTAAACGATCTTCATATGGGAATAACTAGTAATGTTGATATGTACTGCGATGATACGACGATGCACTGTAATTTTGAAAAACTTCCACAGATAACAGACCAACTGACTATAGCGATATGTCTGTGATAGAAAATTGGTGTCAAAATAATAAAATGGTGTTAAATACGGAGAAAACAAAACTTTTAATGATAAGCACTAAGCGTAAACAAGGGCAGATAAATCCTGAGGAAATTAAGATACCAATATCTAATGGTGATCTAGTCATTGTAAATGAGGCGAAACTTTTAGGCGTACATATTAATGCCACTCTTTCATGGGACCAGCACGTAAGAAAGATTTGCAGCAAAATAGCTCCACTTATCTAAATGTTAAAGAAAAATAAGAAATATATGAATGTTGATGAGCGAAACCTGTTTTACAAGGCATACATCCTTTCACACATTGATTACTGCTGTCTTGTCTATTACGCTGGCACGCCTACATTGATAAATAAACTTGAAAAATTACAATAGCGTGCAGCTCGAATAATATTAGAAGTCCCCTTTCGAACACCGTCAAAACAAATGTATGTAGAATTAAACTGGACTACACTAACGCAAAGAATGACAATTAAAACAAATATTATGACATATAAATCATTAAACGACCTTGCACCGAAGTACATGAAAGATCTGTTCACATTTGTAGAAGACACGCATACACTGAATTTACGGTAAAAAACGAACTGTCAATTAAAGCCTCCAAAATAAGAACGGATTACGGGAAAAACAGTTTTACATACACAGCAACAAAAATGTGGAATTCTTTAACTATTAATATTAAACATTCTCCGACACTCGGATCATTTATCGCAAATATGTGTGATTGTTTACCCGTATAATGATGATAATAATAATAATAATGTTTTCATTTTCTTCTGTTTTGCCCCCATTGCCCCGGAGATAAGGTTACCCGTCTTCGCCGCGGAATCTCCTGCGATTTACAACAATCAAGGACACGTCAGGAGTGGCCAAGTGTGACAACCTAAATCACCTCCACCAATAGCTTTGCTTAATTTACAGATGACATTGAAAACGAATTGTGCACAAAATAATAACAAAAATAACTGATAACTACAGTGCCGGACAATCCAATATTATCAAATATAAGTACTAGGAAGAACAATAACCCTGATCATTTAGCACAATAGAGATAAAACATACAAAAATGACCATTTGTTGATCAAGAGAGGCGTGTTCCCGAAAAATGAGCAGCGGAATGAATGACTCAGAAACCGAGCCAGTCATTCCGGTGTCCAATTCTCGGAAACACTTCTCCTAGACCCGCAAATGGGCATCGGAACAATAGTCCTGATAATTAGTAATAACAACCTAGTCGTTGCAGTGATGAATCTTCGAGAAGTCTTCTCCTGGTCTACACATACACATCTTCTATTAAATTATATTTAACAATTGTTTATTTATAGTCATTTGAATTAAATTAATGTCTGCTTTAAAGACAGTTAGAGCACTCTCCAGAGCATTGTCTGTTGGGAAGTGGCCATCTGCGGACCGAAAGGTCAACTGCTCTTTGTGTGTTTACCACTGGAATGACTGGTTCACTGACTGAGCCTGTCATTCGGGTCATACATTTTCAGGAGGAGTGTTCTTTTGGTCTGCATATGATCATTTCCGAGCAATGTAATGCTAATAGTTCTTTGTGTTATCATTTATAAAGGCTCTCTCGTTTGCACTCTCTCTCTCTCTCTCTCTCTCTCTCTCTCTCTCTCTCTCTCTCCTCTCTCTCGCTCTATCTCTCTCTCTCTCTTTCTTTCTCTCTCTCTCTCTCTCTCTCTCCCTCTTTCGCTCGCTCGCTAATTTAACTACCGTTATGTAATATTTCTATTTGAAAAGGATATTTGTATGTTAAACGAGCATGCCACAAGATCCTTTTCTCTAAATACATTTATTACAATAAAAAAAGAAAATGTTTAAATAAAATAAAAAAATAAAAAAATAAAATAAAAAAGAGAACCTTAAACATACAATGAAAGGACATTGGCGGCCTAGGAGAGGAGTGTTTCCGACAATGGAGCTGGAATGACTGGCTCGGTAACCGGGTCAATCATTCCTGTGTCCAATTGTCGTAAACACTCCTCCGGACCAGCAAATGACCATTTCACATATCGCCAATCCAAAGGTTAGAGTTTCAGGATAGTCATATAGTACATGCATGGAAAATACTTCTCTTAATGTAAATAGTTTTGTGTATGCATTATGGAATTGTATTATACTATTGTCCGTCACATTATTATGTGATTGTGCAAACTTACGGGGCATGTGCTTACTTTGTGATGAATATATCTATCGTATATTTTTCAACTTTCCCGATCCTTTATCATTAGAGCACGAAATGTAGACACAAAATAGGTTCCCTTGCTGTATAATTTTGATACTAATTTGACTGGATAGTGTTGCTGCCGAAGGTATCAAGATCTTTCATTCAAATTATGCTTAAAATATGCAACAGCTTAATAGCATGCCTTGAGTTCTAATACTAGTGTTGAAATGGTTAGATGTTGGCGTAGACCTACTATATTGGATGTAAACCCACGGGAGTGTGTGTACATGAGTTCATGTGCGTGTGGAAGTGAGTGTGTGTGATTGGGAGTGCATGTGCTTTGGTGAGTTCTTAATTTCAGTAAACTATATATGCCCAATTAACCTTTAAGATACAAACCTTCGATTGAACCTTCTGATTGTATCCTACATTATGAAGTGCTATGTCAAATTTGGTGATTCTTCCACTCTTTGACCCATAAATGCACAAGCCTAGAAACAAGTCCATAAAATCGGCTAGAAAAATGACCATTTGCAGTCCAGAGGACTATTTTTGAAAATTTATGACAGGAATGACAGGCGCGATAATCGAGCCAGTCTTTCCAGTGGTAAATTTCCAAGAATGGCATTGTCTTGTTCTGGAAACGGACATTTCACAATAGATAGACCTAATAGAGGGTTTCCTGACAAATTTAGTCACTAAAGGGTTAAGACATTCGACGGCGTGGGTAATGATAATAATTTTACTAAATCTATTTTTTCCGTATGTATGTATAATCGTATGTTATAATGTGCTTAGCTGTATTTGTCTACGAAATTGAGAATTAGTTTCTATATTTTAGCACATAAAAATATCGTTATTTCAGTTTCTTGCATTGTTTCCAAAGCATTTCAGCAGGAAAGAAAGGAATTTACTTTACAATGCTGAATATATCAATGCTAATTTTATTGAAAGTTTGCTGCTGTTGAAAGCATCAGTAGCTTTTGTTCAAATTACTCGTAATACATTCAGAATATTATATGATTATAAGAAATAGATTCCCTAAGTTCCTTGTCTGTACATAGATGTATAAATTTGTACATATTATATATATTTAAAAATGTGTATATATGTTAATGAGGGCCTCTGCTCGATCAGGCCGTGTACTTGAAGTGCTACCCTCAATAAATAACGATTATTATTATTATTATTATTATTATTATTATTATTATTATTATTATTATGTATTAATTATTATTATCTAATTTACTGACAATCCTCCCGCACCGCAGTGCAAAACTGGCAACTTGTTTATAAACCTAATGACAGGTAAAACGGTTAGTTCCATAGGACCCGGTGATGGGCGAGATGCGTATCCCCACCGAATTCTGTTAAAATGTCTGGGCATGATATTTAGATCTGCCACACCCTTGCGGGAAGGACATTTACAGTGGGAATTCGTCTCTCTCACCCCCACCATAACGATAGGACAATGGCCTAATAATGCTTTCGTGAAAAGTAACCCATGTCTTTAACATTTTATGTGGTTACGGGGCGGGATATCCGGATTCTTATCCGGTTCGGAGATCTTACTACATAACATGTATGAGCGCTGTCTCTAGTATGGATGTCTTGGTGCATCTGTTCTCCATGACAGCCGTGTCTAATAGCTAGGTAGCCAGTTGCGGCTAAAAACAGTTCTTGTTTTGAAAACACCTAACAGTGAATTAAGCAAAGCAGAAGACACGCATAAATAAGGCGGAAACTACTAATTCATCCTACCCAGAATAACATAAGACGGTGATGAGGGAATCCATCAGGAATCCTCCGTCCCGTCTTCACGTAAAACAGAACGCACCCCTATAGTCATAATCTCACTACGTATGGTCTTTTCTTTCTAAAGCATTTTTGGTTGAAATATTAGTGGGCCCATTTTTTGCCTACTACTCTTCTCCCGCTTTAAGCAGTGGCGACACCTTCCCGAGATGGAGGCCCGCACGAGGCACTTGCCTCTCGCAACGATTCAGCGACGACGGTCCACGCCAGGATAATACTCCTCACCCAAAACTTGCATCAGGAGTAGTGCCCGCGTGAGGCACATCACCTTTCGTCTGAAATAACCTTCTTCCTTTCAGCATAGAGGTATAATAACTTATATTAAGTTAATTAGTTAAGTCTCGTGTACGGGAGCCTCCCTTGCGGGGATACCTCTGCGGAACTACGAGTCTGTGTGGTACCTCCGGGAGCTCCATGTTTAAAAGTTCATCTACCTGTCTCGTATTTTCGTATGCTCTGATTGTAGTTTTATCTAGCATATTTTGAATTGCTTAGGTAAACGCATTGTATAGACTTATATTTTGTAGGTCACCAAATCAAATATTGTAAGTCCATAGATCACGAAATTGCTATGGACAGGCATACTGGTGACACAAACTCGTGGGATGAGACCGTTGTGTTTAACGTTCGCGACGATGGTCGCACGGCCCCACCGGAACGATTGAGTTCCACCGGCCTTAGGAGCTGGTTTTTGTTTCCCGCAGGGCAGTCTCGTACAAGGTCCGCCACACCGAGACCCAATGCTAACCAGCATCATCACTCGTCGTGCACTTGCGGCGAGACGAGTCTACATGATACACCGGAACGGCCCGACACTACCCGGCGAGCTACACTATGCGCGATAAAAACGAAATAGGAGATGAATTTCGTTATATTTTTGTCTCTGACATTTTTCATGATACAAGATTGGAAATCCTTCCCAAATCCTACACTAGAAGACCAAATTATTACAAATTCTTCCAGCTATTTTCTGCAAATAAGAAAAAACTTTTAGGCAAAATCTTCCGATTTATTCGCAAACTCACTAAACACTTCAAGAGTAAATAAAATTGTCACACAGAAGCATGGCTAAAACAAATAAATCATTTCAAACCATTTAATACATATCATGAAGTCAAGACACAAGATTACTAAGACATCACTGAGCGGGGCCCCACTGGAATACGTTGCTGCTTGCTTGTTGTTGTCTGCTGCAAAGAATTCGAGGTGAACTGGTGCTATGATTTGATCTTTGTGGAACTATCAGACAATATAAATGACGACGATAATGAGGGCAAACACGAACAACAAGACAACAACGTTGACACAAGTACCTGCACAGCAACCTTCATTAAAATCATCAACACGACGAAAATAGAACACAAACAACAATAAAATACAAATATACCAATAACCTAGAAAACACATTGATCCTGATGACGATGGTGATGGTGGAGACGACGACGACGACGATGATGATGTATTTTTATTTTATTGACGCACTGGCAACGTGCAGCTTCAATTTCCATGTGCTAACTTAGCCGACAGGCATGCACCCATTAGTTTAATTTGTTGATCACCATCTCCCGGTCGGGGGATCGAACCGCCATTCTGCAACTCCGCATAGCATCAGCAACCAGGCATCTTTCCACTGGACCACCGCACCAAGACTAAAAGTCAAGGATTGGCCGACCAGCTTTCACATGTCTGATATACTGACACACTGACGATTCATATGGGACTATCTGTGGATGCACCCGCCACAATTCAATCCTAGGCTTTTACGCCTATTGTACTCTGACTCCAGCACGGCTCTGGAAGTATATGTATTTTTATTTTATTGACGCACTGGCAACGTGCGGCTTCAATTTCCATGTGCTAACTTAGCCGACAGTCATGCACCCATTAGTTTAATTTGTTGATCACCATCTCCCGGTCGGGGGATCGAACCGCCATTCTGCAACTCCGCATAGCATCAGCAACCAGGCATCTTTCCACTGGACCACCGCACCAAGACTAAAAGTCAAGGATTGGCCGACCAGCTTTCACATGTCTGATATACTGACACACTGACGATTCATATGGGACTATCTGTGGATGCACCTGCCACAATTCAATCCTAGGCTTTTACGCCTATTGTACTCTGACTCCAGCACGGCTCTGGCAGTATATGTATTTTTATTTTATTGACGCACTGGCAACATGCGGCTTCAATTTCCATGTGCTAACTTAGCCGACAGTCATGGAACTATCAGACAATATAAATGACGACGATAATGAGGGCAAACACGAACAACAAGACAACAACGATGACACAAGTACCTGCACAGCAACCTTCATTAAAGTCATCAACACGACGAAAATAGAACACAAACAACAATAAAATACAAATATACCAATAACCTAGAAAACACATTGATCCTGGTGACGATGGTGATGGTGGAGACGACGACGACGACGACGAAGACGACGACGACGACGACGACGATGATGATGTATGTATGTATGTCGGATTTATATAGCGCCAATTCCAAACTGAATTGCTCAAAAGCGCTTTACAAAATTTAGAATGCTCTTTGGAAAAGATGTTTTTAGTAGTGATTTAAATGAGTCAATTTTAGAGCAGTTTCTAATTTCAGGTGGAAGAGAGTTCCAGAATCGCGGACCGGCTCGAGAAAATGCACGATCTCCAGTAGTTAAGTTTGATTTTGGTATGGTACATAGTAATTGTGTCCTAGACCTAAGAGACCTTGGTGCTGCTCTTTGCTGGATTAAGGATTTTAAGTACGGTGGGGCCAGATCATGTGTAATCAGTCTAGCTGCTGTATTCTGCGCTCTCTGTAAACGATCTAATTGGCTAGACGGTATGCCTATTAACAGAGAGTTACAGTAGTCCAGGCGTGACGTGATGGTAGCATGTACGAGAGTTTTGACCGCGTTTTCGTCCAGGAAGCTGCAAATTTTGCTAATGTTCCGAATGTTCATGAATATGGAACGGCAGACAGTGGTAACATGAGCTTCCATCGATAGGGAATTGTCAAATGTTACGCCTATGTTACCGGCACTTGCACTGAAAGATACGTCAGCCTCCCCAATGTGCAAACTGGTGATGTCAACCTTATGTCTTAGGTGCGGTGAGGTTATTAACAGAATTTCAGTTTTCTTATCATTCAACTGCAATAAGTTGATTAACATCCATAGTTTAATGTCACGAACACAGTCTTAAACACGCTCACGAGCATTCACCTGGTCATTTGCATAGAATGCGAGATATAGCTGTGTATCGTCAGCGTAGAAATGGTAACTTATGCCATGAGACTGCAATAGCACTCCAAGGGGTGCTGTATAGATTGTAAAAAGGATCGGTCCCAGGACCGACCCCTGTGGCACACCTGATGTTAATTCATGTCCCTCTGATTTGATATTATTCACAATGATCATTTGATGGCGTTTTCTGAGATATGATGAAAACCAAGCAAGAGAAGTGTCTAAAATGTCCAGTTCTGCTAATCTAGATAACATGACATCGTGGTCTATAGTGTCAAATGCGGCAGACAAATCCAGGAGAACTAGTAAAACACACTTGCGTTCATCCATGGAACATAAGACATCATTTTGTACGCGTAGTAGGGCTGTCTCAGTGCTGTGAAGTTCGCGGTATGCGCTTTCAAAACTTGAAGATTATTTCCTACTAAGTGATCATTGAGCTGCTTGGCGACAACTCGTTCTAATACTTTTGACAGGAAAGGTAAATTTGAAACAGGTCTGTAGTTTCCAAGCACATTTTGGTCTAGTGATGTATTTTTAGTAACGGAATCACGTTTGCAGTTTTGAACAGGTCAGGGACATTGCCACTTGTTAAGGACAAATTAATGATTTTGAGTATCGTAGGCAATAATTCATCAACACAACCCTTAACAATATTTGTTGGTATCTGATCTAGTGAACAGGATGCTCGAGACGATTTGTGAATTATTGTCGATACTTCTTCAGAGCAAGCCGGTTTAAATTCTGTCATGGTACATTTTAAGTTAAGGGCGGTGCGACAACTAATTAGCGGTGGGTAGTTTGGTGATTTAAAATGCAGTCACGAATTAAACCAATTTTCTCCGAAAAGAAGTTCGCAAACTTGTTTGCTAGCTCAGTTGGGTCAGTGTGTTGTGCGAGATTGCTCTTACTTTTGTCCTTGTGAAGTAGGTCGCTGAAGATGCTGAACAGCTTTCCCTGGTTGGATACATGTTCAGATACTAACGTGGAGTAATACGATCGCTTTGCTGATAGTATCATATCACTTACGAGACGAACTTGACTTGCATATACTTGGCGATGGACCTGAAGTTTGGATTTACGGGCGACACGCTCATGTTTACGACAGAGCTGTTTTGCTACTTTTATTTCACAGTTGTACCATGGTGATTTCTCTCGGACAATGATTACCTTTCGCTTCAACGGGGCATGTTTATCGAGGATAGACCGCATATCGTTATTGTACTGCTCAACAATCCGTGATACGTCATCAGATGGATTCATGCACACCTCAGAGGACTGAATGTCGGACTTAAACGATTGTGTAGGGAGCGAATGAAGATTTCGATACGTTAATTCCATTCTCGGTAGTGCTGGTTTCAGAAGCGATATATCAAAGGTAATGGCAGCGTGATCAGATGTAATAGCACCAAGATCTACATTCACGTTTCTAATCACTGATTCAGTTGTTCGAGTTATGATTAAATCCAGTAAGTGACCCTTTGTATAGGTTGGGCAAGTAACATGCTGTTCTAGGTTTAATGTATCAAGAGTGTTCTTAGAGCAGATACACTACTGTCCGATGCATTCTCGAAGTGCACATTAAAGTCACCCAATATTAACAAATTGCCACTACTAAGAGCATATCGGTCGAAAAGCAGAGACAGTTCGTGAAGGTACTCTGTCATATTACGTTTATGCTTTTTTTATGACGGCGGGCTGTAAATCACAACGATTCGCAGTAAGCTAGAGTTCTGTACAATGTCAAATTCGAAGTTCTCAAATGTGTGATAAGAAGGAGCTTTTGATACAGAAATCGTAATTGTCTCTTTTAGTAGAATGGATATACCACCGCCACCCCTGGATGATCTAGGGACATGCTTGAAAGAGTATCCAGCCGGTGTGAGGTCGCCTATTGCTATATCATCGGTATCAGCCTTAAGCCATGATTCTGTTATCGCTATAATGTCAATGTCATTTGAAATAACATAATCTACGATGTTAATGGTTTTATTTCGCACTGATCTTGCATTGAGAAGACAGCCTTTACACATTGCCTGATGGTCTGATGCTTTGGGACCAGGATATGTGGAATTAACTATTGCAGAAGTAATTGGTATCTTAATAAGATTATCAGTACATGCAGCGGATTTGGATTGACGCTTTTTTCTCTTGTTGAGTGGTGTAGCGTGAATGGGAATAATTCTCTCTTCGAATCTCTCACCTCGACACCCGCGGCGTGTAGGACGAGTATTGCTTATGCCACAATCACGAAGAGTTTTGAATACGTCATAGTCCAGTCTATGTAAAAAGCCACAATGGAGTACTGATTGGTGAGTTCTGGTCAGTTCCGCCGCCGAGTATGCAATCATGTCGATTGTTAGACAGTTGGTTTTTTCAATAGATCTTGAATAATGAGCACAATCGATATACACACCTATGTCCAATGACGGTCTACACACATATTCTATATTTCGCAATCCAAATCTTTTTCCACTTATGATCGATTTATTACAAATAAGAAACAAATTTAAACACAGCAGACACAGTTCTGCAAACTTATTTGACATTATGCTAAAAAATTTTATATAAAAACTTTTTGGAAACTATGAAACTTAGCGAAATTGTCAGAGCAAATTTTCTACGTGCTGCCACTGTCGGCGCCAAAAACACATTTGATGATGATGATGATGATGATGATGGTGATGATGGTGATAACGACGATGATGATAAAAATGAAGATAATACTAGTAATAATGATAATAATACTGTTCAAATTAATGATGGGAATTGTCATGAGAGTAATGATTGTAATAATTGTGATACGAATAATAAGTATAATGAAAATTAAAAACTGTGACAATAATAATAATAATAATAATAATAATAATAATAATAATAATAATAATAATAATAATAATAATAATAGTACTGAAGCTAATAATGATAATACTAATGTTATTAATAATTATGTTAATTGTAATCATGTCACCATAACCATTTAACCCTATAACCCTCGAATTTGTTCAAGAAAATTTAAATTTTCTCATAGAAAATAGCCCATTTGCAGACCGAGATATGACTATTTTAAAGATTGGTCACTGGAATGATAACAGAGCCAGCCATTCCAGTGGTAAATTTTCAAAAATAGTCTTCTCTTGGTCTGCAAATGAACATTTCTCAAGACCACTGCAGAGGCCGTTTTTGGCTGATATGAGTGTTAAAGGGGTAATGGCCAAGCCAGACACAACGGCCGTTGGAGTGGTCTTGAGCGGTGTCCATTTGCGGGACACGCGAGGGCGATTTTTGAAGATTTAACACACTCGAATGACTGGCTCGATAATCGATGCGCTGATTTGGTGGTAAGTTTTCTGGAGTTGTCTTCGCATGGCCCGCATGTTGGCACTGACTGGGAAGAAATTTAGGCTTTCTTGACCATTACCCAAGAAGGTAACATTTAATGCTCCGATGTGCTGTTAGCTCAAGAATGGAACCAGCCATGCGTTCCGTCGGGATGGCACTCCAGAGAGAACTGCGCGTGCAAAATCGACGTTTCTCGCTGTGTATATTATGATATGATATAATTCACCTTTCCAGAGAACCCACCCACCATATGACGTCATAATGACCTGCGTGATGTGTATAATGACATCATAATGAATGACGTCATGAATGACGTCGATAAGTACGTCACGAACGCATATTTTAAGACGGCCTATGCGCTGTTGTACAGATTTTTTGCTTTAACTATTTGATAAATATTCTGTTGAATATTTTGAAACTAATTTGACTTGGCGCTGTTGCTGCCATAGGCAACAACAGCACCCAGTCAAATTAGTTACAAAATATTCAACAGCTTCCCTGTATAGTTTTCAGGAAATTGATAGCTAAGGCATTTGGGGATCGATCAATCCCAACACGACGAGGTGTGGGTGGAGCGTAGCTAGTGGTGGGCGGGGCATAGCTAAAAATGGAAAGCTCCAATGTGGGTTCATATTCGCGCCAGGGTGCTTGAGGGTGAAATGGTTAAAATTGCGTTCTTTTGGGGGCTTAAATTGTGGGCCTAGATGGCGTGGGCGGGTGGATCTTGACATGTGCTGATTTTATTACGTATAGACTAATATGATTTTTTGGGCTGTGAAATTGAATTGGAGGCACGAGTCCTTAATTCAATTTCGCAATTGAGAGAATTGTGTTGGTTTGTGCGGGATGAGGTCATCACATGTTGGGGTTTATTTCGTTTCGTTTCATTGCATTGGGGTACACACTTTGAGCTTCTGGAGGTATACAGGATGGATAGTTTTGTTTCGGGCACTCTGGTGTGAGTGTGCGCCTTTAAGGCGAAAACAGCAGATTGTCAATATTTTGCGGATTAGCAGAGCGCTTTGGATTGTTTTCCCTACGGAGCGCAAGGCTGATGACGTTAGTGATAATAATAATGTTAATAATTATGTATTGTACTAATAATGATTATAACAAGTTGTTGCTTGTTCATCGATTGATGGGGAAATTGTGTATATAACCCCATATGCTTTGTACAAAGTCTGGGTGTAAT
Source organism: Chaetoderma sp. LZ-2023a (assembly GCA_034401795.1). NCBI lineage: Eukaryota > Metazoa > Mollusca > Caudofoveata > Chaetodermatida > Chaetodermatidae > Chaetoderma > Chaetoderma sp. LZ-2023a. The sequence continues at coordinate 103,425,629 of CM067359.1, read as the reverse complement.
ACATTTATCAGTATCAGTATCAGCCTAAATAACCGAAAATAATGTAAGATATAGACTACCAACCGAATGTGTTATTATTGGTTCTAATAAGGCTCATATAAACTCAGTGATGCGCTGTATGACATTGAATACCCCTGCACCAGCTCGGTCTAAATTTCCCTGCAATATTGCACGGATCATGAAATGTACTTTTGCTACACCTCGCGGGTTTAGCCTTAAGCTGCGTTTACCTGGTACGCTGAATGCAGAAAACCGGGTTGCGGAAACGAACGCAGAATATACCTCAGATCGGTTGTTTACTATTTTCCTTCATCCATTCACCTGCACGCGGTATGCGGTATGCGGTACGCGGAATGGCGGGATGCGGAAAACCGATCGCTCGGTGTAGCGATTTTTTCCGGATGGAAAAGAGTCCGTTGCGGGATAGAGCGCATGTAACCTAGCAACGAAAGGGTAATCCAAGCAGTTAAAGCTGATGCATCGTCTAAAATTATAAGAACTAATTTGTCGAAAAAATTAGGAAATCAGTAATATTATAATTACATGTTGTTGGATTAGGCCAGGGTATCAGTTTGAAACTAGTCGCCAGTATCCCTCGCCTCCGTACATAAACAGTTTGTAATGGTCTCAGTGGAAAGCTAGATATGAAATCGTAAAAAATATGTGTTGTCGCTTTTGAATGAAATTTGCTAGAAATAGTGCAATATGACCGATAAAAATGCAATAAAATAGCGCAATGATACCGCGTGTAGTTAAATGGTACGCATGATATTTTACCCACATTCCGCATATCCGATTTCCGTTCCACGTTCCGCATTCCGCACCCCGCGCGCCAGGTAAACGCAGCTTAAAGCTTGGTTAACAGTCACAGGGAGAGATCTGGATTTTGCAATGTTCTAGCCAATAGATTAGCCAGACACCATTTTTGTTAGCCAGATAGTAAATATTTTTGCCACATCTTTGCTTCAATAACACTTATAAACATGTTTGCGGTCGGTCATCATCAATTAATACCCTCAATTCTACAGTCCGGATACAATAATATATTAGAAATGTGTTGAATATTTTGAAACTAATATGACTGAAAGTTGTTGCGGCTTTCAGTCATATTAGTTTCAAAATATTCAACAACGTAAACGGGGAATTTTTGTTTTGCAATTGTAACGCTGGAATTAGTCATGATTCCGCCAATCAAGATTAAATTAATTGTAATCATTAGGCATTGAGTTATCCAATTCTGCTTTTCATTAGCCAGATTTCAATTTTATTCGCATTTGATAATGGACCTATCCGGTTTTAGCTATGCCCCGCCCATCTCTATCTAAGCTCCACCGACACATCGCTCGTGTTTGGATCGATCGATCTCCGAACACCCTGACTATCAATTTCCAAAAAACTACACTGGTAAGCTGTTGAATATTTTGAAACTAATTTGACTAGGCAGCAACATCATCCAGTGAAATTAGTTTCAAAATATTCAACAGCATGTTTAGTAAATTGCAAAGAATTACAAAGACATACAATTCATACAACGTGTGGGATTATTTGAGATTTGATGACGGTCTATATGGAACCCTATGTGGCGTAATGTTTGTGACGTCATCATACACGCCGCTGAGCTGATTATGACGTCATGCGAGGACTGGTGATGGATGGATACGCTGGAAAGGTGAATTGGTTAATGGGTAGATCGGTCCCTGATTCAGTGAATCATGTAAAGTATGTCACGATGATCACATTTCTGCATGGTGATACAACTTTCAATGCATCCATATGCAAATTTTAGTTATGTGTACAAATGACTGTTGAAATTACAGCCAGGAGATGAATTTGCTATGACGTTCATTGAATCGTGAACAGTATGGCAGACTGCCGTGAACGTAACACACCTTCACGAAGTATAATTACTGTAAATGTAAAACTCTTGAAACTATAGTCCACACAAAAATTTATATGCTGTTCAGTGAACCGTGAAAACTAGGTCGGATTGACGAATCAGTAGCCTACAATGAAAGCACACGCCAAAAAAACAGTTACTGCATTCAGAAAACACCTGGTCAAGAAACCCGTGTAAAGTAGGTTCAACTGACAAATTTTTTAGACACGACATGCTTTTAGCCCAGAACCCTGATAACGCAGCTTACTGGGCCGATACCGGGCTGATACCGGAGCAACATCAGTCCAGTAAGCTGCATTATCTGGGAAAGAATCCATACGCCAAGCTTGGTTACTGTATATGAAAGATAACAACATGTGCCGTTTGAGTAATTTGCTATTGAGTCTAATTGGAAAAAGGACCTTCGACACATATATACTGAGCCAAAAATGGTTAGCAACACTGAGAATATTACTGTATAAATGTTATTTAACAAAAACAATAAATTGATTCAAATATAGTATTTAATTGATAGGTTGTTTTCCAATTTGAACAACAGTCTCTTGTTACTGTAATGCTAGCATCGCGCCTTTAACACGACATCATTCAACGGAACGGTCCAATTTAAATAATGACACTGAGCTGTCAATACCGGTTGTGACCTCCGCGCGTATTAACCGCCGCCGTACATCGCTTTCTCATGCTTCGAATTAAGCACCTGATGTCACGAAGAGGAATCGCATCCCATTCCTGGAGCAGTGCAGCTTCCAGCTCCCGCACATTGTGAAGATGTGGATGGTTCTCACACACCATACGGCCAAGACTTCCCACACGTGTTCGATATGAGACAGGTCCAGTGATCGCGCTGGCCAGTCCAACACCGGAACGTTGTTAGCCTCAAGGAAATCACTGGTGACCCTAGCTGAATGAGGACGGGCGTTGTCGTGCTGGAACATAAAGTCTGCCTGATGCTGCATAAAAGGGATGACAACAGGGGCGACAGTTTCTTCTGCGAATCACAATAAGATCTGTTTTGCCATTTTCATGGATTCCAGTCCACACCATGACACTGCCGCCACCGAATCTGTCATGCTGAATGATGTCGGCTGCATCATACCATTCTCCTAAACGTCGCTAAACCCGTTGCCTACCATCCGCCACATCCACACAAAACCTCGATTCATCACTGAACAAAACGCTCCATTGTTGAGCAGAACAGCAACAAGTGGACGACGAGCATGCAGTCCACGTTGTATTTGTGTCTTTACTATTTAATAAACATTCTGTCGAATATCTGGAAACTTATATAAGTTGGCGCTGTGGCTGCCATAAGCAGCGACAGCACCCAGTCAAATTAGTTTCAAAATATTTAACAGCTTACTTGTCTAGTTTTCCGGAAATTGATAGTCAGGGAGTTTATGGATCGATCGATCCCAACATGAGCGATGTGCGGGTGGAGCGTAGCTAGAGATGGGCGGGGTGTAGCTAAAAGTTGAAAACTCCCTTCTTTTTTACCAGATCAGACTTATAAGCATCCTGGGTTTATTTGGAAGTGACGTAGTACGGGTATATCCTGTAACAGAGGCAATTGCTCAATATTGTACAACGCTAAGTGGCGGATTAATCTGGTTCTACCCGGGGTTATCTTGTGCCATTTGATGCCCTCTTCAAAATCTATCTGATCGAGCTCTGCGTGGTCTATACCTAATAGAGGCAGCACTAACTACAACATTGCTAGCTTCTCCACTCCCTCAGAATTCCAGCGACAGTGAAATGGAATGTGGAGAGACAGATATAGATTTTGAATTAAATGAGTCTTTCTTTGTTGCGCCAAGTTCAAGCTCTACTGGTGAACGCATGGCTATGGATAGGCCAACTGAGATAATAGCAGAAAAAGTCAAGGAACTTGATAAGCTACTGAATGGTGTTCTTGACCTTAACATTAATCCAGACAGTCTTGCTGACTAGAAAAAACTTGCCACACTGGATGAAGAAATGAAAAATGTAAAGGCATCATTGGAAACAGCAACAGCATCCAATCAAATTAACAAGAGATCTGTGACGCGCATCTGGACCATTAGTATTTTAACTACCGTATTTGCATTTAAATAGGCACGATGGATAATTTTCGAAAAAACCAAGATGGTCACAAAAGGAATTGACCAAACAAAATTATCGTTTGATATGTTGAAGCATTCAACCCAAGTTTCATTGAAATTGGGCCATTAATTAAGGAGTAACAATTTAACCATTACCACTCTGGTGTCAATATTCAATCTTTTACTATGTCAATAGCAATGAAACCGGTGTACATTTTTCAACAATTTTGGTGGATTATGTTTCTGTCTATGACAACATCTTACACCAATTTTGGTGAAAAATGAACACCAAATGTTGACATCAAAGTGGTAAGGGTTAAACTGTTTTGGAACATTTTCAAACAATCTAAGATGTCAGCCAAAAATCGACCAACTGAAAATTAGTTCTAGATTCTACATCTATAGAATCCTTCCAGACAAATTTGCATAAAATCCACCAAGCAGTTAAGGAGATACATATTGACAAGTTCTGGAAAACTTTTCATAAAATCTATGATTTTCATCCAAAAACTTGGCCAAGCTAAATTCTGAATAGAAGATCTGGAGCCTACCATGACAGGGACATTCTAGACAAATTTTGTTGAAATCTGTCAAGCAGCTCAGAAGAAGCGTTTTGACAGTTTCCAGTACATTTTTCATAAAAAATCGACCAACCAAAATTCGGAATAAAATTTAAATAGAACCCACTTTGCTATAGTCCGTCCAGCCCACGAGGGTTAATTCCGCCTAGCGGTAAATGAGTATTATTTTGAAAATTTTCGGTACATTTTTCATAAAATCAAAGAATTTTACACAAAAAATTGACCAATCAAAATTCTGTATACAAGTTGTTAAAGCCTACACCCCTAGGGTCCTTGCAGCCAAATTAGGTTGAAATCCGCTAAGCCAATCCGACAGACAGACAGGGCCGCCATGGCATAAGCTCACTTGGCTTTTCAGGCCAGACGATCTAATAATATAATGTATGCGCATAGTAGGTCATCTGTCCAGCAATCGATTAATGAGGAATGTTGTCAGACAGACAGACGATAGACAGTCGCCATGGCATAAGGTCACTTGGCCTAAGGCCAGGTGAGCTAATAATAAGATGCGGGTATATAGCGTTTATCTGCACACCTTGAGACTGAAATTTAAGGGTTAACACTCAAGCTGGGCAGAGACAGTCATTTCAGTGATGAATTTTCAAAAATAATCTGGTCTGCACTGTGTATGAGGAACTTGAAATTTTCATTCAAAAATGACATCTGCAGTGGTCTTGATACAGAAGATAATATTTTAGATAATTTACCAGTGCAATGAATGAATTGATAAGCAAGCCAGTCATCCCGGTGGTAAATTGACATGAACCAAGCAAAAAGGCAACTTTTTACAAAACTCGATCACTTAAAATTCAAAATGTTCTACAGGTGTCATAAATTTGCTTAAAAGAATCAAATTCTATCTCACAAATTCTATCTCACACAGCAATATGTACTAAGACTTTACAGATATTCCATAATACATCCTATTCAAAAAAATGTGACAAATTTTAAGTAACTGAGACAATTCAGACTGTGGTCTGATCCCAAATATGGTTTTGCTGTCTACAACAGAAGTTGACAATGTCCAGAAATGTTCAACAGAATACTCTGTCTGAAGACAGGAGAATGTATGCACGCATAAATTGAATTATAGTTATTTTCATACAATCCTGCATTTTAAAGTCATCTATACAATAGACCATTTTTACTAATCTTAACTTAAAATGTATGTAATGCCAAAAAGGGAGATAACTCTCGTGGACAGATATATTAGCATATAATCAGGCTTGCCACAAAGTAGCTATATTAACATAACAAATTTGACACTAATCCACAGACATGGTCTCTGGGAACACAAGCAAAGCGTAATTCTTATTTCTTATCAGCCAAAACAACCTTTTAGACCATCAACAAATTGTAAAAAATGTCACTATTTTTAAGGAAGAATCCGATGGAAGAATTGAAAATTGGTTAACTTCATTGAAGGTGAGATTTAATCAAATAAGCAATAATCATTATTTTTAATATTTTAATGGTTAAGATTTGTCAAGAAAATTTAAATCTTTGCTTAGTAATTGTCCATTGGCAGGTCAAGAGATTAAAAAAATGTACCTGACTGCCTCAATTACTGGCAGTGGGCCTGTAATGTCAGTGGTAGAATTAAAAAATATCAAGTTTTCTCTTGGTCTGCAAATTATGGGTATTTCCCAAGACAACTACACAGGCTGGTTTTGTCCGGGTTGAACATTAAAGAGTTAACAAATCACTAGCTGCTATTCAAATCATTTTTGGAACATTCAACAACGTCCAAGCATGTAACACTTTAAATTTAATTTTTACTTAGAGAATGTCCATTAACCAACATGGCCACTAAGGCTATTTTTTTAATTTACTCGTGGAATGGCGTCTCATGTGTTGATGCAATCACCCAGTCCAGTAGTAATCATTAAAAGATAAATAGCATTGACCTCATCCTGCAAATGCAGACTTTCCATCGAGAAGTCAGTCAAACCAGCCTCTGCAGTATGCTTGAATGTTCATAAATTTACAAACCAAGACTGTTTTTGAAAATTCACCACTGGAATGACTAGTTCGATAAGCAAGCCAGCCATTCCAGTGGTAATAAGCAAATTATTTTAGATTTTTTACCTAATTTAGCCATTAAAGGGTTAATTTGCTTAAATGCTTGAAATCATAACTTAAATGCTAAACACTAAATGCTAAAACTGAAAAATAATCAACTATCATGACTATATATACTTACTTTATTACTTTCATTTAACAAAATTCACATTTACAGTAGCATTTATGTTTAAAACACAGAATGCAGTACAAACAGGTATTTATCATCTGTGTTGAATGAAAATTGATTAGGCTGTCATGGCTGTGTTAATGGTGTAATCTGATAAGTGTCATGTACATTATCATCCATATCAATATGTATGTGGCTCTATCTGTCTACACATAGAGTATCTATCTGTTCATTTTGTCATATCATGATTTCCTGAGAACACACACTGATTTGACATAGTTTGCAGATTTGTACATTGAGAATGCTTCTTGGAAATTTGGTAATCTGAGAAGGCACATGGATTCATTTTAATCGACACAGTCTTTTAAAAGTGCTGATCTTTCTAAACCATGAACAATTGTTCAGTCCATCTTGCATCTCATCATGCTCATTGTAACACTGACTCTGCTTCAGTAGGCTTTGGCTCACAATGGCACCTGCAAAATAAAAGACAGTTGTTTTGAATGGTCAAGTCAATCAGAAACTGCCTTTGTAGTGGTCCTGAAAAATGCCTATGAATGTCAAGAAGATATTTTAGAAAATTTACCACTGGAATGGCTGGCTCGATAACAGAGCCAGTCACTCCAGTGGATTATTTTCTAAAATACTATTCTCTTTAATATAACCTTTACCACTCTGATGTCAACATTCTATCATTTGCCATGTCACTAGCAAAGAAACTGCTGTAGGCTACATTTTTCCACCACAGCAACATATTCTATCAAATTTGTTGAAAAATTAACCACCATTTTTTAATTTAATTTGAAAACTGTAAATTTTGACAAAAGAGGGGTAACGGTTAATCTTGGTTTGCAAAGTGCAAATTGGCATTCACTAATCAAACTTTCTGTTTTTCTAAACCATTCTTGACCATTAATGATTAACCCTTTATGACTTAAATTTATTCAAGAAAATGAAAAAAATTTCAACAACATGTCAATTTTCTCAAAGAAAATGTCAATTTACAGACCAAGTGAATATTTTTGACGATCTACCACTGGAATGACTGGCTCGGTTATTGAGCCAGTCAATTCACTTGTAAATTTTCAAAAATTGCCTTCACTTGGTCTGCAAATGGGCATTTCTCAAGACCACTGCAGACACCATTTTGGGCTGATATGTGTATTAAAGAGTTAAGCTGTTGAATAATTTAATTCAGCTGGAAACCCGAGTGATATAATTTGTATCAAAATATTTAAATTAATAAAAGATTATTGTTGAATATTTTGAGGCTAAATGCACCTGGAAACTTGCTTTCTAAAGAAAACGTGTCCAAGAAGTTTCCTATGTTACCAAAAGCTCCCAGCCTGGCTTCAGAACATTTAACAATTTACCTACATGCATATGATTACTTTAAAATTTAGAAACAGTGATGAGGCAATGACAAATTTAGCCAGATAATACCAGTCATGTCAATAAGGATAAGCATTCCATATAAAATAATGCATTTATATGGATCTTATGTTTTTCAGCTGTCATTAATTCATCTTAAATCTCTTGAAACAATATTAGAAATTAGAAACCTGTTTGACATGCCTTTATTGTTGAAAAATTGAAGCAACAAATTGCAAATTATCAACACCTAAATAAAAGATACTCCACAGGATACACAGGAGGGTCAGGAGCACCTAATTATGAATCAAAGAATTATGCAAATTTGTTTTCAATTGTCTATATTTCACTTTCACTCATTATTTGGCTGTCAGTTTGAATTGCATTCAACTGACTTCATTCCAAGTAGGGGTCATTGGCAGATTAAGCTAGGGACTGAATTAGAACTGTTGTGGAACAAATGTGTATGCCTACATCATATATTTGAACCTGCTACATGATACATCTAAAGCTTACTAGAAGTAAGACAGCCTGTTTGGGAACCTCACTGGTAATTAAAATGTCTGTCTCATAAGCCATTTTCTATGGTATTAAATTATTAACCATTTAATACACAATATGTTATCTACTATCTACAGTGTCTTGTGAAATTATAATCCATATGCAGGGCAAGGGAAAACTACTTTTGCATACTTGCCACTGGAGTGACTGGCTCAACCCAGTCATTCCAGTCGTAAATTTTTTAAAAGTAATCTCATCTGCAAACAGACAGGTTTTCTTTTCATAAACATGAAATTTTCTTGAAGTAATTTAAGCATTAAAGGGTTATGCATAGGCTCATAAATGCATATATTATATGCGTTTATAGGTCATGGAACGGCATGTAAAAGTCATGGAATTTCACAGAGTGACCTAGATGATATCTGTAAAAGAGAAAACAGTGAAATCTAGATGCGCTCAGATAGCATCTCATGCATTTTATCTTTGTCATAGAAATTAAATTGTTATAGCTCAATAGCATAATTTATATATATTTATAGCAGAGAACTACAAGTTAAGAAATTCAGAGTAAAATGTGTTAATAAATCACAGGGAAATAAATTTCTAATTTGTAGCAACAGAAATGCCATTTTTATGATTTAACCAATACTTTGGTTGAATACTTTGAAATTACTTTGACTGGGTGATATGACTGCTATTTACGGCAGCAGCAGCTAGGCTCCATCCTATTTTGAAAAATTAGCAAAATGAAAAAAGTAGTGCATTTGAAAAAACTCAAATGCATTTGATAACTCAAATGCAAATGCAACCCTTTTTATACAAATGCAAATGCAAATGCAAATACATGAGATTCAAATGCAAGTGCAAATGCAAATGCGTTAGAAATTTCATAATTGCATTTAAATGCAAATGCAAGTGCAAATGCATTCAAATGCAAATGCAAATGTTTTTGCACTGGTACCCAAGCCTGGTCTATTCGCCTACTAGCCTAGACGTCTAGCCTAGTCTACTCGGCTAGACGTCTATTCTCTCCTACTAGTATAGATTTCTAGCCTGGCCTACTACCCTCGATTTCTAGCCTATACTACGATCCTAGCCTTCTAATATAATCTACTAGACTTACAGCCTAGAGTATTATCATAGACTTCTAGCCTAGGCCACTAGCATAGATTTCTAGCCTACTCTGCTAGCCTAGATATCTAGTCTAGACTACGATCCTAGCCTTCTAATATAATCTACTAGACTTACAGCCTAGTCTATTAGCCTACTACTATAATCTACTAGACTTCTCGTCTAGACTATTAGCCTAGACTTCTAGGCCAGTTTTCGTCTAGACTAGACCTCTATCCCAGTCTACTAACATATTAGCCTAGACTTCACGTGTAGTCTACTAGCCTACTTGGCTAGACTTCTAGCCTATTCTTCTAGCCTAGTCTATCAGCCTAAAATCCCCATCTTCTATCCTAGGCTATTGACATACTAGCTCGGACTTCTAGCTTAGACTTTTAATCTAGTCGACTAACCTACTAGTATAGACTTCTAGCTATTGATTTCTCCGGGCCAGTACATGCATGGCTTCCAATGTAAGGCAGCAAAAATGTTCAATCCAATTAGTCTAAACATATGAGTAGCATATTTCAATCCAAGTAGTTACAAAATATATATGAGACACGAATGAGATATATCCTGGCTGGACGCATAACGATAACGTACGCCTGAAGATTTTGATTTAACTGGAAGGTGCTTATGCCTAAGGCAACAACAACTTGTAGTAAATTAGTTTCAAAATATTTAATAGCTTATAGTACATATATGGCTGACTACTTGTATTCTCATACCATCGTGCATGTACTAACGGACATAATACACTGTACGAATCATGATCACTCAGAACGTTAAAACATTAAACTTCACCTCCTCATGAAAGTGCATGTCTCTCCTAAACACATTTATTTTTCTCTTTTCGGAAAACAACCATGTTAAAAGACAGAAAGAGTTTTAGAACACTCTAAATAGGTGTTGTCATACAAATACTTCCCAATTAAGCAATTTGTCTCGTTGTACCATCAATCATCACTAAAAAATTAAATAGCACGGTTACAAGAAACACGTATTTTCGAGCCATTCGGTGGATCGAGTCGATTTTAATGTCTGTATCAATCTAGTGATACAGAGGTCAAGATGGTACCAAAATCAACACGATCCACATTGTTACTTTTACTGTCCGCTGTTTGGTCCCCGAAGTGGAGTCTGTGTAACAGTCTAGTCATTGTGATGACGTAAGATGGCTGGTCAATACATTAGAGGTGGATTCTCGAAGAAGCCACGCCTCTATCTTAGATTGGTGGGGGGGGGCTGTCTTTTTCACCATCATATCATGCGTGCACATCCATGGCATATACAGTTATTATTGTGTATTGCATGTGTGTATGTGGTGGAATATGGATTGTTGGTCTAGATGGGAGTCCCTGTGGTGTTATTGTCACTTATTGCTTATTTGCAGCTATGGCTCCCAGCCAGGTTGGTTGAAAATATGTACGTCGTTATTTTCACAACATTAAGACCTGATAACACCTGGTGTATGCTCTTATAGGGTGTATGAATTGGCCAAGATTAAGTCTGGATTTTGTTATATTGTTTGTTTGGCTTTTTTTGGTTCTTTTAAATAGCGAACACAGTGAGATGGATGGACGAAAATTCAAATGTGCACATATTTATTGTCATGTACAATGTATAGTAGTATCAGTATCATTCACACCAAATTGACCGGATTTGCGCATTTATATAATTTAGATGGGCATATACACATCAATGGGCAAACAATGTTTAGCTTTTAAATTGTTGATAAATTATAATGCAACAAATTTTGCGCACATGGTTACAAATCCTTCGACATTTTTCGTGCTCCAACGTTTTCCCCATCGTCAACAATGAGATCATGAGTGGTTTTCTTAGACACGTTCTTCCACGCTGCTTCCGCTATCTATCCAACGGACCTTTCCATGTTTCGCTATGCCCCGCCCATCTCTAGCTAGCCTCCACCAATATCTCGCTCATGTTGGAATCGATTGATCACTGAACTTCCTGAATATGAATTTCAAGAAAAATATACGTGTAAGTTATTGAATATTTTGGTACTAATTTGACCGGGCGCTGTTGCTGCCTATGGCAGCAACAGCCTCTAGTCACATTGGTTTCAAAATATTCAACAGCATGTTTATTAAATAGTAGAGACATACAATTCGTACAACGTGTACGAATGACTCTTAAGAGTGCAAGATGGGGCAAATAGAATAATTTATGACATAATGATTATGGCGTCCCCATGCACGCCGCTTAGGTGATTATGACGTCATATGACGCCAGATTGATTGATGAATACTCTGGAAAGATGAATTAAGCTATCCGGATTCTACATATCATAAGCTTTCATTTGATATGCAAAATGCCTATGCTATTCCGTAATTGAGATCAATAACACTGAGTGACCTCAATATGACATTATAAAACCGCGAAATGTAAATGCCATCACTATTTTTCGGTTTATTGAGACTATGAAGATACGGTTTAAATTTAAAAGAAAAATTTTGTCAAATAAATCTCACGGGAGCCTATTTTGTGACATCTTCAAGCAGACGATAATTTTGATAATGTATTTGACGATAGACATCTGACCACCCGATATATAGGCTACTAAACAAGTGCCAAAACCCTTCCATCACGCCAGTTCCGATATAGGCTAGCTTATAAGAAATATCAACACAATTTTCCAACTGACCGACCACTGACTGGCCGACCGAGTGACCGATAGAGAAACAGACTGACTAAGCAAGTGAGTGACAGACCAACAGATCGACCAACCATGACTGACAGAGAGACGACTGTCCGACCGCCCAACCAACTGCCGGACAGACTGATCGACCATGACCAACCGGCCGACTGAACAGAGGCGACAGACTGAACAGAGATAACCTGACACATCCCGACTAACTGGCCGACCAACTGACCGACCGACTGACCGACTAATGGAACATGTCCGACTGACTAAACAGAGCTCACCTAGCCCAAACCAACTGACTGACCAACCGACTGACCAACCAAACTAGTAATCGATCATCCGACCGACAGCCACCTGACGCATATGCCTTTGTAAGGCATGAGTGAATAAAGCGAACTTGAACTTGACTGACCAAACGAACAAACAAACGTGCGAACGGATGGGCGGATGGATGGAATGACGGACGGACGACACACGGACGTATGGACTGACAAACGGACTGGTGACGCATCGATGGACGGACGGACGCACGGACTTATATTATGTGTGAGTATGTACTAAAAATCATGTAGTTTTAGCTACATGTGTAATTAGCATCCAATAGCACCAACAATGTATATAGGTCCTTATACCATATTATATACAGTCTTATCTTTATTGTATCTTAAACATGATCTTCCGAATTAATATTTGATGTATACGATAACCATTTGAACTCCTACGACAAAAACACGAAATATTATTTATGAACCCCGATTCTGTAGAATATGTTGAAGGTAAAAGAACAGCTTCCAGTTAAATTAGTTTCAACATATTCAACAGATTACGTAACAGTGCATAGTTACCTTGAGCTTGAGATTCTGGTGATTCAAGGGTTCAAAGAGTTCAAGGGGGACAGTCACACTAGGATGGTTGAAAATAAAAAAATGACAACATGTCTACTTTTCGAGGCTTAAATCCATTGTGTACCTCAAAGTAATAAAACGAAATAAAACTTAATGTATGATGATTTCTTTCAGTCTAAATTAATATAATTTTTAACTGTGAATTTGAATTAGGTAGGCCTAGCCCAGTCCTTAATGCAAACTGGTAACTGAAAAACTATAATAATTTATACGGAATGAAATCATCATGTTTTTAAACCTCTGTACAGCATGTACAGCTTAAAACAAATTGTCAATCATTCTGGTGTGGACGTGTGCTTTTAACCATTACAATGCTAATGTCAATATTGTATCTTTTACTGTGTCAATGGCAAAGAAAAAGGTGTACATTTTTCAACAATTTTGGTCGACGATACGACATCAACATCTTTTACTAAATTTGTTGAAGAATGAACACCAGCTCATCTTTTAATTTAATTTGTGCGCAAAATTTGTTGCATTAAATTTTTAATTTTTAGATCAGAGTGGTAAGTGTTAAAGGATAACGTATCTCATCTCTTGATATCTATTCCGGTGATCCAATATGGCACTCATAAACTATGCAGGTAGTTTTAAGCTGTGTATCATGCCGCTATAGACAGATATTCAGATTTAGTAGCTAAAAGCCTAGTGTGACCGCCTCGGGATATACACTCAGTCATAGAGGTGCCAGCTATAGTTTGGCAATGTGCTATTAAAGCAATCATACAGGTAAGCTGTTGAATATTTTGAAATTATTTTTAAAGTATTCAACGAGATGACCGAATGTTACATAATAAAGAATATAATTCATTGACACTTACATGACATCACACACTATCACTTGAGGATACAAAATGGTGGAGATCACTGTTCAACATTTACACGATATTACAAAGCGGATAGTTGCTATACAGAAACGGGAATGTGACAAGATTTGAATGAAATGGAATATATAAACCATAATCTATCGGTGCAGTGTAACATTTGAGATGAGATTAGCGTCCTTTTAAGGTATATTTGAGCATTTGGTATGTCATAGTGATTACGCTCGTCTTGTCGCTTTAACTTCGTAATCTACAGCCGTGCGTGCTACTCCAGTACACGTGTACTGACTCAAGTACTCCTACTCGTCATTAATTTTATCGAAGTAGAAGTTTTGCAGAAGATTTGCGAAGATCAAGAAGACCTCAATTAGAGCCAGTGCCTCGCCAATACATAAACGCCGTCCTGAATAATAATAATAATAATAATAATAATAATAATAATAATAATAATAATAACAGCCCCACATGCTGGGTGAAGTAAATAAACTGAAATAAAGAAGCTGAAAACAGGAGGGTGTTAAACATGCACAATAATGCGTTTGGCTTCACATTTTCTCCCACAGTGTGTGTTACTTGGTGTACTTGTGTTTATATATTAGGCTGCTCCATCATATATAGAATAGCCCAGTCCAGCACTGTGGCAGTTGATCCTGTGCTACCAATGAACATATCAATGATTACCTGAAACACGTCCTCCTCTGTAAGGGAAAAGGATGAGTACAAGAAGAAGAACCCGAAGAAGAAGAAGAAGAAGAAGAAAGAAAGAAAGAAAGAAAGAAAGAAAGAAACTGTGAAAACCTGATCAATACCTTATACCAGCTGCGAACTGACAGGCCACGAAAATAACACGTTCCTGCGACCAAGGCCAACCACTTTTTACAGCAGGGCCACCAAATATTAACCCATGTGTTATTGTCAGGGCCTGTATATGTACTCATGGTAAGTATTTATTTATTTTACTCATTCTTAACCCTTTCACACACAAATTTGTTCAAGAAAATTTAAATTTTCTCATAGAGAATGTCAATTTGCAGACCAAGAAAAGACTATTTTTGAAAATTTACCACTGGAATGACTGGCTCGGTTACCGAGCCAGTTATTCCGGTGGTAAATTTTCAAAAATAGTCTTTCTTGGTCTGAAAATGGACATTTCTCAAGACCCCTACAGAAGCCGTTTTTGGCTGATATTAGGGATAAAGGGTTACTATAATGCCTGAGTTGGTGTTTACAAAGATTCTGTAGTTTGTATAGCTTACAACAATACAGATTTTCATCAAAATTTACGGAAATGGAGCAACCTGGAAGTATCGTCTGGCAACCCAATTTAAATTGCATACTTGCCCCTGGAGATAACAAAGCATTTTTCTAATTTTCGATCCCTGGCTAACATTTCCAGATTCAGATTTCAGATTCAGATTATTTTATTTACACCCCCAGGCCACATAATGGCATATGGGGAATATGAATTTACAGAAATTATAAATGTTATGGCGATCAGACATTATATATCAATTCATAATTACATATTTTGGTATTTATCTAGTTATATAACCACTGTTTGTGCTTTCGGTAGTAGCAGTAGTAGTAGTAGTAGTAGTAGTAGTGGTGGTGGTGGTAGTAGTAGTAGTAGTAGTAGTAGTAGTAGTAGTAGTAGTAGTAGTAGTAGTAGTAGTAGTAGTAGTAGTAATAGTAGTAGTAGTAGCAGCAGCAGCAGCATCAATAGCACTAGCAGTAGTAGCAGCAGCAGCAGCAGCAGCAGTAGTCGTAGTAGTAGTAGTAACTTAGAATTATTATGAAAGCTACAGTTATTATTTACACGTACTTCATAATTAGTAATGACAAAATTATTACTGTTATTGTACCGCCATCTCAATAACAAAGTACTAAAATTATAGTGGTCATATTGTGGGGGTCATCAGGATTTAGATTATAATAAATATATAATAACTGATTATAAAAAATGTCAGATTGGTATTCTTAGAAATGGGTTATTGCTGTACATAAGGTAGTCATTTTTTAAACTAAAATACAGAACAACCTTATTTTCAACAATAGACAGTTATATTCATTCACATCGCATAGACCACCACGAACGATTGTATTATTTACTATTAAGCCAATCTCTTATGCGTTAACTTAAAGTCTATACGTCAACATAATTTTGATAGTGATTTATTTTATGTAGTTAATATAAAATCAAAATCCATGAAGCAATGCGCGCAGAGACTACAAAATAAGCGAGAAAACTAGATTTGAAAGGTGCACAACAGAAATTTTGATTTCACAATTGTTCAATTCCGGCAATCGTTGAGCCGCCTATTTCTACGTCATTATAGTCCTGCTAACACTGCCAAGCATACTATTCAATTCAATTCAATTTATTTACACCCAGGCCACAATGTGGCATATGGGGTCCATTAATACATACATGTACACGGTCAATGGCGGTTACATGGAATGTTGGTTATTATTATTATTATTATTATTATTATTATTATTATTATTATTATTATTATTATTATTATTTCAACATAATATAAGTACCTAGGTAATCACCTCAGATTTAAAGGCGCGCCTCCACGCTAGGACATCTGAGGACACAATAGAGAAACCTGCATACCCACGAGGCTCACATTGTGCACCCAAATGAAAGTAGGAAGAGGACGAATCCCAGCACGTGATAACCCCACTCAGTAAAAATCAACATAATCCTCTCCTTTGTCAATTTGAGTTGAATTTGGGACGCATAATCCCGATTCAAAATACATCAACCACACGGTACAAGGCTACCACGTGATAGGACCCACCCGGCCCCACCACATAGGGGCACACAACCTGAGCCCCCAGAAATGCACAACCATTCAACCTCGTCGCCAAAGGCCCTGGGCGTATGAGCGCGCTTTCAGTAGGTGTACCGTTAGCTAATCTGAGTAATGCAATTAAATAGTGATTTGCGTATACCCGTGATGTACATATAGGTGTTATGAAAATAAAAGTTTCTTTATAGCAAATATGATGAGTGCAACCGGCCGGTCAGTCCAGTATCGAAGCGCTCAAATTCCTCCAGACGAAATTAGAAAGATATGGAGGAAATTGGAGGGCCCCACTCCCAGAACATATTTAGAATGTGTAGTCTGTACACATTAAACATAGTAAATTCCAGTAAATTTGGTTTACGACGATAGCAATGAGCTGCAGGACAGACTGTGGTAGTGGTAGTGGCAGAAGTAGTCGCAGTGACAGTGGCAATGGCAGGAGCAGCAACAGTAGCAGTAGCAGTAGCAGTAGATGTAACAGTAGAGGCAACAGTATTAGTAGTTGCTGCTACTGCCACTGTCATTTACTGTTGCTGTTGGTTTGGGACAGAATGCTAAGTGCAACGACGGGCCGGACAGACCAGAAGTGAAGTGCTCCAATTCCTCCAGACGAAATTCGAAAAACGTATGGAGGAATTCGGAGGTCTCCACTCCCAGAACATATTTCTAATTTGCAAGATGTACAATTTTAAAGGTAATAGATGTATAGACATTGTACATAGGTATTATTATAGGAACATTGATTTTCGACAGGAATGATGTGCTGTAAGCAGGCTGTGGTAGTGATAATAGCAGCGGTAGCTACAGCGGTAGCGGCAGCGGTAGTACCATTAGAGGTAGCAGTAGTAGTTGCAGCTGCTCCTGCTGCTATTGTCATCAACGTCGTCGTCGTCGTCGTCGTCGTCGTCGTCGTCGTCGTCGTCGTCGTCGTCGTCATCGTCGTCGTCGTCGTCGATGTCATCGTCGTCGTCTTCGTCGTCGTCGCCGTGGTCCTCCTCCTAGTCGTAATCGTTGTTATCATCATCACTGTTGTCGTTGTCTTGCTATTTAAAATATGTCAATACTCTTCTTATAAATGTACATAGCATGCTTAAAATTGAGATTCTATTACTTGATAAAAGTTCACAAAATTTGTAGTAGTTTGGTTTCACCCGAAAGTATTTTGGTAGTAGTGTCATTCTGTCCTTTTCACAAAACTTAAAGAGAAATAGGTAATGATATTCATCACCTGTGTCATGTTGGTCACACAATTTACATATCCGATCTTCTTTGATTAAGCCCTCCCACCTCCCAGTTTCAATTGGCAATTTGTGGTTGGCTGTTCGGAATCGCGCTAAAGTTAGTTTATTAGTAGTATTTAATTTGGTACGGTATGGTTCTATTTCAAATTTCGTCTTATAGATATTATAGATTTTTCCCTTTGAAGATGCGTTCATCTGTCCTCTCCATGATTTTGTGTATTGGTCTATAAGTATTTGTTTTATATGTTTCGTTGCGTTACTTGGGATGCTCTGTCTTTCCCATAGATATCCCATTCCCACATTATTTAATATTGCCTTCACTACTCCAATCCATTTGTATTGTACGTTGTTATTATTGGTGTAGTCAGTGTACATATATTTATAAGGTAGACATGGTAGCTTTGTTTCTTTGCCATTTAGCAGTTTTTTCCCAGTATAGGATTGCTCTAGGTTTTATAGTGATATCGAGTGGGTATCTACCTAATTCACCGTATATCATGAATTTTGGTGTATGCGTGTTTAGTTTTAGTAACCGTCGATAGAAGCCTATTTGTATTTTTTTCAACTGGTGTTGAGTTTTCCGTAGTCCAAATTTTACACCCATATGTTAGAATCGGTAATATCATTGAATCAATCAGTTTTATTTGGCAGTTTATTGGTAGATTCATATTTTCGCATCTCCGGTATAGTGAATATAGGGCCTTAGTAGCTTGCTCTGTTAGGTGTTTTAGCGCTGTTATATACCGGCAGTTGTAAAAGAAATGTATACCTAAATATTTATATGTATCGACTATTTCAATATTTTCATCATCTAAGGTAAAATTACAATTCCCCCGTCCCCTTTTATTGCTTCCGAATATTGCCACTTTTGTTTTATCCTTATTAATTTTGAGATTCCACAATTTACAGTAACTGTTGTAGGCATTCAGACTCATCTGTAGAGTAATACCATCTTCTGCTATCAACACTGTGTCATCTGCGTATAGGAGCACCAGCAATTTAAGATAGACGTCTATGTTATCATTAATTATAAGACTGTCACAATTTCAGTTTTCCAGGTATTCTTGAAGGTCATTGAGATAGATATTAAATAATATAGGTGAATATTTTTCCATTAATATTTTCCCTTAATAATTTACCCCATAGTGCTTCCCCCCAAACTTTATCAAACGCTTTCTCTAGATCAATAAAGGCACACAATTATTTTTACGTTTTAATTCGGTAGATTTCTAGGATAGCGCTTAGTGCAAATAGATGGTCAGTTGTTGAGTATTTTCGTCTAAAGCCAGCTTGTTTTTCTTGAATAAGATTGTTTTCTTCCAGATAACTATCAATCCTTTTACTTATGATGCTAGTAAAAAGTTTAGCCAAACAGCTCACCAGTGTAATAGGCCTATAGTTTTGCGGCTCATTTAGGGGACCTTTACCTTTTTATATATATATAGGTTTAATTAGCCCATCAATCCATGCTTCAGGTATATTTCCAGTTTCGAGTATACAATTAAAAAGCGTATAATAGATGGGTATCATTGTTTATTCGCTGGACTTAAGATATGCATTGATTATCATGTCCCGTCCGGCAGCCTTGTTAGATTTCAGAGATTGTATTGCATTTCTAATTTCAGATACTGTAATTTCGGTGTTAAGTAGGTCATTTATTGGTTGTCCTGTATCATTAATGTGTGTTTGGATACTGGGGACATCGTCACTCTGGATTATGAATTTATAAAATGTATACATATCGTCAATTTGGATTTTACATTTTTAAGTTTTTGGGTCTTGGGACTTTATAATTTTCCAGTATGCTCGCGTGTCCGATTTCTGTAATCTTTCTATTTTGATTTTAAAAATTCTCTTATTTTCAGCTATAGCTTTATTCATCGTTGTTTTATAAGCTTTAAATGACTGGATCACAGTGTTAGCAATTACCCAATCGATGTTCGTTTCTGTAGCGGTGATATGCTGTTCTCACTAGTTGGCATTCGTGGTTGAACCACGGGTGGTTAGTTTTGTGACTGGTGTTACTTAATCGGTTGTTCTTTACAGGCAACTTTTTCAAATATCGAGGCTACGCCATCAACTACTTCATTGACGTCATATTTAAAATGATGGGTGTCAGTTTCGTAGTTATCAGCTTTAATCCGCAGGTTTTTATACGTTGGATTATCAACTACACATTCTGCAGGATTTGTAGATTGTTCAGCCTTCCACCGGGCTGGACGTGTTTTTGCTTGTGCGTGGTTAGTCACCGTACTGTTTCAGTTATGAATTGTATCTCTAATTAGTGTATTATTATTATTATTATTATTATTATTATTATTATTATTATTATCCAAGTTTTGAAATAAAAAACTTACTTCTAGAGCTGAGTGGGTATCCGACAGAAGGGGTGAGAAGACCAGGACACTGAAATTTATAACATTTTCGCTTAATTTATAGGTCGAGATTATATAATCTACTACACTACTGTTCTCACGCGTTAATTTTCCTATTCCTTTATCACTCCCGATTCTACCATTATACATACACATTGAAGATTTTATGTCTTATGATGTAATAAGATCGCTGCGACAATCTATCTTTCCGACGATGTAGCGGTATGATTGCTGGCTCGCCTCTTCTGATGTTATGAAGATATTTCTGGTAGCAATCGGGGCCTATCTGACTTATCAAAGATGCTCATGTAAGGCACGATGATGTTTCGTGCTTCGGGAGTTAAACCCAACTATGACCAGCTACTTATGATATTACGATTATTTATTAGCTATTTAGAACTTATAACAAGGTCGATTTATACTGTCGAAAATGAATGATAAACCTTGAATATATTTCTGAATAATTATCTAGACGGATTACTCTCAACTCTACTGATCTGCTATCCAATCTAACACTGCTCTTACTTGACTGACTCCAATTATAGTATGTACTACGGCTACAATGCGAAGATACTTCTGCTCTGTAATCACAGAGGGAGAATATTAACTACACGAATCAATGATGGTAAAAGATTAAAGATTCAATAGACCGAGTGCCTATTAAGTACAATTCAGATTTTCCTAACTTCTATACATATTACGATATATAGATCTATATATATCGTAATACATAGTTTCTGTTCCTTTCATCATTCTAGGTAGACATAACCACAGTTCGATTGGCCTGCATCATTCTTGCCTCCAATCAACATCTGCTTATCCCTTCCTAGAAGTTTATACCTATTCTCGTTTGTCGTTCTGACCAATCCCTGGTGGTCCAACCTCTCGATTTCACTTTGAAATGAGTTCTTTTGTTTCTCTGCCACAGAGTTTGACTAGATGCTCATTGATTATGACGTCATCTCGGCCAATCAAACTCTGGGCTTCTCTTCTAGGGATTCATTACTAAACATGTTATATCTACACGCTAACTCTGGTAAAGCGGTTCTAGCTGGTTCTGATTTGATGCGATCTGTCAGCTAACTAACAACATTACGGAATGTGTTGTTGTAGCATGCCTTTCTTTGATTGACATATAGTTGATATACAAATTTCGATTGTGTTATTAATTCCTACAGGATGCTACAATGCCTCTGTCCTGTCCCTTGCCTATCGTGGATAAGCCTGTAGGAAACGAACGTTAATAAGCACATGAGCTGTATGATCTCATTGCCATCTGGTGTTGTTGTACTTGCTTAGGGGAGTCGGAATGCCGACCGTCAACAACTACATGTCAGTCTGTTTCCTATAATTCTCTCGATTCCCATCGATTCGTATCTATTCTTATCACTCTATTATTTACTAAACTAAAGGCCTAAATGACTGCTGAATTTCATAAAAGTGTATACCGATCCCACAGCAACAACTTTTATCTTCAACTATTGACAGACATCATCAACTCAGAACCGTCGGTCTTATTCCAATCTATTCTAATTCTAACTTATTGTGATGAATATACTACTACAGTTTCGATCCAGTTTCTATCCTATTTCCGCGAAACTGTACCACCACTAGCACTGGTCGAAGTCAACCAGTGCACCCTACTACTACGTATCTAATTGCTACTAATACTATTCACTCAGTTCAGTAGCTCACCTGGTATTTTCAAATATGAGAATTTCACTGAGGTCTTACTCGCAAATATAAGACGTCCACCGGGGTCATGACTTCCCGTAAGACAATCCGATATCTACACATGCCCCTCAACCGAAGTTAATTATCCATTTCTTAAGGCCTTAAGACATTGATAATTAACTCGTTGTGCACCATCAACAACCAAACCCACTATACCAGGGCTACCCTGAACTGATGTCCACTCTGCAATATAAACCTATTATGACGATAACATAGCCAAACACTCAATACAATGCTAACACGTTAAAATAAACACATAATAGGAAAACATCCTATCAATAATATTACAGTAAAGAGAAAACAAAATCATTAAACGACGCCCTCAAAGAACATTACCATAAATAAATACAATCCTAATCCTACAATTAAATCATTACAGGTCATATCAAAGGTCATATTGACATCCACCATACATGCTATAACAATTTATACGTGTACAATAATAAAGTTCGTGCTATAATGATAAATCCTTGTATGATGTACGAATGTTAGGATTGTCAATCATCACGTCTATCCAGTCGTCAGCCGTCGGGTCGATCTCGGTCCTGGCAACAGCGTTAGGCAACGACCCAGCTGACATCCTCAGAGGCTCCGGTAGGGCTGCAGGTCTCCGGGGCCCTAGAGGGTGAATAGTCCGCGGCGCACTTCTCTGGGCCACATGTGGCTCGCATCTAATCCATATCCACATGCGCGAAATAATTCCGCACTTCCATAACATAACCACTATTACGATCACCACGACGAAGGAGCCGGTCGAATATGACACCAACGACCATACCTCCATGCCATCGACCATCGCTGGGTCGACCGCAGACAAGGGTGCTAGCTGCACGTACTTAGACTTCTGCAAATGGTCCCATTTTTGCATACTCAATTGATCAATTATCATTGACTGGTTTAATACCCCGGCCACATCCAACCGTGGTGTATCAATGGCCAGACTGATTCGAGTGTAAGTCCTACTATAAGACTGCACTGGCTCAAATCGCCAACCCTTGCCACTATAATCACATTCTCCAGACATCAGAGCAAACACACCATTCTTAACTACACACCGGTCTGTCAGTTGTCCCCTGCAGTGTACTTCCACAGTTTCCCCGAACGTGCAAAACCACGCCTATTTCTTATTGGCAAATACTTTACTAGATGTTTCGTTGGACTCAGTCAGTCCAATATTACAGGTACTATCCGTGGTATTCGTTAGCAGACTAACTATACATGGCACGTGGATCTTATCGACCCTTAATTGCCCATGACATACTCGAGGTTTACTACCTTGGCACTCCGATGGTGTAAAATACCAACCCGTCTTAGTGTCAAGTCCAATACTGGTTCTGGCTATCAATACCTGCATATAGTAACCCCTCGTGACCAATGGTTCGGGCCACGAATGTAACCCATATTCTATGTACTGTCCTCCATCTATTAAGGGTAAGGTTGCTACATAATGCATTCTTTCGTCGTCCTTCCATAGGGGATATACTACTACATTTCGGTAGTACCATTGGTAGGGACGGATTAACCGGTTGCCTACACTGACCTGCTTAGCTACCTCAGCCAGGTCCATAGGGCTAAATAATTCTTCCGTTAATCTACCCAGCTCGAGCGAGGCCGTTTGCCTATGGAACTGAGCAGCAGCTTTCTGGTAACTATTTAACCACACTCTCGGCTGCATTGACGAGGTGTCCAAGACGTACTAATGCATACAGCTCGGCCTGACGCTTTGCCTGTACTTTGAACAGTCGGCTAACATTGCCGGTTAACTCTACCAAACTGTCGGACACATCGTTGATCCTATCCACATTGGTATCTATTGCCTTAAAAGCAATTTGTACGTGTGATGCTAATTTGTTAGAGAAATGGACCAATCAGTTTACATTCCTCATCGCTTCCTTCACTACATCCCGGATTGCTTCTATGTCACCGGATGTAGCAGTTCCAAATAAAGACGATGCTATGTCTCCCACAAAATTAAAAAGTTCACGCTTTCTTCGCCGAAGATTGCGTTTCTGCATGGTCCGTTGTGTACCTATGGCAATCTTTCTTATGCCATCAATCCGACGTTGGAGTCCTATAATGTCGTTGCTGTTTAACGAAGTCTTTTGACTGATATCCGCAACGAGAACACGAACTTGTATTAACTGGTCAAGAAATTCAGCAGGTAAATACGAATGGTCTATGGACACCACCACCGTCCATTCCGCTCGTATTAATGATATTTCCTGGTGATCGGTTATCATAACACCATTTGGTAATCTATGAATACTAGAATTTCGGCAGACACTATGTACTATACCTACTACTACCACTATCATACATAAATGTAATGTATACATGATGCTAGACTTATGCTATGTTACTAGTACAGTGATTAGGCAGAGATTAAAATTCTCTCTGGCTACGTTGCCTTATAACCGCTTCAATACAACCGATGAAATCATCATATTGCGCACGGCCAAACGCGCCAATCCTGAATCTCTTAGGGTCTGAGTAGACGTCATGAGCGAGACTGCGCTTGCGCAGCAAGTAGGGATGAGATGGAAGGGTTTCCATTGGCTCATTGGCAGGCTCGGGTACCTCCTCCGAGGTGTCCATCATAACAGTACGATGATCCTCTATGGTTTCCCTTGGAGACCCATAGTTTCGATCGTTACTCATCCCTGGTCGCTCTACATCAACCGCCTTACCCACCTTGTGCATCATCGGCTCCTCATCAGAAGCGGGTCGCTTCCTACGAGCCCTCTTACTCGCTGTCGCATCGGAGTCGTTTATCGGCAAAGATTTGGACTCGGGTATCATCCCTCGAGGGTGATGGCTGGCTTTCATACCTTTAGCAGGGTTACGAATAGGGCGTGGTCGGACCTTGTCCCAACACATCTCTGAGTCAACTACACGTAGCTTAGATATATTAAGTATGCGTACTTTCCCAGATCTCTGATGTCGGACATGAGCTACGGGACCATTGATCTTAAAGATCTCGTACTCAGGGTCACCGCGAGAGGTCAATTTCATCCTCTCCTCAGCCTTTACAATCACTGAATCGCCCACCTTGAATTCACCAGTGTTGGCACACTTGTTAATTTGTTCTCGGTGAACTTCTCGAGACTTAGCCGTTTCTCCACGAGCGCGCAGCAAGGCATTATTAAGACATGTAAGTCTTTCGCCCAGATCTTGCGTGGCATCCAGTGGGATGGTTAACGGAAGTCTTGCACGACGACCATACGTCAGATAAAATGGCGTATATCCAGTCGTGGAGTGACGAGAGCTGCGGTATGCTGTTAAAGCCGCACCCAATTCGTCCTCCCAGGCACGAGATTCATTATTAACACCTTTCTGGATCAGCTCCTTGAGCGTACGATTGAACCTCTCGGTACGTCCATTTGTTTGCGGATGGTATGGACTCGATCGTCTATGATCGATACCGTGTTCCTTAAATCGTTCCTCCAGACTATTTGAACAAAATTCTTTCCCTTGATCCGTTATCAGGATCTCAGGGACACCATGACGAGCTACATACTCGTTGAAAAACTTGTCTTCAATGTTCTGCGATGGTTTTGCAGCAATTGGGTATGCTTCTGCCCACGCAGAACAGTGGTCGATTATCGTCATGATATACACATTACCTCTGCTTGACTCCAACAGTGGACCGATCAAATCCATACCAATTATCTGACTTGGATAATTAGCCATGGGCATCTCACTGTATTGAGGCCGTGTAGTGACGGGTCGGTTGACCTGGCACGTTGTACACGTTTCAAGCATACGAACCACATCTTTCCTTAAAGACGTCCACACAAAAGAATCCCTTACCATACCGATGGTCTTTTTCAGACCTTGGTGACCGGCTCTCTCATGAGCCTTCCGGAGCACTTTCTCACGGAACAGGGTAGGTAATACAATTCTGGGGTACTCAGTGTCCAACGCTGAAGGTGTCACTAAGGAATACAAAATACCGTTTTTGACCATGTACTCCTCCGGTGTGTTCTTGAACAATTCCGTGTATTCCTTGGTCTGCTCAGTACGCAATTCGTCGTAGGGTATGTCATACACCTCTAGAGGGACATGCGGTAACGCACCCTCGTCTATCTCGGGTATGACATAATCGCCCGTGTCTAGCGTGGCGACCTCCACAGGACAACGTAATCTGGACAACACGTCCGCTCGAATATTCTTCGAGCCCTGGATGTACTCAATCTTACATCCATACTCAGCAATCAGAACTGCCCAGCGCTGCACCTTCGTGTTCTTCACCTCACCCACAAACAAACTCTTTAGGGGTTTGTGGTCGGTGTACACGGTAAACTGCACGCCAAATAGATATGGGCGGAGCTTCTTCAATGCATAGATCACAGCGTAAGCCTCCTTCTCTATTACGGGCCAATTAAGCTGACTATCTTTAAGAGTAGAGCTTACATATTGAATTACCCGCTCTATACCCTTAGCATCGTCTTGTACCAGTATAGCACCAATAGCATAACTAGATGCGTCAGCGTATAACTTATAAGGGGCGTTTAAATTCGGATATGTGAGAACCGTCTCACTGCACAGCAAGTTCTGTAATTTCTTGAACGCTTGCTGTTCATCCTTACCCCACTCAAAACGCTTATATTTCTTTGTTAACTCTATTAAAGGCTTGGCAATTTCGGCATAGCCTTGCACACAGGATCTGTAATATCCGGTAGCTCAAAGGAAACTTCTTACTTCACCTACATCACGTGGTGGTGACATTTCCCTAATGACCTTGACCTTCTGAGCCTGAGGAGCTACTCCTTGTGCAGAAATACGGTATCCTAACAAGTCCACAGACTTACTGGCGAAAGCACACTTCTTTTTCTTAACTTGTAAGTTATACTCTCTAATCTTGCGCATGACCTTACGCAAATGATGTGCATGTTCTGCCGGATTTCGTGAATATACGACTATATCGTCGACAAAAACGTGCACATATTTTCCTACAAATTCCCGGAAAATGTCATTCATCGCCCTTTGAAATACGGCACCTGAGTTGCAAAAACCGAACGGCATACGAATCCATTCGTACAAACCTTCACTGCAGACGAACGCCGTCTTCTCTATGTCTTGGCTGGCCATTGGTATCTGCCAATATCCAGACTTCAAGTCCATAGTAGAAAATATCGTTGCGCCCCGCATCGAATCAAAAATGTCAGAGATATTCGGTAGCGGGTAACTGTCCTTACGGCATACCGAATTCAATTTCCTATAGTCAATACAAAACCGTGTGTCACCGTCCTTCTTAGGAACCAAGGTAATGGGCGACGCCCACGGGGATGACGATGGTCTTATGATGCCCGCATCAAGCATTTCTTTTACTTGGTTCTTGACCACATATTGCTTGGTTAGCGGTAGACGGTAGGCCTTCTGCCTTATAGGATAAGCATCTCCTGTCGGTACCGTACATTTCACTTTGGGGACCAATCCTAAAGTGTTTGGACGAGCCGTATCAAAGATATCCGCAAAGTCATCTATAACTTTGTCGATATCTTTATATCTGGTCGTTTCCTTACAACCCGCATTCACATATCGTGATTGTTCTCTATAGGGATACCTAAAGGGATATATCTGACCAAACCATACTACTACCTTGGTCCGATGATCAATCTCTGCCTTTTCCAAGTGCAAAGCATCCGCTCCAATCAAACATTCATGCCTCATACTCGCCACTACCGTACTCGGAATAGGCCGGGCATTTTCAAATTTGATTTGTGTTTCTCCCAAAAGTTCTATTGGGGCCCCATTTACTGCTAAAAGCATTCTCGCTCTCTTTAATGGCCTAGCATCTAGCATGCTACGCCAAATGTCCTTCCGAATTAAGGATGTGCTAGCACCCGTATCTACTAGAGCATGCAGGTACTCACCCTTATTCACAAGACCGTTTTTTTCTAATCTCAGACGGATCAGAAACCGCTCGGTCGGTGGCCTCACCAACGGTTTCCTCCGTCGCCATTTACCGGACTCCTTCGTCCACTCACTACTTCCGCGTACGAATTCCTCCGCCCAGATGAGTCCCATTCAGTCCCATATCGTCCGTACTCGTCAGTGTTTTCGCTTGTCAGAACGAACCCGTCCCTGTCCTCGTATTCGTTGGGGTCCCTCATCCGATTGGCTATGTCCTGGCGTACATTGCGTGAACAGTCCCTCGGCGTTACTTCCTGTCTCAACTGTCTGTCACGACCTCCCACTTCGTCTACTTCCATGTCCATGTCCCATTCTTCAACTCGCGGATGTTTGCTTGCCCTCTGGGGTAGTGGCTTGGCCATTTTTGGTGGACCGGCATTAGGACAATCTCGTAGAAAATGTCCATCTTTCCCACACCGGAAGCACGTAACTGTATTGGGTCGATTTTTACCTTCTATAAACCTACCCTGGTTGCTATTACAGTCTCTGGCCATGTGGCCCTCTATACTGCACGTGAAACACACTATGGGCGGTCTTTGTCCCCGTTGCTGTGGCTTCTGGGCTCTCTTCTGCCACAGGGTTTGTCGCGGTGGTTGCGCTGGCTGTGTACAATCACTCTTATAGTGCCCAGTACGGCCACAATTATAACAAGTGATGTGCGCTGCACTTTTAGTCCCGTTTACCCGTCTCGGTGATGGTGGTGCTGATCTCTGCGTTGGCCGGTTTGGTCGTTTTGGTTTCACTTCTCTATTCGCTTGTGGTCGCGGTCTTTTATCGGCCACTTTCATCTCTCCAATTATTCCGTAGAGTTTTTCAATCATTTTATTCTGCTGGGTGATCTGTCGTTTCAGCGAGTTTACTACTTGCCAGATGCTTTGTTCTTCTTCTGGTTCCAAGGAATCAATTTCCATTCGCTCCTCTGATCTTCCGTCTATCCGCATTGCTTTTAGGAGGTCGTTATACATCTCCTCTTCTTCTGCAATTTCTATCGCACGGTTCAACGTTCCCGTTTTCTTGCGTACGATTCTCTTACTCAGCCCTCGGTCACTTACCGCCTTTAAATAGATACCAAGTACTGTCCTTCGGTTATCCTCATTCTCTACAGGGTATGCGCGGTTGGCTTTTTACATAAAGCAGACCATCAAGTATGCTAGATAAATATAATGAACATACGAAAATACAACACATAGAGACAGCCTGATGAACTTTTAAACGTGGGGCTCCCGGAGGTACCAAACAGACTCGTAGGTCCGCAAAGGGATACCTGCAGGGGAGGCTCACGTACAGGAGACTTAACCAATTAACTTAATATAAGCTATTATACCTCCAAGCTGACAGGAAAGAAAATTATCTTTTATAGTGTCGAAAAGCCATGTGCCTCACGCGGGCACTACTCCTAGTGCTAGTTTGGGTGAGGAGTATTATCCTCGCGTGGGCCGTCGCCACTGAATCCCTGCGAGAGGCAAGTGCCTCGCGCGGGCCTCCGTCACAGAAAAATGTCACCATCGCTTAAAGCAGGAGAAGAGTATTGGCCGAAAAGGGCTTACTCTAATATCCAACCAAAATGCTGTAAAGAAAAGCCCATACCTAGTGAAATTATGACTATAAGGTTGCGTGCTGTTTTACGTGAAGACGGGACGAGCGATTCCCGAAGGATTTCCACGTCACCCTCTTATGTAGTTTTCAATACGCTGAATAAGTAGTTGTCGCTTTTATTTATGCGGGCCTTCTTCTATGCCTAACCTAATATTTAGTTTTTAGAGTCAAGAACTATTTTAGGCCGCAAATGGCTGGCGTCTACATAGCTTTTAGATACGGCTGTCATTGAGAATGGGTGCCCTAAGACATCAATACTGAAGACAGCGTGCATACATGTTACTTCGCAAGATCTCCGAACTGGGTAAGAATCTGGACATCTTGCTCCGTAACCACATACAATGTCACAAGACATTGGTTACTTTTCACAAAAACATTTTTATGCAACTGATCTATCGTTAAGGTGGGGGTAAGAGAGACGAATACCCACCGTGAATGTCCTTCCCGTGAGGGTATGGCAGATCTTAATATCATGCCCAGACATCCTTACAGAATTCGGTGGGGATGCGCATCTCACCCGTCACCAGGTCCTATGGAGCTATCTTTTTAACCTGACATTAGGTTTAAACGCAAGTTGTCCAGTTATGCACTGTGGTGCAGGAGGATTGTCCAGCAGATAAAAGAAAATAATAATTAAGATATGTTTTCGCAGTGCTTCTTACCTTTGCAAGGGTAACTAACTACTAAGTATTCGAAGATACACGGGAAATGTGTGTGACACCACACCCTGGCCATCACTGCTCGGAAACCCCAATAATTTGCCACGGTCGGATCAGTCCATGGCGCGGATAGGGACATCCAAACAATTAAGAAGCCATAAGCCTTAGTGGAACATGAAGAGAGACAATAACTTAGAAATGTGAGGCCCATTAGTTATGGTGGCCAATCTTACACAACCTTGCCGGTGTGCGGGGCTAAATTATCGAAACTGCCGGAAAAGAGGCGTACACTATGTGTCACCTAACGAAGAAATTGTCTCCAATAATATTAAACCTATCCTATCAAGCTGAATAGAAAGGCTTTTAGTCGGTTGCATGCCGGGCTAAACAGAGTTATAGAATTACAGACTGTTGCTGTATAGTGTTTCCTACGTGCACTGCAGTCCTATATTTTTTTTATAAATAAACAAAACACATAACCGGATGGCTACTTGCCATATATAAAACTAACCAGAACAAATAATACAATGTGAAATGATTAGAATAATACATAAAGTACATGTTGAGAAACTTACTACGGTGCGGTTAGTAAAAACATCTCAGAAAATAAGAATAACTATAAACAGATACAGAAATCATAAGTAGCGGTCCTAAGACCGCTGCGGTTCCTTTTAGTCATCGGGACCGTTTATACAGACGAAGTATAATTATTAAAGCTGTAATTAACGGAATAATTAAAATGTTAAGAATAGTTACTTGAATAATCGGTAGCCATTCTTAAGCATGGGCTATCGTGTTACTGAAATTGATACGTCATCCTTGGTGTGACATGAGTTGATGCGTTCTCTGGAAGCTGGAAAGTTCCCGCATGCCGGTTCCCGCAAACAGGATTTCTGCATACAGTCCAGGACGGGAGCGGATCGAACTCAGGACTGTAATCACAATATAGAATGTCTAACGAGTAGTCAGCAAGAGATACAATAACATTACTGCTAAGACGAAAGTTCACGTACACCGATGGTACGGATGGAAGTTAATAACTACCCGTTCATATATGGGAGTTGTTGAATATGGATGAAGATACATAACTAAGCTTAATGGCGTTGGGTACGTCAGTTAGCTCTTAAGACGTACCGGGCAAAGTTTACTTGCTGCAGTCAAAAGGTTTAAATAAACCTGCATGATATCAGTGGGGGGATGGTTGAATAACCACTATTTGGCGTGGCTGGCAGATCCAGCGAGTCATCCACCAAAGATGGAGACTGAAGTGATCTATTTAATGCCCGTCTTGCTGATAGTAGCTGACACAGATCCAACCTATTCGGCCCCTGGCTGAGGATGCTTTCGAGTTCTGGATTTCATCTCCTTTTATACTACTCGTGACGTCATAGGCGTAGGCTTCAACCAATCATCGGTCGAGCAATAGCCAATCAGCGCGTAGCTAATAATAATGCAATCGAATGTTCTAGAACTTTCGAGAAGTTCTGCGTACACGTGGTTACGACGTCAGGGCAATATTTTGAAGATAATCAAAAGGGGTTTTCCGTGGATAACTCAGCCATTTCTTAACCGAAATTTTGAAATGGTTTACAGATTCGGAAAGCCCGTCGAATTCTGGTCTTGATTAATGCCAGATTCGGCGGGAACAAGTAATGAGAAAGGATTACAATGTACCTACATGGTACACTAAAATCACCATCCTATCTTGGTCTTGAAATACGTGCTCTGTCAGAATATGCGCTTTAATGAACTTAGTCGTTTTTACAACGCGATCTCTCTCATAGGCCCTTACACGCTTATAGCTCTACCAAGGGGGGCGTGCTCAGGGAACGAATCCAGGACGATTGGCGCATACCCAGCTTAGCTGGTAGGCCGGTACCCAACCGGTCGATCCAACTACAGTTAGTTACTTTGTGGTTTGAACGTTTTATAGATTGAGAATGGTTGTTGCTGCTGTTGATGTTGTTGCTACCACTGTCGCAGCCGTTGTCGTTGCCATCGTTGTTCATATTTGTCCGTTTGTGTTGTTCATTGTTATTCGCATTTGTACTTTTGGCTAGCTCACGCTCACACCGCTATTTTATGCTTGAAAGTTATTCATCCTGGTATTGTCCGCATTGAATGTCCGTGTATAAACAGTCGTCGGTGTCTGTTCTGAGGGATGGTTATTGCGAGACTGCGCCACCACTGCATACGTTCTATATGTTAAACTGTCCCGAATCTGATTGGCAAAGGTCATCTGAGCGCCACGATCCTGAGTTACATTGTCAGTGTGGACTCGTTGGCCATCCACGTATAACCGATCGGCTACAAAGCACAACGATTGAAGGAAATTTCAATTTCCCTTTCTCCGAGATCTAACAATACTCACCATTCTATTACTTCTGATATACAGCTGGCCCTGACAGCTGGCTCTAGGACTAAAGACTTAGAAAGCTTTACCGACTCCTGGAACTGGGTACTCGGCTCCCAACTGCCGAGTGCCCGTCTGCCATGAAGCTCATATTGCTTGCATAGCCACCAAACAAGAGAAACCCACGGCTTGCCTCCGTGGGGCTGGGAGGCTGGGTCCGTAATAGAATGGTGAGTATTGTTAGATCGCGGAGAAAGGGAAATTGGAATTTCCTTCATTCTCATTCGATCAATACTCACCATTCTATTACTTCTGATATACACCAGATTTGGTCAGTAACCTGGTGGGAAGGGACAAGCCATAACTGCTACTTTTGCCCCTTGGAGAAAGAGCTAGACTTAAACTTGATTAATGGAGACCTAAAAGGACCATCAAGTTAACGGAACCGAATCACAATCGCATCACTGTCCCACCCCTTTTTCTCCTAAGAAAATGGAGAGAACTCACGAACATGCATCTCGCCTGAAAACACAAATGTGCCAAGAGGGTTAACTGCTCTTTGCATATATATATATATATATATATATATATATATATATGTTTAGCCTGGGAATGAGCATGAATATATAAACATGATATATAGACATGATACAAAAAACTCTCAATCTTGAATTACCTCATGATATATGGATTCCAGACGTGGCGCCTCCAACCAATCACTTGTCCGGCCATCAGTGACACAATCTGGCTGTCATCCTCTCGCTCAACCATGTCTGCTTCTTAATTCTTTCTTACAAATGCCAAAAAAGGGAGAAGAGCAGTGTGGTCGCATAACTATCGTTTCAAAACAGCTAAAGTGAGTGGATTGGCGGAGTCTGACAGCAACAGCCATGATGTCCTCTAACGGAACACCATTGTAAAGGGCGGTCGAGGCGGCTATTCCTCTAACATCGTGTGCCCTTGCGCATTGCACCTGGTTCCGAGTCGCAATCTCATGGGTAGTCTGAATGCATTAGACTACCCAACGAGAGATAGAATCCATGGATGCGGTGCCATATGGCTTCTTATGGCAGATCCACAGATGTCTATAATTCGACCGTAACGAGTCTGTCCGTTTTCTGTACTTAGTCAAAGCACGGACTGGGCACCAGACACTGGCATCACGATCAAACCCACTTAGTTTCGGTATAATGATCGGTTTGCCGGGATATCTCAAAGATTGATTCTTTGACATAACCTCTGCTCTTGGCAGTAGGCACAGACCCTCTCCGGAGACAATAAATCAGTCCCTCTCTGCTGAAAGTGCATGGATCTCACTGCGCCTTCTAGCTGAGGAAGCTGCCAATAGAAAGACCGCCTTTAGAGTCAAATGCTTTAGACTAGCCGAACGCAACGGTTCGAAAGGGTGCTTGGCCAGTACATTAAGCACTAAAGATAGACTCCAGGCTGGAATGCCTACCGGTTGTCTCGGTCGGAGATTGCTCATTCCCTTCACCATCACATTCAACTGGGCCACCTCTGGACTATCCCTGTGGGCTAGACAAGGGATAACTGATGCAAAAGCTGACTTGTATCCAGCAATTGTGACGGGAGCTAGTCCTGAAAAGAACATCTCACAGAGAAAGTCTGCTATTTGCTGAATAGTGGATTGAACGGTATCAATACCCTTTTCTTCACACCAGTCTGCAAATCTGTTAACCTTGTTGTTATGTGACTTGAATGTTGACCTCCTTCTCGCAGCTGCGATGAAATCGGCAGCTTGTCGAGAAAAGCCTTCCAACGTGGAACGTTGTTTGATAACATCCACGCAGTCAATTGGAACATTTCGGGACGCTCGTGTAGGCAGCGTCCCTTGGCCTGGGAGATTATGTTCGGAATCTCGGGTAACTGCACTGGGTTTTCCACCAGCAGATCTAGAAGATCCGTGAACCACGCCCTGCTGGGCCAAAATGGCGCCATTAGCAGGACCAGGCACGGTTCCTCCCTGATCTTCACCAATATCTTCGGCAGAAGAATGGTGGGTGGGTACGCGTATAAAGCGTGCATCCCTCTCCAGCTTATCGCCAGAGCGTCTGTATCGACGGCATTTGGATCTGGAATCGGCGAGACATAAGTCATGATTTGAGCATTTTCCCTTGTGGCGAACAAGTCCACGTTGGGTTTGCCCCAATGCTCGAAGATCCTTCATAGAACTGGAGGGTTGAGAGACCATTCTGTTGGCAGAATTCTCTAACTGCGAGACAAAGCATCCGCCAGAATGTTCAATCGCCCAGGAATGTGAGCTGCTTTCAAAACAACCGAGTAATTCCTGCACCATTGAATCAAGTGCCACACTTTGATACACAGTGTGGGTGACTTGGTCCCGCCTTGGCGATTTATGTATGATACTACCGTCAAGTTGTCCGACCGTATCAATATCGCCTTGCCCCTGACCATTGGAAGAAACTCTTTCAATGCCAGTTCCACTGCCATCATTTCCAACATATTGATATGCACCTGGCTCTCTTGGAGAGTCCATGTGCCCGAGACCTGGTGTTCTCCCAGGCAGGCCCCCACCCCTCCAGCGATGCATCCGTGTACATGGACAGCTGGGGGTGTGGTAGGTGCAGCGAAACCCCTACTAGGAGATTCTGACGCTTTTTCCAACATACAAGATGCGACATTATTGGCTCCAAACCTGGTACCAGCTTTGACAGGCGTTCTGTTCTCTGTTTCCACAGAGACATCAGATACAACGGGATAGGTCTTCGCATCAGAGCAGCGTACGGGATTACCTGCTCCATGGAGACCATCATGCCCAGCATCTGAAGGAACCGCCTCGCCTGAATGTGGTTTCCCAATCGAAAACTCTTGAGGATGGCTAACAGAGACACCACTCTGGGCTCTGACGGGTAAACCCTGCCCTCCTCGAGATCGAATGGCATCCCTAAATAAACGAAATGTTGAGTGGATTTCTCCTTCTTGACTATCCAGCCTAGATCTGAAAGTAACTTCAGAGTCGTCAGAGCAGTATCCACCTCTAACCTGGCTGATGTGTCTGCTTTGATCAGCCAATCGTCTATGTAGGTGTGTAGCACCACGTTCTCTTTTCTGAGATACGCTGTCACCGCAAGGACCACTCTTGTGAAACCCCTTGAGCTGTTGACAGGCCGAACGGGAGGACTATAAACTCTCATACTTAATTCTGAAACGCAAATCTCAGAAACCTGTGACAACTCCTGTTCATTGGGATGTGGAAATATGCATCTTTCAGATCGATCGACACACACCACATTCCTTTCCTCAATCCTGCCATTACCGACCTCGGAGTTTCCATTTGGAACCGAGGCGTATGGATAAACCAATTTAATGGCCTGAGATTGAGTACGGGTCTCCATCCCGCTGTGCTCTTGGGGACAAGGAACATGTTTGAATAGAAGCCTGGAGTGTTCTGGTTTGCTTGTTGTATTGCTCCCTTCAGAAGCAAACCTGACACTTCGTTTTGAATGGCTTCTAACTTGTCTGGTTCCCTTGGTACGGGTGTACAGATTATGTGGTGGAAAATCCCACCACTCCGGCATGTACCCCTGGGATAACCATCCCAGGACCAGACTGTCTGACGTCACACCTCGCCAAGCCTCGAAGAAACGCATGAGCCTTCCACCCACTATAGACGCCTCGACGCCTAATGGGGGTGTCCGGCTCGCAATCCGCTCCCCCCCCCCCTCTCTCTCTCTTGATGAGAGAGAGAGAGAGAACCATTTTGGACTTGGCTCGGCTGCTCTAACTGGCACCGCTGTTCCTGTCGCACAGGTGCGGTCCAGGCAGATACGAAGGGAGCTCTCGTACCCTCAGGTACGATCCGCTCCCTTCTTTCCGCCCTTTGAGGACTTACCCTTCCCCTTCCCCTTGCCCTTCCCGCCTCTCGGGCGATCAGGAGCAACATTGGGGACGGTAGGAGCCTCCACAACCTTCTTGGCTTTCTTCGCCGGAGGTGGCTGAGAAAACCCAGAAGAAGCAGAAGCAGCACCAGGTTTAGCTTTCGCTTTGCCTTTGTGCATTTTCTGCTTCCTAGAAGTTGCATGGTCAGCGGCTTTGCTACAGCCCCTAGTGTGTGCGCTTGACACACTCGCTCTAGCTGCAGGTTCACCGCCAACCGATTCTGCGCAATGCTAGCCATGTCTTCTAAGATGGCCCGCGCCTGGCCACCAAAGATGCTGGGGCCTGTCAGGGGCATCCCAAGAAGACGCTCCCTGACAGCCGTAGCTGGACGCATATGGTCAAGAACCATCTGCATCCTCGACTTGGTAACACGCGCCTGCACCCTTAGACATAGACAGCACCAGGCCGTCATTGACGCACGAAAGCGCCACAGGTGGCACACGGTGGCCTGCCCCCGCTTCAGCCCACACCGACTGAAGAAGGCGATAAGAGTGGTTGACAGCACTCATAGCTGCCCTCACACCCTCATCACAAGGGGACAGGACTTCATCGTGGTGTCCCTGGGATTTGTCCACCAGTGCCGGTGTGGGGCCATCCGCTCCAGCACTCTGGACACCCAGAACCCATCGGTCATCCTCGGTGACCGACGGGACAACACCATACCTGTCGTATTCCACCCGTGGAATACGACACCTCGCCCACACCTCCCTGGAGGCCACAGGAAGCTGGCCCTTGGTCATGAGTTGCTTGCTATAAATAGCCTCCAGCAACTCAATAAACCGTGGATCCGGGCTGCGGGCAAGATCCCCGTCCTGATCGATGCTACCGATGGACGGGGCTCATCCTCCTCGGCCGTGGTCTAAACCACATACGTTTCTACCCTTGCTAGCCAATCCAGAGCCTCAGACCAGTCCGTTTCTGAGGAGGACACACCCGTGAACACGTCACCCGTTGACATGTTCACGGACCTACCAGCAATGGCCTCCCAGCTAGGAGCCGTCGCTGACACGTCAGGAACTCCGGTACCATCCGGTTCCGCCGCCACACCATGGAACACACCAGTCCATGGAGTAGGCCCGCACGGAAAACCGTGCGGACCCGTAGCAGTCACGGAACCGTGGCCAAACACGGGCGCCAACGGTACCCCATGTCTGACCGCCGGACCAGGCGAGATAGGTGAGTACCACTCCTTGTCCAGCACACCTGTCACCATCATGGGACCGGTGCCCGGTACTGGATTGGCTTCAACCACAGGCGGAGCCGCTGCCCTGGCTTGCGCTAAGCCAGACAGATGGAGGGCGGTTCCGTCCAGGGTGGAATCGACCTCCATATTCTCCACCCGCGGCATCACATGGCGCAGCAACCTCTCCTCCTTGGCCTCTTCATCTTCAGACCCCGAAGAGTCGTCACTAGACGAGGAAACCGTGGACCGGCCACCGCTACTGAACTACCCGGAGGTGACCGCAGAGAGACAGAACCCGTCAGGCCGGAGCCCAACGGGACTGCTAGGTGGCCGTACGAGACAGCTCCCTCGGTGGCCAGTCCAGAACCTTGTCCAAGGACAGGGTCCGAACCAAACATGGGGAGAGACTGCCCTACAACTTTCGGCATCAGGGACGACACCAGCGTGGGCAGAACGCTATGCAGGAAGCCCTGCATAGCCAGACCAAACCACGCCGGCGGTGCCATCTCCGCCACCTCCGGCTGTAGACGTGGAGCGCCCCCAAGGGCCGAAACGGACGCCCCACGATTTGCTTCCAGTCCGCCTGACCCCGCGTCAGACCCAGCCAAGTCCTTCTGGGCAAGGAACTTCAACATCATGTCAACCGACCACACTGCACATACATTACACCTATTGTCACGGTTACATTTCGTACATCGAGAGCAGACATGGTCCTTAAACAGAACTCGAACAAATTTGTGGCACTCGTCACACGATGGCGGGGCTGGCTTGGCCTATAAATAAGCCAAACCTACAATAAGCAAGTGGAACGAGACAGAGATGGAAGGCAGACAATTAATTTTCAAATATTTTGACCATAAATTAACTGACACCCTCCCGCACCCCACCCCGCAACGTTACAGCAAAGATCGCATTGATTATGACGACAAGAACGAAGCGGGCAATAATACACCCATACACTGATCCTCAAGGATGTATCACGGAACCAGGAATCATTTCGCATAGTATTCAGGGTGTATTTACTAATAAATATAAATTATACTCCTAACGAAGGCCAAAACGATATGTGAAGAAACAACAAAATGTAAACAAACTGCTGTAGCACACGGTAAAACCGCAGACCACACATCTTAATCAAGAATTTTGAAAACCACCGATCATTGCAAACAGATCGTGATGACACACAAAACTTGAAAATTCCAAAAGTTTTCTGGTACCATTTTAGTACGCAGCACCTAGAATCAGATGGGCGAGTTAATGAAAAATTGTCTTCACATAAACATCCGAGAACACCTGATGTGACGTCACCCGCTCGGATCTTACGAAGAACGACGTCAGCCGATATTCGTGTTAAAAAACACCGTAGCTAACACCTATTTTCATATCTGCCGATCGCCTGTTGGTGTTTAAAGAAGGCGATCATCCGGCATATTTCGTTGTTAACACACGTCCCAGATTCTTTGGGGTTAGAAATTGGAACATGCGACACAGACGAAATTTTAGAGACCTAAGTCTTTTAACTATGGAATAACATGGAAGTATATTTGCCCTGTAGGTGGGGCTTAGAATACACGGTACGTATCCTCTGCGTGTCGTAAGAGGCGACTAAAGGAGGTACGGGTGAGGTAACCATGACAGAAACCTCGAGTGCTGAAGACGGAGGTTCCAGGCCGCACGGCGCACTCTAAAAAACCATGGATCCACGCACTTAACGCATATGATCATGTCGATAGTCACTTACAGGACTGGCGGTATGATCGTGAACGAAAAGAAGAAGAAGACATGGAAATATACGACCTGGTTATCATCGGCGGCATCCATATTAATCCAAATATCCGTAGTAGAATGCACAAGCTATCACAATTAATCACAGTAAAAAGACTTAGGCTTACACAATCTTAAGACTTTCCAACTACAAAAAGCATGTATTCTCTTGTTGCTATGCAAACAAGAATGAGCTTCATGGGAGCCGAGTACACGATTCCAGGAGCCGGTAAAGCTTTCTAAGTCTATAGTCCTAGAGCCAGCTGTCAGTGCCAGCTGTATATCAGAAGTAATAGAATGGTGAATATTGATCGAAGGAGAACCGGCAATCCACTAGCATGTGCACGATCGCCTCTGACATGCCTACCATGAATAGAATAATACACTTACATCCTGATTGACTATGAAATGAACAGACCATTCGAGCATATCTGTGATTGTGTCTCGATCCCGTATATCATATAGGCCTAACTAGTTTGACATGCACTTGTTAGCTAACCAAACGGAAAGCCCGCTGATTATTCGGAGACAATTTTGACAATGCTGTTGCTGCTTTAGTCAGAACTGACTCTCACTAAAGTTGCTCGAAATATCTTCAGCAAGTCTTGCAACATTGACTGCCCTGTTGATTATTTTGAGAACAATTTTATTGAAAGTTGTTGCGTCAACGATTTTCAGCAAAATTGTTATCAAATCTTTATCTAGTGACAATTTTATTATCAGCTCATTATATTGACAACAATCTGACGGAAAGTTGTTGCTGGTATAGGCAGCAACAGTTTTCAGTAAACTTGTTATACATATATTCGTTGTCCCTTGCACCACAGCCAATATACAAGTTTCAAGTTTCAAGTTTATTGAAGTACTCCCAGGTCACAATGTGACATATGGGGATTACAAAATAATAGTTAATTTTTACAGGTCTGAGTGAGATTTACCATTAACAGATTTTATTATTAGTATTATTATTATTATTATTATTATTATTATTATTCATACCAAGCTTATTGTTATCATCAGTGCTATAATATGAATATTATTGGTGTAGACATTCTTGTTATCAACATCGGTGACAGCATTACACACAAAGACAATATAAACACATTGCACATTACACATTATTAATATAAACATTATTACACAATATTTGTATAACCAATTTTAAAGTTAACCAAACTTAACAAGCATTTTATAAAGATTAATTGTGGCATTATTGATCTAAACATTGTATATAACCATTATTGGTAGCAACGTTATTGATTAGTCAGTAGTAGTAATAGTAGTAGTAGTAGTAGTAGTATAGTAGTAGTAGTAGTAGTAGTAGTAGTAGTAGTAGTAGTTGTTGTAGTAGTTGTAGCAGTAGTAGCAGTAGTAGCAGTAGTAGGAGTAGAAGTAGTAGCAGTAGTAGCAGTAGTAGGAGTAGAAGTAGTAGTAGCAGCAGCAGTAGGAGTAGAAGCAGTAGTAGCAGCAGCAGTAGGAGTAGGAGTAGAAGTAGTAGCAGCAGCAGTATGAGTAGAAGTAGTAGTAGCAGCAGTAGGAGTAGAAGTAGTAGCAGTAGTAGTAGTAGTAGTAGTAGTAGTAGTAGTAGTAGTAGTAGTAGTAGTAGTGGTAGTGGTGGTGGTGGTGGTGGTGGTGGTGGTGGTAGTGGTAGTGGTGGTGGTGGTGGTGGTGGTGGTGGTAGTAGTAGTAGTAGTAGTAGTAGTGGTAGTGGTAGTGGTAGTGGTAGTATTAGTGGTAGTGGTGGTGGTAGTGGTGGTGGTGGTGGTAGTATACAACTGGTATTATAGGCACTTACTATGCGCTCGCCGTGGAGCCAGAAGACGAATGAATTGCATTGGCGTTACGAGAATGGTTTTATACGAACAATTGCGACCCGGCGAAGACAATAGAAGCCAAAATAATGGCGCCTGCAAATAGCTATCTAAAATGGTGGCTATACTCCTAGTTGGTTAAAGTGTCCATAAAGTAACAAATAGTCCTAAACTTGCATAGGATATGTATCTTTTATGAATAGATGAGAACTTTAAATAAACTACCATCGGTAAAAATGGAAATGAATCGGGAGTATTTGCGAAAAAGCATTTGCTAAATCTAGGAGCGCTTAACGTGGAGCCAATTAGTGACCAAGCCGGTGATTCTCACTCCGCCGTGTGTCAACTGTGTGCAGGTACACGGCATCGGCCTACCTGAATATAACGAAAGCACACCTGAATATAGTTTTGTAAGCTGTATGAATAGTATTCTCTCCAGCCGCCGATGTAGAGCGATTAACTCGCTACTGTTAATTCACTATTGATCCTTTTGAAAACGTTATATTTAAAAGTCACTTTTTCTCGTGGAAGCAACAAGTTTCCCTAAAAATGATTTCAAAATACAGTGCTGGTTTCCAAGGTCACAATATGATGCCTATTTTGACATTCGTGTGACTGAATGTAAACCCTGTCTCTGGATACAACGATGTTCAGTCAAATTGTTTTAAAACAAGATAGTATTTTACATGTAGGACGTAGTGGCTAATCAGCTTAGAACGAATATAACTGAGCTGAGATGACCGGCTATAGCGGGTAGTATTTATTCCCTCAGCATACACCAGAGCGCATGGGTCCAACTTCGTCACTAATTAGTTCCCGCCAGAATGCCATAAATGGTATTCAGCTGCTTTTTCTAATTATTCTGATTTATTTCGGTTTTTCACTGGTGGGTATAGGTTGATTATTATATAAAGCTGTCACTCAAGAGCATATGTTAGTTCCTTGCTCATTTCCTTTAAATATAAAAAGGCTACAGAAGGCCAGGCCACATAATTCATACGCGCTAAACATAGAAAGTATCTGACATGCGCAGCTGTCTTTCATACGGAGTTGAATAAATTCAATTCAAGCTATATTTAAGGGTTGAATAAAGGAAATTAATTACATTATTATCGATTCAATTCTTGCGCTTTAACAGAAAAAGATCAACCTGAACTCTATAGGAGTCAACTTTCTCATTAACAGGGACGTCGCCAGCTATTAGAGATTGGTAGGGCAATGTTTGGGGAGTTCTGAGAGGGGGTTTCCCCCAAAGAAAGGGATTTCGGTGTTTCCTCGCTGAGAATTTGTGAAAATAATATCCTCTGAGAAGCCATTTCACGCATTCTTGCTGATAAAAAAAATAATCTGTTGAATATGTTGAAAGAAATTTGACCGGAAGCCGTTGCTGCCTTAAGCAGTAACATCTTCCAGCCAAATTTCTTTCAAAATTTTCAACAAATTAATTTCGACATCGTAAAAAATTACATGCTGTATTCGGCCTAATGGGTGAAATGGCTAACAAGTAAATAATAGTTGTATTTTCATGAATTGACGAATCATTATTGGGAAAATTATTGGTATGGCAAGTGCCCTACCCGCAATACCGATCATGACGCACCTGAATAACTATTACGGTAACGCACTAACACACACGCTGGTCAAGAAAGCGACGTATCCAGTCTTCCTAGAAATGTCCATTTGTAGAACAAGAGAAGACTACTTTTTAAATTTTCCACTGGAATGGCTGGCTGGATAATCTAGGCAGTCAATGCAGTTGTCAATTTTCAAAAATGATTTTATCTTGATCTACAAATGGCTATTTGTAAATAAGAACATTGAAATTTTCACGAACAAATTACAGCGTAAAAACCAGCCACGTATCGAACGCTTGAAAGGCATAATGTTACTGGGATATAATTGGGATTGCATTTAACGATTTCAAAAACAGCCTGCCTGAAAGTCTGAGCTGCGCATAGCCGCAAAATTCTTCAGTCAATCTGCTTTAAAAATAATCCTTATGATTCTTTGCCAATGAAATACAATGTGCCTACGTATCTACCTATAAGAAATCTGTGATGAGATAATTCAGATAAATGGTTAACCCTAATTTAATAGCTCAAATTGGTTAACATAAAATTTTTGAAACTTTACCACTGTAATGACTGGCTTGTCAGCCAAGCCAGTCATTTCAGTGGTAAAGTTAAAAAAAATAGTGTTATCTTGGCCCACAAATGGACACTCCTCAAGAACACTGCAGCGGCCGGTTTTGTCCGGTTTCGTCATGAACGTGTTAACCCAACTCAGACCTTAATCGACACATTCTTTACGGAGTAAACAATATTTTATAAAATATGT
The DNA here is from genome assembly GCA_034401795.1 of Chaetoderma sp. LZ-2023a. Classification (NCBI taxonomy): domain Eukaryota; kingdom Metazoa; phylum Mollusca; class Caudofoveata; order Chaetodermatida; family Chaetodermatidae; genus Chaetoderma; species Chaetoderma sp. LZ-2023a. Next base: position 103,381,797 of record CM067359.1, on the reverse strand, counting down.
TAAAACAAGAGTTAAAGAGCTAAACTATAGCTGGTGTTGAAATGACAGAATCTGCTATTTTCTCCCCATAATGCACATTGATTGGTTTATTCTAGAAGCGTATATGCAATCTAGAAGATGCGAGCATTATCTTTGACATAATACGATCAATACAGCAATCGAGTAAGTTAACGTCCACGTTATTGACCCTTTCAACGATGAATTCCCTATATCTAATTTTCATTGCAACCATACAGGAAAACTGTTGAATATTTTGAAATTAATTTGACTCGAACGTCTTCTAGTCAAATAAATGTCTGTGACAGAGTATTATGGTACCGGAGTTGAAGATTGGTGGTCCGGTTGGTGGTTATTATGGGGATTCGGTCGCCACTGTCACAACCCACGTACCGACCGGGATCTTCCTTTTAGCGGAGATAGATGGAATGGATGACACAATGCTGTATTCTATTAATGATGACTCGTTTACTGAACTTTCTTAAACCTATAGTATACACATTTAATTTCAAATTCTAGTCACATGTCGCTTACCTATTCTAAACCTATTCTACTTAACTACAATCGATTCCTATGAGAGAAGTATTCTAATAAAACATAACAACGTTAACCTTACGTTCTTCTCTATCTAACTGACCAGCCGGCTAACCACATAGCTGACAATCTCACTACTCACTAGCCGTCACTAGCGGTCAGAGACCGCTGTCGAAGTCCGGCAGAGTCCGTAACTGTAACTCTCACTAACTAACCGTCCCTCGTCAACAAATATGATTCTGTCGTTATGTCAACAAATTTGTGTATATTAAGTGATGGCGTGTCTGAGCTTTTATGTGGCCTAGGAGTATATTTAACTAATTTAACTAATAGTAATTAACGTATGTAATACAATCGTATAACAGCATATTATAACATTGTTACATTGAATTACAGGAGCTATACTCTGCACGTGTCCATTCCGACTAATAACCGAGTGTTCCATTGTGGGCGTGTTGATTAATAGTCTATGCATATATTTGTCCATTTATTGCTGTAAGGTATACGACCTGTCGCATCGAGTCTGTCACGTGTCACGGGGCGTGTCGATCATCCAACCGTATCCTATGGTCGTGTAGTCGCGTGCGCGTGTCTGGGCGTGGCTATTGCAGATGTGTCCGTGTGAGCGTATGTCTCTGTGCCCGTACATTCGTGTTGGTGTGTATGTGGTTATGCCCATGTACCATATTATTCAACAATTTTCTGTCGTAAAAAACATGATTTTCTGGGATTTGTCGGTGAAAGGGTGACAAACTTGATATACTCCGTATCATCTTGGTAATTTATTGTGGCATTTTAAAATAATAGATTCCTTATTTTTGAATGGATACATTTCTATTAAAGCTCCCGCCTGCTTTGTATCGTCGTGTGCAGCAACGCTCAAATAGACATGTCGCCTGTTTAGTTATGATTCACAACTATCTTTGTATCCGCTGTAAGAAATGCATTCCATTAGGCACTTGCCCTTTCCATAAATGTTATACATTATATTACAAGCACGTATAGAATGTAAGCCTCTTAGTGGTAGAACCTTGCTCTTTCCAAGTGCTTTATAAATGTGATCTTACAAAGCGACTCTTCTCACCAGTTCCCATGATTTGGCCTTTACAGTGTATCCAACAGTCATATGACGTCATAATCGACTACGTGACTTGTAGGGTGACGTTTTAATCAATGACGTCGCGAATGACGTAGATAAGTTGGTCACGAACGCATAATTGATGACGGACTAAGCGCTGTTGTACGAAATGTATGTCTTTACTATTTAATAAACATTGCATCAAACGGAATGCAAGTCTGCTTAGGAATCTCTAATTGTCCATTTGCGTTCTCAAATGCTGTACCGGCTGCTGGTTCTGGTATTGTCACTAGAAACTCTAACTGATGCGTGGCTTGCGCTTTATCCTGGCTTGAGTGTAATCTTTTGCCATCAAATTGAACAACTTACATTCAGTTTCATATTCAGACTGCTACTGTAAATGCGTTAGACAGTACTTTCTGAGTTGGTGAATATACTTCTCTTGCCGTTTCACTTTACTGTCTGTCATACGGTGGTCTGAAGTTCTTGCAGCCGTTGATACTCTTAACATTCCCTCTAACTTATCTGAAAGTCGCGTCAGTTCAGGCGTACATAGGCAATATTTTATTAGAGTGTCAGGTTGGGTGGTGATACTGAATACGCCTCCATCACCTTTGTGATTAATCCAGTTTTAGTTATGCCCCGTCCATCTCTAACTAAGCTCCGCCCACACCTCGCCCGTGTTGTGATCAATCGATCCATGAACTCTAAATCTCGATTTCGAGGAAACCATACAGATAAGCTGTTGAATAAGTCTTTTTTGAAACTAATCTGACTGGGTGCTGTTGTTGCCATACGCCCATTCAAATTAGTTTCAAAATATTCAATATAATCTGTATTAAATAGTAGTGACATACAATGTTAAATTTAGTCCTTCATCAATTAAGCGTTCCTAACGAACTTAGCCATGTCATTCATGATGTAATTAATTATGACGTCAGCCTACACGTAGTTGATTATGACGTCATATGATTGATGGACAAAGTGGAACCCTCCATTAATAACATGTTTTTGCGCTTGGTCCACTCAGAGAGTAGCAAATGCTATTGGAGTGTTCATCAAAGCCATACTATTCCTACTTTGACAGACTTTTTGAGTTTCATGACGGATTTACAATACGTTATTATGATTGTGGTGTCAGCTTAAGTGCGACGTAATTGATTATGACGTCATAGACTTGAGTGACAGATCGGATCCCTCCATTGACAGAAATGATTGCAATTCGAACTTGGTTTGTAGCTTCAGATCATCGGGTAATGTACAAACTCTCATTTCAATTTGTCGAAACCAGGCGAAAAAGTTAAGAAAACCGATGCTTTTCGAATCTAATAAGTCGAAAGGAACCTAGCTATACCGTCAATTTGATGAAAATGCGTGTGTATGCTTGCGTGCATGCGTGCATGCGTGCACATGTGTGTGTGTGTGTGTGTGTGTGTGTGTGTGTGTGTGTGTGTGTGTGTGTGTTTGTGTGTGTGTGTGTGTGTGTGTGTGTGTGTGTGTGTGTGTGTGTGTGTTTGTGTGTGTGTGTGTGTGTGTGTGTGTGTGTGTGTGTGTGTGTGTGTGTGTGTGTGTGTGTGTGTGTGTGTGTGTGTGTGTGTGTGTGATAGGGAAGGGGTGAGAGAGAGAGGGAGAGAGAGAGGGAGAGAGAGAGTGGGTGGCGGGAGGAGGTGGGATGGAGGGAGGGAGAGAGGGAGGTAGGGAGGGAGGGAGGGAGAGAGAGCATGTATTCATCTCATTTGTTTCACTGTTTCAAGAAGAATGCATGCGTTAAAAAAGGTCATGGATAAG